>JARK01001622.1:31848-61655 GCA_000688135.1 Ancylostoma ceylanicum
ACACAGAAAATGGGCGGGGGGGGGGCGATGGGGAAAAAATTTGGGTCTCCGCTGTTTTGAAGACCCAGAGGGTAAATAAAAAAATAAAGTATTAATTTAAATAATGAACAATACGTGATTATTCTTCAAAAAATAATGATAAAATAAACAGCCAAAATATACTTGTACAAAATATTATCTAATTTGTTTAGTAATTTCAAGAATTCGGCGACCCATTCTCGGACGGGGGGATGGGATGTCCCCCCCCCATGTCCGCCACTGGTAGACTCTATACTTGGGACCGAATAAAAACCAAGTAATTTTGTTTATTTAATAAACAATTTAGGGAGCAATCTGAACATTCATACATTCGAAAATGAGAAAGGCCTATGGCTTTCATCGCCTTTCATACAACACAATATTGGTCTCTAATGGAAAAACATTTGAATTTCTAATTTATTCGAAATATTCGATATTTGAAGGCAAAAATATTCGATTTCGAATAAATGCAAAATTTGAGTTTTTCAACATCAGAGACGAATGTAAAACTGAGTGAAAGACAAGAAGAGCCTTTGAGATTTCTCATTCTTGAAGATCTGACTCTTTTAACTGTTTCCTGAATTGTTAATTGAAGTAGCAAAATTATTCGATTTGGATCATGGAATGCAAGCCGGGATATTGCTTCAGAAACTTTTTTTTTGATGTCGCTCGGGTATGTGTATGTGCGAGAACGGGAATTTTTATAAGGACTAGAGAAAATTATCAGAAAAAGGACTTCGAATGTCTCTTGATTTTGCCGCATCTGTACGTACATACGTAGCTGCTCCAGTCCTTCGCCGTTGTTTTAGAGTTAATTTATCCGCTATTTCTGCTCCGGTTCCCCTCTGTGCCTTTCGATGCAAAGTAGACAGTTACGTATGCAGCGAGACATGTCTATGCCTTCTTCACCATTAAATCATTTCGTCTGCTTTCTCTACAAATTAATTTGGTAAGTTAAAAATCACTGCCATAATGTGCCACTCCATAGAAGTTATAACATTGATTTGGCGCATTGTATACTCTCTGCTTACTATCCAGTGAACCTCTAACTGCTCCTGGTACTCCACAAATTTAGTTGGTGTATGAGGATGTATTGGGTTTGAACTGTGCCGTCAGCATGAGCAAAGAAAAGAAACAAAACGTCGAGTTCCTTATTGTTATGTAATTTCCCAATGAGATATTATGCATTTCAGGATGCAAAATCTACTCATTCCCATACTTCTTGTAATTTCTCCAGCTCTGGCATGTAATATTCAATGGCCAAACGGCACCGATGTTACTTTCAATTGGTGGCAATGCAACAGTGGACCGGTTCAATTCTACAATGCTACTCCTTCAGATGTCAACGGTGAGACACTTGATATTCAAAAATTTGTATGGGTAGGCAATGACGTTTGGAATACTTAGGCAACTACGAGTATCCAATCCACCTCGGAAAGCCGCTGGTCGTTTCAATGGACATGCTCAACCCGAAAAACGTCTATACAAATCCCAACCTTCTCGCCAGTGTTAACCTTTGGTCATGGGGAACGTCACTGGGAGGATGTTCGTGGTCATCAATTCCAACGCTTGGCCTACTGTAAGTCGACAGTTCATCAACGATCATGAAATAATCATTGGTTGGAATTATAAGAGTACTTTATGCCAGACGCATGCGTTCGTTATGCGTAGACCCAGACGCATGCGTCGCGGCTGTCAAGGCGGCGGTGCGGTGTTCTCAGTAATTCCGAGTTCGTATACATTCCGAGTTGACCAGTGGTTCGTAGAAAATTCTCCATAAATAAATGCGTGCGTTTGACACACACACACACACACACACACACACACACACACACACACACACACACACACACACACACACACACACACACACACACACACACACAAAGGCATTTTCTTGCAGATGCGTGCGTCAGTCGCAGGTCGAACGCACGCATTCATTTACGAAGGAGTTTCAGTGAGGACTAGTCAACACGGCTGCATACAATGAATTGAAATGCCGCACTGTCGCTGCGAGGCTACAAACGCATGCGTCTTACCTGCGTCTGAGTTGCGTCAGGGTTGCGACTGGGCAGGGACACGGAGGAAAACCTACAGTGAAGTCCAAACAGCCGTAGGCAAAGGGCGAGACCGCGGCGCGGCCACTCTGGTTGTCTGCTGCACCGAGGCAGCGAGCCTACTGGGCAGAGACACGGAGGAAAACCGATACGTCGTGATTTCTCGCTGCCAAAGGTGCAACAGACAACCAGAGTGCCCGCGCCGCGTTCACGCCCCTTGCCTGTGGCCGTATGGAGTTCATTGTAGACGCATGCGTGTCGAACACACGCATTTAGTATAAACTGCCCTACAGTGAGCGTCAATGGAGCTGTTAAACTTCCGGACTTAGTGTTTGCAAGTCCTGGAGTCGCTACCTAGCACAGCCGTAATGGCTAATCGCAGCAGTTATGACAAAAAAAAAACACTTCTGAGATTAACTACTACGATAGTATCATCGCGCGTCGCGGTCGCGCTGCTACGAACGCTCAAGTCCGCACATTCGTCAGCTCCATCGACGCTCACTATACCCACCATAAACTGCCCCATAGAAAATTAACTTTTCGCGTCTTTTTTACAGAGCTTAACCTCACCCTCCGCCTATTCAGGAAAGACCTCAACGCATGTGAGAGTGGCGTCCCCTGTCCAGTGCAGACAGGTCGACAATGGCTCAGCGCCACCGTCGACTTCTCGAAATTTCAAGCGATCATCAATATGCTGAAGGACAACGCGCCTTACCAGCTGCAGTTGACTCTTCACGACAAGAAGTCCGGAGATACTTCATGTCTGATGGCCCAAGCGAGGGCCTATATTCATTGACGAGTAGCAGAGCTCATGTAAATAGCTATACAATAAATCTGATCATTGTCAATCTTCCATACACTACTCTGCATGAGCAACATTTTGCCTGCTCAACTGTTCCTGGATAAACAGACACTAGGGATTGTCGATGGCATTCAAAATACCAAGCATTCTTGAACACGTCATATCCAGAAAAATTTATTTTCGGGTATGTGCATCCGAGGTTTTCAGTGCAGGTCATATTTATCCGACAGATTCCATTCCATTTTGATGCACAGCAGTCTCAACGAGTACTCAGACATTCGCTCGGGAGTCCCGCCTGACAAAATGATGACTCCCGCTCGAGGGTGAGCGGGAGTCATCGAAAACAGCTAGTTTTTGTCCGGCAAGCTCCGGGGGGAGACCGGATTTTGTTCCGAAAATGGTACCAGTATCATGGTGCGGGAGACCGGATTTTGTCCCGAAACTGAAAAACGAAAGGAAACAAAAATGCACGGTGACCGCAACGCGTATGCGGTCCGTTGGCCGACGCCGGCCGCTACTAGCGGATTTCGCATCTGCGTCACGGCCGAGCGCAACGGCCTCCCACGCATCTCGCCCAGGCCCCAGCGCGGCTTGTCGTCGGGCAAGCTGGGCTTCGTAAGAGGGACAAAAAGCAAAGGGGGCTTCGTACGGGGTGCGAGGCAGAAACGCTGCAGGCGCAGGATCATGAAGGAGCAGTGGGAGAGGCGCGCTTGCTGTTTAGTGCATGATGTTGAGCTGCAAGGCTCTAAGCTAAGTCAAGACTTCACGGATTGACACCAGATTTGGGGTGAAGAAGCGGTTACATACCCACAATAAGTGTTTGAAAAATGAGGTCAAACTTATGTGAATTAAGAAATTGTATGCTCGGTAAAGTGACCAGCTTGTCGAGGACAGGCTGAGTCTTAGCTCAGCCTGTCGTGAGCATAATTCTCCCACAGAACGCATAAGTTTCCATCCATTTTTCATGCACCCGTACTATGTTCCATTCGCTATCCAATACCCACATAGTGCCACTCGTGGGCTAGTCTTATCAGTGTTTATCCACTTTTCCGATTTTCCACAACTTACGAACTGTGTTTCTGCCGCGCTCCACTTGCCTAACACAGTCCTTTAACATCGGCATGTTCTTCACTCGCCGTCGTCCACTTGTATTCCTCTGTTACTAGGGTCTCCTTGTAGTTTATTGACTGTTTTCGTTGCCAATAATCGTTACCGTGTTTAGTTTTGCTTTGTTCATATAAATTCGCGCAGAACTAATGTGATTTATGACCATGTTCGGAGTTTCTCTCTTTTGTTGGACTTACAGTGTGTCGGACACCGGCCCGAACGGACGATAAACTATGCATATCGATGCTCGGCGGAATCCGACGCGTTGGATTCCGACGAGAATCGGTACGTACTTTCGTTCCTCCGATCGGATTGGACTCCGACGACTATAACTACGGCTTTAGTCGGCGTTGTCCTGATTTCGGAGAGTGTTTGATGACGAAACCTTGTTCGTGAACATTTCGTGGTAACTTCCACTGCAATTAGATTCAGGCGGGGCTTCGTAAAATTCTGGGTTTTCAAAGGGAGCTTCGTTTTCGCTCCGACCCCACGACAAGCTCGTGCTGGGGCCTGATCTCGCCTGGTCTTCACACTGAGCCACGGTCTTAACCGGGCCTCAGCAGGCCAGACGAGTCCCGTAGGACTCCTCTCCGCCGAAGCGGAGAGTAGACTGGAGCCTACCTGCAAAGTGAGGCCCTTATATACTCCTCATTTGATAAGGGTTACCACGTGGCAATAACAAACCCGCACCATTCTCGGGTTAATCCCGCAACTAAACCAACATGATGTCTCCCGCCGGAGCTCCCGATTTTGTCTCGAAAGTGATAAGAAAGCTTTTTGTCAGGCGGGACTCCCGAGCGAATGTCTGAGTAGTGAAGTAGATGATTTATAGACCATATTGGATAGGGTCACGGATAAATTTATCTATGCTTGGCTTCAGAATAATTGGAATTTCTCTTCCAGGATGAAATGCATTCGCTATGGTGTGAAAAATATAGGGCAGTTGTGAACATTGGTGCATTCACAATTTGAAGGCAATCAGGCATGCTTCATATCGATTGAAAATGACCGCTCCTCAGTCCATGATTCTTTCATCAACACTCACTACCAGATGAATAGACTATACTTGACATTGCAGCACAGTAGTAACTCGACAGCTAGACGGCTGGTATTGAGAAACTGTAACCGATAAGGGCAATTTTTACCAGATCTTTGTGTCATTCGCGTGTCGGACGCACGCACCCATTCGATTTTTCGGTGGAAGACCGACCAATGCGAAATGAGCAGCAAGAATGAAATTACTGCCCGACCGCCGGCATTAGCCGCGGCTGCGTGACAAGAGGTACGCTGCTAGGCTGTGATTGGTCGATCCTTGTGTGCGTCGCGGCAACAGCTTTTAAAGGTAAGAGCAGCGCTGAGATGGATTAGACAAGTTCTCTAGGATCGTGTTGGATAAATGAATGGTATTGGAGCCGACAAACTCTAAGGAAATGGCCACCAATGCCTATCAATGCGCCGAATTTGAAGGATCATTCCAGATTTGAGAAGCATGCGCGTGCGGCGCGGTCGCGCAGCGGCGTACGTTTTGACCGCCTCCCATTAACCGCAACGCATGTGCGTCTCATGTGCGTCTGGGCTGCGTCAGAGCCTAGGCCCACTACATATCCCTCATTACATATTCGCATGTGCGACGAACGCACGCCATGAAGCTGCATCGATAGTTGATCGGAGTCTGATCCGGTTACAATACTAATTGTAAGTACCGATCCTTATCCGATGAGGATCGATATCTATCTTTTGTTATCCGACCGGTTCGGACTCCGATGAATCATGAATGCAGCTTTAGCATATGTTGCTCTGATAACCACTGACATATGTATGTACACCGCTTTCGATGTTTCCATGAATTCTGATAATGTTGCTCAAAACAGATCACACGCGAAAGAGTATATAAGCAGCACAGTGTGTAGTAATTCATTTTATCCGAGGGTTATGATCGGCTTCTAATTGGGTTGTCCTGAATTGTTGTCCTGAGTTGGTTCCTGAATCTTAACTTAGGAAAAATTTGACACAAGAAGTATGAACTCACTCTAGAACTCTCCTCTCATGTTATCACGTCAGTTCAGTCCATTATTAAGCAATGAATATCGAAGATCTTGCCAAGGATACAAATAAGGCCAAACAGCCGGCCAAGAAAAAAGGATACGACGACGTGGATATAAGCGATTTATCGGAGGAAGATGACGATAAGAAGTTAGTGCTCATGCCTTGATCTTTGTAAAGTGTGCATACAGTGCCGGCCAAAATTGTCTAGGCTTTCCAACTTTCCTCCATAACCTCTGTTAACGCAAAGCTCGGCTTAACGTGAAGACTTGAAGTCCAAATTATTAACATCAACGGATTTTGAGTCCCTACAACTATCATAAAAATTTGAACTTCAAGGCTTCACGTCAAGTCAGGATTTACGTCAACAAAAGTTATGGAGGAAAGTTGGAAAGGCTATATAATTTTGGCTGGCACTGTAGATGCTAATATGTACAGTGAACTCCAAACGGCGGTAGAAAAGGGGCGGGACCGCGTGCGGCGTTCTCGAGTGGAGACGCAGGGGCTCTACACGCTGCCTCAGGATGTCTGCTGCGGCACGGCCCTCGAGTTCTCTGCTGCTGGCAGAAGCAGACAACCAGAGGCAGCATGTAGAGCCTCCGCGTCTCTACCCGAGAACACCGCGCGCGGTGCCGCCCTTTGTCTACGGCCGTTTGGAGTTCCCTGTAGGTGAGCGAGTGCGAATCCTCATACAAAAGTAAGTACCGGACACAAAATAGGCTTCTCATCTAGTAGCTAAGATGAAATATGGCGTCGCCGAGACTGGATTCTGATACACATCGATTTTCACCATGTCGCGGCGATATTTTTTTCTTAAAGGCAGCACCAGCCGAAATCCTGGACTCGGAGCTGAGGTGCAATTCATAAAATAGAGTGAGCACATCACAAATGTGAGAAGAACACAAGGAATGATGACCTACCTGCAGAGAAACAAGGATCGCTGTCGCGGCCACGCCGGGTTTTCAATGGCATGACGCGCCGGTTAACGTTATCGCAGTGGGTGGTCTGCCGCAGTGGATGCGTGCAATTCGCACCATTCGCAGGGTTTCGTGGCGGGACGCGCGCACATCCTACAGCGGAGCACTCGTCCGCGCCTTCGACAAGTGAGAAAGAGCGCCTTCATTTCTTGTGTTTTTCACGCAGTTTCATCCCTGCCTATGAGTTTTCCGTCCCGAAAAACCCCGAAATTCGGGAAAGTCTCCAACGCAAGGATTTCTGCGGGTGCTGCCTTTAAACTGACAGTTAACTGGACCTATACCACTGGATACTGTTAAGGAATGTGGTACACGTTGAGTACTAGCGTAGTCTGGAGGTATCGTCTCTACTTAAAAGCAGCACCCACGGAAAATTTCGTCGCGAACGTTCCGAAAGTTTTGAAAAACCCAAGACTTGGGGAGTATATTAGCCACATAACCGCATTGGAAGTGTCCCCTTTTTCCTACTTACAATGGGATCGCCTAAGACCAGACGCACTTATTCATCAGCTGATTGTACGTGTTTCCCATGTTTCATTTTTGCAGCTAGAGCACCGAAATCTTCTTGGAGCGCTGAAGAGATCGATTACCAGCTGATCCCCTTGTCATATGTCAACCTTCTCGAAGGAATCCCCTCGTTATGCTTCCAGAACTGTGCAATTTTCTCTCGTCTTCTCAATTTCTTCTTGTTTCTGGTGGCTGCTTCCAGTAGATTTCCACAGTAATTGTGGTTGTTTCACTATTGTTAGCTCTAGTTTCTGGAGGATTTTCAATTTTCTCTCATTTCTTTTCTCCTGGGGAATTCTATAATGTCTTGATTTTCAGTTGACATCTTTTTCAATTGTTGATATTTTTCCAATAGTTATTTCTTTCGCTGCGGTGCAAAGAAGCTACATTTCGTCAGAAATAGCTGATTTTGCAAAAATCCTCCTGGAGAAAAAGACTGCCTTATCGACCGGGTCTCATCCATGGTTCGCGAAACTCGGCCATATCTGTTGAACGCTACCTGATTGTGAAGCTTCGAAGTCAGTTTTTCCAGTGCTAACGTGAAGTTTTGTGTTTAAGAAAGTGTTGATCACCTTCGATACCTACGAAATATGCTGAGATCCTAAAGTCAAAAATTTTCGTGGGTGCTGCCTTTAACAGTTTCATAAAGCGCGAACTTTCCGATAGGTCGAAAAACGGATATCAGCCGTTTGGACAACCCGGACTGTGTTTGCTCCCCTTCGCACTTGGATTCATAACGCTGTCGTGGTTTATACGCGAAACAACGACGCGCTAAATTCGAGGAAATTCAACAAACATAGTATCTACATTGTGAGTGCCTGGGTTTTTCGTGAGCACCTGTGCAGACACGAGTTTGTTCTTATAATTACTCAGCACGCAATACAATTTGCCATTTATGTTTGCATAAAGTGCAGACCTTCAATAATAAAAATCGCATTGTCCAACACATACTAACAAGGGAAGTGCAAGAGGCCAGGCTGGCAGATCGGAATGAAACCTGTCTAGCTTGAATCCTTGCTTGACAAGGTCCTCCAGCATATATTTCATTTTTGCCCAGGTGCTAAAAAACAGATATCTCACCACACTACTATATGGGTTGCAGCACCCGCCCGACAGCGACAGGGTGACCTAGTGGTGTGGATGGTGGGATGTTAGTCAGAGGGTCTAGGGTTTGGATCCTGTCATGTGCGTCCTTTTTGCATTTCTGTTTTTAATTCATTCTATGTTATTGAAATTAAATTTAAAAGATTGGAGCATGAAAACTATCATTATTGATGTACCAGCCATGAATAAGTACTCCATATTAAACGTAGTCTACTGATGATACAGTTGCTCCTCTAGTCGCTATAAAATAGAAAATTCCTCATTCAAAACGAAACATTATGAGGCATTATGATGCGAGTGGGAAAAATTTTGAGTTATAGTCCCGAGAAGTGATAAAGTGACAAAAATTCTCAACATGATCTAATGCAGGTGGATGTGTGTTCGGCTGGGTTCTGATTCGTGATTGTCCTCTACAACTCAAAATTTTGTCAACAAGGATTGGGCCTATGTTCTAATCTTTTAAAATTAATTTCAACAACAAAAAAGGAATAAAAAAACAAAAATACAAAACGGGTGCACATGAATCCCCGACCCTCTGCCTAATAGTTCAGCACCCTCTTCACTCGGCTATATTTGTTTTTTAGCACCCTAGGCAAAAAAGAAATATATACTAGAGAACCTTGTCAAGCAAGGATTCAAGCCAGATAGGTTTCATTCTGATCTGCCAGCCTGGCCTTTTGCACTTCCCTTGTAAGAGCTAAAATGTTCCTTTCGGCCAGCTGAGGAAAAAAAAACTGTGAAAGGTCTGGGTAACATACGTAAATTGCTGCAACGGCAGACAAGCCGAGTTGGCGTTAACTGTTCGGAATGGTATTCTTGAACTTTCTCTTAAGGACACCCAAAAAGAAGGATGTGAAGAAGACTCCTACAAAGAAGGTGAATGCCATCTTTGAAAATGCTCTGTATAGTTCCTCATGCATTCATCAACGAAGATTTTGATGTTTTTGTATGATTCAAATAGTGACCTTCTCATTTTAGCCTGATGCAGCCAAACCAGAGAAGAAGGACAAGAAGGATAGCGAAGGGAAAGTGGTCCGACATTGAGTTCCTCTGGTAGTCTCTCAGGGAAGGAGTGCAAGGTTGCCGTGGTCTTTCAAAATCAGATGTGTTGTGACAAAGTATAGGAGCGGCGTGGAGGACCGCAGGTCACCCGGAGGATCTTGTCAGGACTGGGATCCATGAAACGTTAACGACGCAAGCTAATGATGTTTAGCGTGATTGGTTATTCTGTAGACCGTGTACTGTAATGAAGCGCAGGATATGGAAGTTGGTGTATTAACCTGGTTTTGCTTGCTTATGCTTTTATGAAAGCTTGCCAGCCTGGAGTGCATGATGTGGAAATTCTGTAATCCCGCCTTGGCTCCGCCCACATGCTCCACAAGAATCGGGGCTCGAAAAAGGGTATTTTCAGGAGTTTTGCACTGAATCACGTGAACCATTCTTATCAGCAGCCACTGGAGAATCGTTTCATGCGAAAATCTCGAAAGTAATTTTGAGGTGGGCGGTGTTTTTAAAAAGGCTGCAGATTCCAAAGGAAATCGTTCTTACACTACTTGGCTAAGGAAGACATTAGCACTTGACTGTAATCATTAGGAATGAGCTTGGAAGTGACTGGCCTACTTTAAATGCAGCACTCACGGAAATTTTCACTTTTGAGGTGAGTAGCTTACTGTGTAGCCGGCTGTTAGGAATTCATAACACAAAGAATAACCGCCTATCTGCGGAGATACTGCCGTGGACACGGATGCGAGCATGGCCATTTTGGTGTCCGCCGCGCCAGTTAACGCTATTGAATTGGTATGCGACGCGTGTTCTAGCGCAGTGTATAGTGTAGCGTATGGAATAGTGTACAGTGTAGTGTATGAAATGCGCACTATCCACAGGATTTCATTGCGTTACGCGCGTATATCCAGCGGAAAACTCGTCCATGCTGTGGATGCATGGAAAGCGTAGCCTTCATTTCCCTTTTTCCGGTGTGTTCCACGCTGTTTCCTCACTGCCTGTGAGTTCATCGTCCTTGAAAGCCTCGAAATACATAGAAATCTCCAACACAAAAATTTCCGTGGGTTCTGCCTTTTAGCCACTAGCCAGACTATCCTCCTTCGCAGGTCCTGGAAGCCTTGTTTGAGCATGCCATTACGAAAACCACGGCATCCTCGTGTCCTTCTCAAGTTGGTTGATTTTTGGAACCTGATTATTTCAGCCGCCCGCCAGAACTCCAGTAGAGGAGAAGCAGCAGAAAACTGCTCAGAAAACAGAAAAGAGTAATACAACACCAAAAAAGGAAGCAGTACAAGATAAGGCTCATGATGCAGGACCAGCCAATATTATGCCTCTACCCAAACAGCCAGTATCGCCACTGCCTGCTGGAAATGGTAATTTCGGTACTAATACTACATGAATATGTACAGTCCTTCTCAAAAAGATAGACGGATTGCACGTGCGGTTTTTTAGCGTCGCGGTTACAGAATCGCTGCGGGACCTATTCGACCCTCTCACTTAGAGCATGCTCTCTCCGCGTCCCTCGTTCACGCTCTGCAGCGATGGTGCAGTCGCGCAATCAGTCTAACTTTCTTAGAAGGACTGTATGTATGCAGCGTGCGTCCGTTTTTTCAGTATCGGATGCTTTTTTCAGATCCACAAAAGAAAGGCTGTTGTATTCTGATTTGACCTTATTGCCGACTTTCAACTTCTATTATATAATGTCGTTGTCTTTCGCAGAAACATTTCGATAATACAATCACTCGATTTTCAATCAATAAATCTGAATTGTTGCAATTCCACTGATTCTTTTATGAAGTTCTCAAGTACAACGTAACAAGCATCATATGTATTTGCTGCTTGAGAGATGAGACTTCGTTTTTATTACAATGGTCGCCACACTGGAACACGCAGGCACACGCCTGCACTGCCTGCACTACTTTTTTCTCACAAGGGAAGTGCAAGAGGCCAGGCTGGCAGATCGGAATGAAACCTGTCTGGTTTGAATCCTTGCTTGACAAGCACCTCCAGCATATATTTCATTTTTGCCCAACATGCTAAAAACAGATATGGCTGAGTGGTGAAGGTGCTGAGCTGTTAGGCACAGGGTCGAGGGTTCGGATCCCGTCATGCGTATCGGTTTTGCATTTTTGTTTTTTTATTCCTTCTTTGTTGTTGAAATTAAATTCAAAGGATTAGAACATATAACCTATCTTTATTGACAAGATTCTGAGTTGTAGAGGACAATCACAAATCAGATAGCCGAACGCACAGCCACCTGCATTAGACCATGAAGTGGATTTTCGTCACATCATCACTTCTTGGGATTATAACTCAAACTTTTTTCCACTCGCATAATGCATCATATTTCGTTTTGAATGGAGAATTTTGTATTTTAATGCGACTAGAGGAGGGAATGTACGATCAGTAGACTACGTTTAATATCGTGTAGTTATTCGTGGCTGGTACATCAATAATGATAGGTTTCATGTTCTAATCTTTCAAATCTAATTTCAACAACGTAAAAGGAATTAAACAAAAACAAAAATGCAAGACGGATAGACATGACCGGATCCGAACCATCGACCCTTCGCCTAACAGTTCGGCACCTTCACCACTCGGCCACGTCTGCTTTTTAGCACGTTGGGCAAAAATGAAATATACAGTGGGCGTCAATGGCGGTGACCCGTCTGCAGCCTCAAACAGAACGCGGCGCGACCGCGCCGCTCCAGCGAGAACCCTCTCCGGGACATCAAATTATGGGGTTTCCTTGATAGTCAGTTAGTTTTCTTGTTAGTTATCATCAAATATGATGAACAACTATCAAGAAAACCCAGATAAGCCACTGCGGCGACGATTCTAGCGTGAGCGGTGCGGTCGCGCCGCGTGCTTTCCGGGGCCGCAGACGGGTCACCGTCATTGACGCCCACTGTATGCTGGAGGACCTTGTCAAGCAAAAGCCAGATAGGTTTCATTCCGATCTGCCAGCCTGGCCCCTTGCACTTCCCTTGTCAGCTCTGGCGTTCCTCAAAAGAATGATTTCGTGAGGATTTTTCGATACATGCACAGAAGTGGGCTTGGGGGGGGGGAGAGGGAATTTTGCTAATTTTTGTGTTTAACACCTGCAGACGAATCTAAATGTATTGAAAACAAAAGAATCAATTCTGTTTTTACGATAGGCGACGCTTTTGTGGGCAGTTTGCCACTCCAAAAATAAAGTAAGGTACTGAATGGATGTTTTCAGGTCTATTACTCATGTTAGTTGTTACCATTAGTGGTATGCTGTTGGTATACATCGATCCTTTTGCCCGACCGACTCAGACTAAGTCGAAGTTCGAGTCACTGGATGTACGAACATTGAAAAAGGCTCATTGACTTTATTTGTAGTAGGTCGGACTTCGGCTCGCATCGAAGGTGGCTGCGAAAGGATGGATACAGAATCGGAATGACGCGTCGTCCCTTTGTTTGCAGTACAAAGATTGCGCATTTTCGCATTGCATGTTTTCATCGACGAACTTTGCATTTGTTCTGTGTAAATCAAACAATTTCAATAGAGAAGAGACAAGAATAAACTACAGGGAAGGTCAATAACGATTGCTATCCCCTCGGACGGCGCGCCACAACAGCCATGGATGTTGGGTGTTGCCTCGCCCGCGTCACGTAGGTGTTGCGGCGCGCCAGTCCGCGCGAGTAGCAATCGTGATTGACGTTCCCTGTAGAAGCGCCAAACTGAAGCGAAGCTAGCAAAGATACAGATGCTGTTGAAAATGCTTCTGTTACTGAGCCTTCAAGTTCCTCCAGCGTGTTAGCCAGTTTGATACTTCCAAGCACAGCTAAGATAGAAGATTAATTTTGAAAATATAGGTGTTGTAGATCGTACGCTTCTTCAATCTTTATTGCAACGAAAATCCCCTCCCTCACGAACTAAATGACTAGGTTTCGAAGCTCACAACACAAAACACATGGTTAAATGGAGAAGATCTGTAACACTCCCCTAGATACTTGGAACACATGCAGAAGTGTCACTAGTCTGACAGATGAAACCTTCGAACGGTGGAGAGCAGTCTGTGTCTGTCCACACGGAGTTTGTCATCTAAAAAAAGTATTAAATTTATCGCGTGTCCAACCGGCCGTTGAGAATTTCCATGAAACCATGCAAAGCATAGAGATATGAGCAACAACGGTTCATTATATGTGATGGTTACTGCGGGAAGTGCACGAGCCTAACCCCGGGCAGACATTCAGGCGTTTGGAGCGCCGGCGAACCCGCCCACTCTCAGCCGATGCAGGCTTCCAGCAGATAGTCCTGGCTGGAGCAGGAATACTTGCTGAAGGTGCGGGTGTAGCAGCAAAACCTGCTGTGAGTGCGCATGACGCAGGACTTCAGCAGGTATTCCTGCAGCCTGTTTTTTTTTCATTGCCACGTGGCAGCCGAGGTGTATATAAGCCGGCAGACGGCTTTGGAAACTTAGTATTGCTTCCGCTGCGGCGGAGAGCAGACGAGTCCTTGTCTGGCCAACTGAGGCCCGGTTGAAACCGTGGCCCAGTGTAATGACTGGCCAGACGAGATGCGTGGGATGCGGTCGCGTGCCGATGCGGTGCGGTCGGGTAGATCCGTCTTGCCGCAACCGTCCGGCTCGCCGACTGCTGGCTCTGGAAGCGCCTACGTGTCCAGGGAACTCATTTTTGTAGTATTTTTGTAGCCATCCGTTGCTATACGGGTCCGTTGTGTTTTTGTCCTCCATGAGAAGGTTAAAAACTGTTCCAGTGCAATCGAACATAAATCTTATTCTGGATTAATACGTCTTTAGTTATGCTTGTTAGGTGGGTGGCGGATGGTGGTAGGGAGAAATCCTCGTGGACCATGAGCGACCCCAGTTTGGTCTACGTTTTGCAGGTGGGCGTGGGGGTGGCACCTCACGACCTATAAAAAGCTTGCCAGAGAAGGACGGCCAACTGGGAGAGGCGGGTCAGGACCGCCTCTATAAACTAGGTCCTCGCCCCGTGCGATGAGGTTGGCACGGTTATCAAAACACCCTCTTGCGTAATTCCAGCGTCAGGCCCAGGTTGACAGGCCGGCTGATGGAGACCATTGTCACATAAATATGGAAGGTTCTCTATGTAAAAGAGTAAAGGCTAGGACGTCACCCGGAAGTGACCTGCAGGAAGCTCGCCCGCCTCCTGTGGTTAAGAAGCGAGGGCTACCGAGGGACGAACGACCTCGGTTAAAGACGTTAGTTCGGGTTGGAACCTTGAATATCGGAACTCTCACTGGTAAGACGAGAGAAGTGGCAGACTTCATGAAACAGAGACGCATTCTCGTTCTATGTCTGCAGGAGACGAGATGGAAAGGCTGCAAAGCGAAAGAGATTGGAGATGGCATCAAACTGTTCTACCACGGACTGGCAACGAAGAATAGCGGAGTGGCGATAGCAGTGGCCCCACCACTGAAAGACCATGTCTCGTCCGACTCGGGTGAGCGAAAGGATCATCTCCATTCGAATCGCCACCGAGAAAGGTTTTTGGACAGTTGTGTCTGCGTATGCTCCGCAGGGCGCGTGTGGCGCAGTGGTAAGAGGCTCGCTGCGCACGCACACGGTCGATGGTTCGATCCCGCGCCCACGGCGAACCAAGCCATCCATCCCTCCGGGGTCGGTAAATTGGTACCAGAGGAGTCTGGGAGGATGAAGCACTGACTTGGTTCATCGGATGCCCCCCGCAAGTCACTGCACAGGGGACATACGCATTCAACGCCTCTACGATTTCTCAGATGAAGTCGAATGCGTGGCGCATCCCTCGTGACGAGATTGATCAACGCCGACCACTTTATCCTTTATCCTTATGCTCCGCAGTGTGGGTGCAACGAAATAGAGAAGGCAGGCTTCTATGACGAACTCGATAATGTCATTAGAAATGTCCCCGAAAGTGATTACTTGACAATTGAAGGAGACTTCAATGGTCATGTCGGTCAGGACAGAACAGGATTCGAAAGGATACATGGAGGAAGAGGTTTCGGATGTCGTAATCAAGACGGAGAAAGAATAATTGAATTCGCTGAAGCGCATAATCTTGCAATAACGAGCACGTTCTTTATCAAAAGAGAGTCTCAAAAGATCACGTACAGTAGCGGAGGTCGACAAAGCGAGATCGATCACGTCTTGGTTAAGAAGACTGCATTGAAAACGGTTAAAAATGTGAAGTCAATTCCTGGAGAAGAGATAGCGGGACAACATCGACCAGTCATAGCTGATATATGTATGCTTTTGCCGAAACAAGCTAAAAGTAACGTGGAATCACGAATTCGGTGGTGGAAACTGACAAGCCAAACACGGAAATTGTTGTGTGAGAGGATTGCCACCGCAGGTCTGCCTGATCCTTCCGGTCCCATAGACTCTGTGTGGGTCGATGCAGCTAGTACCATCCTGAAGTGCGCGAGGGACACATTAGGAGAAACCAAAGGCGGAAAAAGGGGAAACAGAGCAGCGTGGTTCTGGAACGAACATTTGCAGAGAGTAGTTAAGGCAAAGAAGGATGCCTTCAAAGCCTGGCAAAAAACCATGACGCTGGAAGCATTGGCTGAGTACAAGAGGAAGAAGAAGGAAACGAAAGCTGAAGTAGCCAAAGCGAAGAACGCGGCGATGGACGAACTTTATGAGAAACTAGATAGCTCACAGGGTGAAAAACATGTTTTTCGGTTGGCGAAAGCTCGTCACTGGGCGTCCTTGGATTTGAGTGAAGTTAGATTCCCATTTGGATCCCATAAGATCCTCACATCAAGATTAGTGTTCTACTGGAACTTATGTAGAATTTCTTCCTCTTCTTGCATGGACTGTCCCATTTTTGATTCGCTCATCATGAACATATTTATTCGTCATAGAACTGAAACTGCTGCAAAATGTGTTGCTTTTGAAAAATGCAAACGGTTCCTCCAGTGATGAATATATTCACATAAACTAGGTGGCAGCTTGATCCCCTAGGTTTGAGCTATCTGTAGATACCCTTCACTCTATGGAAATTTTCACTCCTAACTATGCTATTATTCATTTTTTCAAGCACTACAAATCAGTGCAATTCGGCGCTCCAATTGCGAAATCAGTCACGCACCCGCACAACCAAAACATTCACGGATTTCACATCTACATACATACATATGTATAATCTACATGTATTCGTTCGAATGTTTAAATTCTAGTTTCTGACATCGGTTTGTGTTTCTTCCTTCCTCCTTCACATGCGTCCTTCTTCTCTTAATCGATTTCTTCTTCTTGGTTACCCGAAAATAATTTTTTATTTAGTGCCTTTTTTACCGGGGCTTCGCCCCGGTCTCCTCCTCTTCGTTTGTGAAGGGGGTCTGCAGGACCACCGCCCAAAGTGAAGGGGGGAAGAGCCTCGGCTCCGACAATCGCACCTATGCGCACTGTACACGGTACGACATCGAAATTCACGATAGCAGTAGGCGTACACCAGGGATCAGCTCTCAGCCCGTTTCTCTTTATAATGACGCTCGACACGGTTGTGAAACATCTCTTGGAAGGACCTCCGTTTACTCTGCTGTATGCCGATGACGTGGCGTTAATCGCAGATTCAAGAGCCGAGCTGCAGCTTAAGATCCGTAAATGGCAATTAGCGCTGGCAGATGCAGGGTTGAAGTTGAATACTAAGAAGACCGAAGTCATGAGCAGTACCGAGGAGGACTACCAAGTGTTCGACGTAAGCGGAACTGCTTTTGCGCAAGCAAAAGAATTCCAGTACCTGGGAAGCTATCTGAGCGCAGACGGAACTGTGGATGCTGCAGTTCGAGGAAGAATTAAATGCGCATGGCTGAAATGGAGAGAATCAACTGGNCAAGTGTTCGACGTAAGCGGAACTGCTTTTGCGCAAGCAAAAAAAAATTCCAGTACTTGGGAAGCTATCTGAGCGCAGACGGAACTGTGGATGCTGCAGTTCGAGGAAGAATTAAATGCGCATGGCTGAAATGGAGAGAATCAACTGGAATTCTTTGTGATCGAAGATGTTCAAGAGTGCTAAAAGGGAAGATCTATCGTAGGGTTGTGCGACCGACATTGATGTATGGCAGTGAGTGTTGGCCATTATCAAAAAGCACGAGCGCATGCTGAACACTGTTGAGATGCGCATGCTCAGATGGGCATGCGGACTCACGCGATGCGATAGGGTGCCTAACGAAGATATAAGAACGATAATGCAGACAGCACCCATCCAGCTTAAACTGGCGTGCACAAAGACTGCGTTGGTACGGCCACGTGATGAGACGGCCATCACCGCATCCTTCTCGGCAGGCAATGGAAATGAATGTTACGGGAAAGCGCTCTAGAGGTGCACCGAAGAAACGATGGAGGGATGCTATAAAGAAAGACATGAAGGAGGTTGGAGTTACGAAGGAAGACACCCAAGACCGTGATCTCTGGCGTAGAAGAACCAATACAGCGGACCCTGCGAATGTGCGGGATAAACGCTAAGGAGAAGAAGAAGAAGTAATGCTTGTTAGGCACCACTATTGTGGTGATCCAATTCTGAGCAAACTCTCTTGTATTGAGGATGTAATGTAGGGCTTGACAGAGAATTGAATAGGCGTGTTTTCTGTAATACCAGGTTCAAAATGTGCCTAGGATAGCATACTTTTGGTTTATCCAAAAAATCAAACGGTACATACAGAGCCAGACCCGAGTATACTACATGACAAAATCTTCTGTATACGTCGTCGGTGGATAAGTAGCCATCAAAAATCTTCCACCAATCAACTGAAGAGAAGTATGATGACAGACCAGAATAATCTGCTGTTAGGTAGGGAAGGTTTCGATTTGAAGTTTTTGCAACATGGTCTCTTTTTTTATGGGATCCTTTTTTGTTTCCTCGCTAAACCGTTCTATTCCGATTTTACTGGCGGGATCCAAACCCTCGATCTTCTACCTAATAGACCGATGCGTTACCCCTTCACGTAGAATTTCGCAGGTCCTTTTCCTTGTCTGCTGCAGTGGTCACATTGCGCGCTCCATCTAACACTGCGCGCGCCACTACAACTTTTGCCTAACTAGGTGTATTCTTTCGCATTAATTCTTTTCTACAATAATATGTTAGTCGTTTATTTGATTCTTTATTCAATTCAATTATTTTTAAATTGCCATTTTCCCCCTCTCTTCTCTTCCCAAGTTTTCGCCTCCATCCGACTGCTCGCCTCTTGCATTCCCTAGGTGAAATAGTGTAGAAATTTTCATTTTCACTTGCCTCGCTTCATACCTGGTCACCTCTCCACTTTAGTGAGGGGGATAAACTGTCCCCCCTCCCAAAGTGAGGGGAGTCTGAGCCATGGCTCGGACTATCGCACCTATGATGCAGATGTACATACTTTACTAACCGTAATTGAATTACTCAGCAAAAAAAGTACCAACCTAAGTAGATTTGTATAGATTTACAAAGTAGCAAAAAATACTGATTTGCAGACTGTGAAAGATGTATAGGTTTGTTCCGACAGCGTTAATCTCTATATATAAAAACCAGTCTGGCCGTCCGGCTGACGCCGGACTTCCAGACTTTTCTTTACGCTCGCTTCGCTCGCATGACTTCACCTCCCATCCACCCTAGACGAATAATGGGGATGCAGATTTCGCTCCATTTTCCCTATATGCCTACCCACAAAAATGGACTGATCAAAGAGAACTGCTTGCGTCTCTCAGAGCAATTTAATCATTCTCTCGGGTGAAATAGCTAATCGCAGCTAAGCTAATCGCAGCTATATGTAACCGATTCAACCTGGAATGAACACGGGAAATGGTTTATCATTCTCTGTTTGCTGTGAGTGATCCATTGATAACAATCAGCATCAACATATAAAGGAGGACGAAGCGGTGTGTTCAGACACAAATGAAGGTAAAACACGCTGGAGGGGAGGTGATGTGGGCAGAATGATATGGGTGGTATAATAGTCGCTGCTGAAGCCGGGCCACTGGTACTTCCTCTTTAAATTTAGGCGTCAGAGGACAATTAGATTAAACATTGACCTAATTAGAAGCGTTTTCATGCTACTTTGCACCGGATCACCTCTTCCCAATCTGTCGACTTGTTCGCAGACGTTTCCCCACATTTCGATGCCGGCGCACCCTTATCCTACCGTTGAACCCGTGTCCCGGTGTTCTCTCGAGTGAAAGAAACAATTGTAGCTACATGTAACCGATTCAACCTGGAATGAACACGGGAAATGGTTTATCATTCTTTGTTTGCTGTGAGTGATCCATTGGTAACAATCAGCATGAACATAAAAAGAGGACGGAGCGGTGTGTTCAGACACAAATGAGGGTAGAACACGCAGGAGGGGACGTGATGTGGGCAGAATGGCATGGGTGGTGTAAGAGTCACTGCTGAGGCCGGGCCTGCGGTACGTTCTCACTGTATTTAGGCGCCAGAAGACAGTTTGAACAAAGATAAACCTGAATGAAAGCATTTCCTCGCTACTTTGCACCGGCTCACCTCTTCTCCATCTGTCGACCCGTTCGCAGGCGTTTACCCACTTTTGGACGCCGGCGTACCCTTATCACAACGGCGGACCCGACTCCCCCCACTTTGGACGCCGGCGTACCCTTATCACAACGGCGGACCCGGCTCCCCCCACTTTGGACGCCGGCGTACCCTTATCACAACGGCGGACCCGACTCCCCCCACTTTGGACGCCGGTGTACCCTTATCACAACGGCGGACCCGACTCCCGCCATTTTGGACGCCGGCGTACCCTTATCACAACGGCGGACCCAACTCCCGCCACTTTGGACGCCGGCGTACCCTTATCACAACGGCGGACCCGACTCCCCCCACTTTGGACGTCGACGTACCCTTATCACAACGGTGGACCCGTCTCCCCCCACTTTGGACGCCGGCGCATCCTTGTCATACCGCCGGATCCGTCTACAGCCTTTTGAACCACTTTTCGACGCCGGCGCGCCCTTATCCCACCGTTGGACCCGTCTCTCGGCGTTTTTTTTTTGACTTCTGAAGGCCGGCGCCACTTTTCGACGCCGGCGCATCCTTATCACCACGATGGACCCCTCGCGACCGGTATCACCACTTCAGGGCGCCGGAGCACCTCTCCCGCAACCGTGGACCCGTTGTAGAGCACTTTCCTTGGTCTAGGCCACGCCCCCTGAATTTCGTTTCACACACACACACACACGCACACACACACACGTGACAGACTAAGCCCTTTATTATAAGTCATGATGAATGTCTGTATGTGTGTGTGTTTGTGTGTGTATGTATGTATTCACAACAAACAAAGAATGATAAACCATTTCCGTGTTCATTCATTTTTATGGGGGAGAGCATTTAGGGTAAACGGAGCGAAAAATGGCATGGCCATAATTCTATCAGGATGGATACGAGGTAAGTTGTTAAACCTGACTTGAAATTATAGATAAATAAAAAAAGAACAGAGCTCACGATTGTGCAGTGACCGCTACTGGAAGGTTTTCTAGGCGCCCATCTCTCATAGTTATATTCCGAACCATCCGTCCATTCTTTCGTGACAATCCCGTTGACATCTCCTAGTCGTAATCCTATCAAAACTGATCCATCAATTTTTCCTCTAGTCAAGCCTGAAACAAATGTATAGCCGATTAATGTTTATTTAATTATGGCTACCAGCTGCATCTGGTATGTTTGCAAAGAAAGGTGTAGATCATGACGGACAACAAGCTTTCTTCTTAACGCAAATCTTGCGGACCCATTACTCTTAATTTCCGACAAATTGCTGAGCTGTACCGACAAAGGCGGCAAGTTCCGAAATTTTACTCATAGATCACGGATGCAACCTTTGGCCATTATGTGCTATCTTTCCTAGTTTCGTCAATCACTTAGAACCTAATATCCTGTTAAAGAGCGCAAAAAAACCGCATTCCCTCGGCTTCCCAGCGGCGATGAGTCACCCGGCTATAGACAGACAGTGTTTCGCAATATGTCCTCGCGCTTTAGAGTGGGACCGAGCCATCTTACCTCTGGGTTAGCTGAACTCTGAAAATAATCCCGAGCCAGAGCGCCGCTTCGCGGCGATCTGTCTCGGATTTGTGTGCCACGTTACCTCTGGGTTACCTGAACCCTGAAAATAATACCCACACGGAGCGCAGCTTCGCCAAGCATCGCGGATGATAGTGATTTTCTGCAAATCTACCTCATTGATTCTTTTCTGTAGGAGGTCTAGGATGACGATTTCTTCGCAGGCTAAGTTGGAGCAGTCAGCTTCTTACTGTGACGACAAAAACCGCAGAAGAAACGAAATTTATCAGCTAAATATCGGATTCCCCTAGAACTGGCGCCCGCACCGCTCGCTCTTCCCGCCTAATGCCATCAGAAAAATTATTCTCTGTGTCTTCAAGGGCAATCACATGCACATATCTTTTAATTAGCGTAGCAGTTCACAAAATATAAATCTAACACTGTCCGTGCCAGTGTAGAACAGAGGAAACTGTTCTTCAATTTTTTCACTACAATTTCTCACACCACAGAGGCTATGGGGTGCTGATACTATCTCTTCGTTTTACGGATACTCAGGAAACCTGGGCCAAGTCTAATTTGGTTTTTGGTCCGATAAGCTTGGTTTGCGGGCTAGAATGCTGAATAAATTCTGATGTAAGGAACAAAATATCAACAGGAACAAATCAATTAAACATGCTAAACATCTGAGCACGAATATAACAACTGTTTCAAATGAAATAGCTATCCTAATAACTTTAGTGACTCTTCGCTTACGGATCGGTGGGAGAAAGTTAATTGAGATCCTATACCGATTACCAAAATTATGGGAATTCAATGAATACATCCGCGAGAGCAGTTGTGCTCATCAAGGTGAGATAGCCAGGGTGGTGGGACGGCATACCCGAGCGGAGCCGGGTATGCCGTCTAGTGGATTGTTATTCTCAATAGGAAGTGAATCATGTGTGACAATAGAAGATGGTGGTCTCAGGATCAAGGCTTCAGCGGGGTAACGACATTTTCTGATCAGCAACTCGAGTCAACCCTGACGAATTTCTTCCAAACGAATGCACGATAACCATCTGTCAATACGTTTTTCCGTATAAAGTAATCGGAGGGAAAACATCTACTCTAATAAATCTAAATATAAGGCCAACTCAGGCGAATTAACGTGGTCCGCTGCTACTACGGAGAAATCCGTACCAGCATGTTGCTGTCGACCGTGTAGAAAAATTGACTATTTAGGCTTCAAAATCCTAACTTTTTCAGGATTGATCTGTCTCTGAGCTTCATATGTTAACTCTTCTTCAATTGTATATTGAAGACTCTTCAATAGCTTTATTTGTAAGCTTTCGGCGTTAACGCCTTCGTCGGACCTTAACGTTAACAATGAATCGCAATCTCATCAAAAGCTTACAAAACCACAGTCAAGTACTAACAATACCAGCGAGTAGGTGATTTCTAAGTCTTCCGACTACGGTAGCGGCCCGCGATGATTTTTATCCTACACATCGAAACTTAGGATACAGTTCCATGAACGCGAGCTAACATGTAATGCAAGCGACCTCACCCCAATGATCTTACTAGCACTATCCCAGTAGTCACGCAACGACTAGAGATCAACCCATCTATATTTTGCTCACAAAATCAGTCGTAACACTTCTCTCAATTCTTCTCTATTGTTAATCTCTGGATTGTATCTCCTTATTTCCATCGCCTCCACTACTTCTCCTGAAATTCCTTCATATCCGCCAGGCGTTCTCTCATCTCCACAAAGTGACGCTCTTTGGTAGGCCCTGGGGATATGAACATTTGTGTGTAATCGATTCGGTGAAAATGGTCACTCTGAATGATCTATGTTTAGCTGGCTGCTGTAGTAGTTAAGTGATAAGAGTATCCCCAGACTTCGCCGGCGGTCGTGGCGATCGCCAGTTCGAAATGAATCAAAATGAACCGGCGATAGAAGAGATAAGGGTCGTGGAAATGATACGTATCGACTGCCACGTGGATCGCCTGGAACGCTGCCAAACGAAGCTCATCGCCGGTGCTCTCGATGATGTGCCCACAATAAAGTGGCGATGTGAGTGATGGCGATAATGGGAAGGATGCCTATCGATTGCCACGCCCCTTTGATTATCATCCCTCTTTCGTCTGGGGTTTCCTCATTCACTTTATCCATGTGGCGATCGCCGGCGGTCGTGGCGATCGCCACTACAGCCGGCGATCGTGGCGATCGCCACGACCGCCGGCGAAGTCTGGGGATACTCTTAGAGTCTACTGCTGCATGTAAACAGAATGAATAAGGTGGCTCATTCAGACACGAATGGAAAGGACAGAGAGTGAGGAAGGGGATGATGAGCAAGTAGGTGCTGGGGAGGAAGAAAAGCATGTAGGAGAGAAAACCGCGATGGATATTCACGCTGGATTGGTCTATGTGCACTCCTTCATTTTCCCAAGCGTTTCCACACCTCTAAACCCCGGCACGCCCCGTGAAACCCGCTTCAAAGCGTCTTCCCCCACTTTGGGCGCCGGCGCCTCTATCACAGCGGCGGACCCGGCTCCCCCCACTTTGGGCGCCGGCGCACTCTTATCACAGCGGCGGACCCGGCTCCCCCCACTTTGGGCGCTGGCGCACTCTTATCACAGCGGCGGACCCGGCTCCCCCCACTTTGGGCGGCGACACACCCTTATCACAGCGGCGGACCCGGCTCCCTCTACTTTGGGCGCCGACGCACCCTTATCACAGCGGCGAACCCGGCTTCCCCCCACTGTGAGCACCGGCGCACCCTTATCACAGCAGTGGAACCATACCCATGCGTTTTCCCACTTTCCGCAGGCGCACCTTGAACACATCGTTGAACTCATTACGCGAGCGTTTGCCTACTTTTGGGCGCCAGCACACCCCTATCACGTTGCTGTACCCATGGCTCTTCACCTCTCCACCCTCTAGAGCTTCTGGAGCTTCTGTTCACTCTCTGAACCTCACCATACCCGTCTCTATAATTTTGTTGACCTCGCAATCATCATCACTGACCAATCAGGGAATTTCGTTTCAGCCACAGCCCCCGCGCACCCTTATCACACCGTTAGATCCTTCCCCGGGCGTATCCCCACTTTTTGACGCTGGCGCACCCTTATCGCACCGTTGGGCCCGTTCCAGAGCGCTTCCCCACTTTTGGACGCTGGCGCACCCTCCGTTTACTCCGCTTGTCTCTGAAACATACCCACTCGCATCTTATCTTGCATATGGCCTGATAAACAGAAAACAATAAACACCAAGCCTAATTCATTTTCACTGTGATGTAAACAACTGGGGGTCTTCCAAGTAACCAAAAGTGGACGA
This sequence comes from Ancylostoma ceylanicum, assembly GCA_000688135.1. Lineage (NCBI taxonomy): Eukaryota > Metazoa > Nematoda > Chromadorea > Rhabditida > Ancylostomatidae > Ancylostoma > Ancylostoma ceylanicum. The sequence goes on from JARK01001622.1 coordinate 56,758, forward strand.
AAACACCTGTCAATTTAGGTAAAAATGAAAATTTGCACACTTTTTAGACATAACTTTTGACGCTGAACACTGTGATGCAATTAGATTTTTTCGGCAGGGGCTGGTTCTCTTACACACACACACACACACACACACACACACACACACACACACACACACACACACACACACACACACACACACACACACACACACACACACACAAAATGCCAATTATTATTAACTATGATGATATGCTAGTGGAGGTCAAGAGGTGCTTTAAGGTAGGTGGTGGGCGGAACACCAGCCGGTTTGGTAATCCGGACTGTTTCAACACTTGGTTGATGGCGCGTGCTGAACGGTCCCCCACATACGGTAGGATGAGTGGTAGTCCATCCGATGCTGAGTATGGGAACCATGTTGTGACAGGAGTTATATTATACCCGTTTTCATCAAGAATGCGAGTTATTGTTGTTTCTACTGTCACATCAGTAGTCGTGCATAATGTGTTTTGGGTCTTCATTAGATTCCGTACCACATTTGCTTTGACGTAGTTTGGATGCGCACTCCCTGAATGCACTAAAATGTTCGCTGATGCGGCCTTCTTGTACCAAAACCATTGTTTCTGACCATTTGTGAGTCTCACTTTGGTGTTGAGAAAGGGCAGGTAACCGTCGTCATCAGGTCTTTCGATAGTAAATGAAATCCGTGGATCAAAACCATTTAGTCTTCCCAGTGCTGCTTCAATATCTATTTCATTAGTACCGATCACAAACACGTCACCAATGTACCTTTTGTACAGCAGAATCCCGGAAGTCAGATATATCTTTTCGATGTGGTCCAAAAAGATAACAGCCAGTAAAGGTGCGATGCGATTTCCCATAGCCAATCCTCGTCTTTGCTCGTGGAATTTGTGATCAAAGCGAAAGACGTTACACGAAAGCACAGAATTGATCATGGTTGTGATGTCAGCCGCGCTAAAATCCATGTTCACTGTTTCACTTCGGTGTTGTTCGAGAAGAGAAACTACGGCGTTGGTTGCACTATGCATTGTTGTCGACGTTAGTATACAATGATACCATATCATAACTGGCATATGCTGCTGTAGATGGAATTTGACATTCGGATAGTGAGGACGAAAATGCCTCTACGTTCACTATATGCGCCGCGACAAACTGAAACAATGGTGATAGTAGCTGCACAAGAAGCCAACTCAATCTGTCCGACGGTCCGCCGCAGGATGACGCAATTGGACAGGCTTTGATTTCGCTAGTGGAGAGTTGAGAGTGTGGAGTCACCGATGGAAGTTTGTGAGTTTTCACTAGGCAGTAGAACGTAGGGACGACTGGGTGTAAATCCAAAAGACTCCTCGCCACATTTGGGCCTGATCCTAACTTATCCTTTACACTGTACAGATACGTCTACAATAGTAGACAAATCCGTAGAGTATATAGGATGACTTAAGCTCCAAGAAAAATCTCTCGTATGCCTTGTTAGCAACATTATGCAGACGGGCATGCTTTTTGAGTTGAGTGAAATTACTGACTTTGACCTGAGTTATGGTGTTTAAAAAATTAGATGCAACTGCCCCGGAACTTTTGAATGCACCTGATACTAGTGAAACGTATAATATAAAGTACTCCAGGCACTTTAACGCTGATGACGAGAACTGTTAAACCCAACGATCCTTTCACAGTGCTCATCATTTTCATGATCAGCCCAGAAATCCTTTTTCGTTCACCTCTGTCAGGAAGTAGGAGAAGTTGTTTTGTTGGTAAATTCTTCTAAAATCCTCGCTATATTCACGTTCAACGTGTTGGAGAACTCCAGTGGACGTGTTCTTACCTATCACTAAGTAAAGACAGAGAAACAAAGTCGATAACTCTATGTTCTCGTGCAAAACGGATGTCACAATCGTGCTCAACCTATTAAAGAACCCCACTGGACATGTCCTCACCGACCCGCAGGCAAAAATTTGAGAGATCAATAAAATCGATAAATCACTACTTCGTGCAAAACGGTTGTAATATTCGTGCTCAGTGTGTGTGAGAACCTCAGTGGACATTTCCCTATCGACCCGTGGGCAAAAATTGCGAAAAATCAATAAAATCGAGAAATCGATAGGCTAATCGATAAGTTCGGGTCAAAAGTATCCTATAACCTCCGTCGGCCCTTACTGCGAAATTTGGTGCGGACTGGCTCGGACCCGTGCGCCACGTTACCTCTGGGCTAGCTGAACTCTAAGAAAATTACTGTCATCCACACGAAGCGCAGCTTCGCCGCTTCGCGGATGACAGTGATTTTCTACGAATATACTTTCATAATTTTATTCTTCGTGCAGGTGTTCGAAATAAGGGTCTGCTCACCGGCTAATTTAGACTGACCGGATTTTCTGATGCCTTTCCCTCTCACCTAAATAATCTTCGGTCCTTCTCTTTTTAAGTACAGTTAGGTAGTATCTTTTCTAAAAGTTTAGTCACGATGTGGTCGAGAGACTTTCCGCGTTTATTTCCTTCATGGTTTTTTTCCATGGCCTTATGTCGGGTTCCCCTCAGGTGGCGGCACCACCGCGCCGCAGTGCTGCAAAACGCCCTCAGTGGTATTTTTCATGCCTTTGTGGCCTTTCACATGCGCAGTCTCCTCTAGATTCTAGGCAGGGCTTACATTTTGAAGAATTGTACAAAGAAGTAGTGGCGAGACTCTGCCTCCGCTGGTTGAGCATTAGAACGGTGTGAAAGTCCCATTCAAGCTTCTCCTAGCTTGGGTGCATCGCGTATGAAGTTTTTTGGGCTTTCGAACAAAGAAGATGAGTAAATGAAAGATGTTCCGGTTCCCTTCGTTTAAATTTGTTTAGTTGAGCTCTAAATGTGCTTGCATTTCGAGCATCTTGACAGCAGGCATGCTAAAATGTGCTCGAAATTTCCGCCAATCCTTATCTTACCTTCACCTTCAAATTTATCCCTTTAACACGAAGAATTCTATTAGAGAACGCGAGAACGAATTCTATTAGAGAACGCAAAAAACCCTCATCTCCTCTACTCTCTCAAGTGCTATTTTTGCTCAGAAACTGGCGAGAACGCGCCTACTAGGGTTTCTCCATACGCTGAATACGAATATGACAACCATTTTGCTCCTAATTATTGATTTATTGATTCTATCGATTTTTCCCACCTTCGCTCAAGTGTAAGTGAAGACATGCTTGCTGGGGTTTCTCAATACGCTGAATACGAATGTGACAACCATTTTACGCCAATTTATTGATTTTATTGAATCTTCCCACTTTTGTTCAGCGGTCGATGAGGACATGTCTACTGGGGTTCCTCAATACGGTGGACACGAATGTGATAAATGCTTTGCCCCAAATTATTGATTCATTGATTTCACATTTTTTTTCCACATTCGTTTGGGATCGGGCGAGAACGTGCCCGCTGAGGTTCTCCAATACGCTAAACACAAATATTGCTACTATTTTCTACGGAATAATCGATTAATTGGCTTTATCGACTTTTTCGCCATCGTGTAAGTAAGAAGGAGTTATCGGCATTCTTTAACGTGGTGATCACCAAAATGATGAACACTTTGAATGAATGTATTAGTACCACTGACTGACCGCATCAGCATGAAAAGCCGGGGATAGTAAAAGCTCCCGAGCGAAGCCGGGTATGCCGTCTAGTTACAAATACTTACCCGTCAGAAATTCATTGTGCTCTGTTGTATGGATTGACGCCAACTCTCCATTTTCTTTTTTGCACCAACTCCTCGATTCATCGAAGTTTCCTCCGTCTTTGTAAGCCTGAATGCTTTTAAAAGTATCAGAAAACTCGGATGATTATGACATCATAGTACAGAGAAAGTATCACTAGAATGATTCAGTGAAAATCGATGCCGCTTGTTATTATCACATAACCAAATCTGTGACAGGCTTGCCGTAAGAAGCCGTAAGAAATCTCTTGCCGTAAGAAGCCGCAAGAAATCTATCTCAAAAATTATGCTTTTGGTTACCTGGATTTACATAAAAATGAGAGGGGTACTCTTCCTAGAACCTTTATTGAATTTCACTGAATTTCATCGATCTAATCAGCGATATAAAGCAGAGCTGCAAACTGTACCCTGTAGCACATGCTCGTTTCCCTGAAGAACTTCCAATCGGATACAGGCTCCGGAGGCTGTTGACTTCCATCTGAAACGTTGAAATGTTTTGAACCTCCCTCTCTGTGTAATCGGAAAAGAGAATTTGTTCAGTAAGTATCTCAATGATTCCCTGTTCTCCGATTTGCACGCTTCCGTTATTACTTATTCGGTTGTTTTTTATTTTTGGTCTCATATGCATTTCCATGGAGAATACTTATAAAATATTTCACCTTGATCACCTTGACTCCCGCTGATCGTCGGGTAAACCGAGCGGGCGCCAGCAATCCTTCCATTTGTCTCTTTCACGTGCCAGGGTGGTCCAATGCGTTCCGTCCGTTCGAGAGACACGAAGAGCGTCATATCGTTCTTTAAAGGACTTTGTGAAGAAGTCTAACCATCGGGTCGGTGGTCTTCCTGTCGTGCGCTTTACGTTCCGCGGAGTCCAGTCGCTGACGGCTCTCGTCCAACGGTGGTCGTTCAGGCGCATCACGTGTCCGGCCCACCTGATCTTACTCGACTTGGCGTACACGGCAGCGTCCCTGATCTTCGACTGTTGACGTAGGGTGGAACTCCGTATTCCCGCTCTCACTTGCGTGAGGCGGGTCATTCCTAGCATCACCCTCTCAATGGAGCGTTCGATGACGCTGACCGCATTCTCATCCTGCTTACGTAACGCCCAGGTTTCCGAGGCGTAAGTCAAAGCAGTGGTGTTGAAGAGGTGGGCACGGAGCCTGGTGTTCTTCGTCTTCTTCACTACGTCCTCGATGCTCTTATAGGCTCCCCAAGCC
>JARK01001622.1:62798-81254 GCA_000688135.1 Ancylostoma ceylanicum
CGTCTTGCGAGCTCGGACGTAAGCTGGTAGTTGCCTGCGGCTCTCGCTGCTCCACGCTGGCGTATCAGCTCGAGGGTCTCATGGGACAGTCGTCTCTTGGTGGTTCTCGAACCCTCGGCTTTCTTCGCACTGTCACGGAGATGCTGAATGAGCCGTTCGTATTCTTCATCGATGTTGTCGACAACGGTATCTTCCCAAAAGCCGGCTAACGTAGTGAAGAGATTTAGTTGATGGTTGGTTTAGGACCCCTCTTCTTGTACTTCGCGGCTTTCTCTCCTTTGCGCGAGAAGAAGAATCTTGCGCGAAGGAGGCGATGGTCTGATCCGGTGTANGAATATCCTGATGTATTGAGTCGGTACACCCTGGTTGCCCAGGGCTTCCAAGACTGCTTCTGTCTCAACGGTGTCAAAGGCTTTCTTCAAATCGATGAACGTGAGACAGAGAGGCATCTTGTTCTCTCGTGATACTTCAATGAGCCTGGAGACAGTGTGTATATGGTCGATCGTACTGAATCCTTTCCGAAACCCTGCTTGTTCGCATGGCTGTCCTTCGCCTAGTGTTCTTTCAATCCTATTAAGGATTACTCGCGTGAAGAGTCTGTAGACTACGGACAGTAGGCAGATAGGGCGATAATTGCCGATGTCCTGCGGGTCTCCCTTTTTGTACAGCAGCACAGTCCTGCTGGTCTTCCATTGGCTAGGTACTTTGCATTCCGACAGGTATCGCGTGAAGAGTCTAGTAAGTGTGTTCACAAGAGCTGTCGGTAGATTCTTCAGATGTTCAGGACCGGGCGCTGTACGATTCTTCACCGACTTGATGGCATGTCGGACTTCGGAAGGGAGAACCGATGGGATGAGATATCCATCCTCCCTGAGATGGTATGGAGGGAGGTGGACATGGCTGTCGAAGAGGTCCGAGTAGAAGTCGTATATGACCTTCTCCATTACCCTTCTAGATGAGGTGATCGTTCCGTCTGGGCGCCGGAGGGCAGTCATCTTCTTCTTACGGGTCTTACGGTTGGCGAAGTCTCGGCGGGTGTTGCGGATGCTTCTCCCTGCCTCTGCGGCTTCTGCCAACACTGCTGCTCGTCTCTCCTTGAGGTCTTCTTTTATCGCTTCTCTGCACCGTCTTGCGAGCTCGGACGTAAGCTGGTAGTTGCCTGCGGCTCTCGCTGCTCCACGCTGGCGTATCAGCTCGAGGGTCTCATGGGACAGTCGTCTCTTGGTTGTTCTCGAACCCTCGGCTTTCTTCGCACTGTCGCGGAGATGCTGAATGAGCCGTTCGTACTCTTCATCGATGTTGTCGACAACGGTATCTTCCCAAAAGCCGGCTAACGTAGTGAAGAGATCCCAGTTGATGGTTGGTTTAGGACTCCTCTTCTTGTACTTCGCGGCTTTCTCTCCTTTGCGCGAGAAGAAGAATCTTGCGCGAAGGAGGCGATGGTCTGATCCGGTGTAGAACTTCGGTACAACACCGACGTCGGTCAGGCAATACCTTCGGTTGACGATGATGTGGTCAATTTCATTATGGTACTCTCCACCGGGTGACTCCCACGTCCATCGTAGGGAGGTTGGCTTCTGGAATTGTGAGTTACCATGGATGGTCCTCGTCGTCATGATAAACTCGGACAGCCTCTCTCCCTGTTCGTTCCACTGTAGGCCGTGGGTACCGATGTGAAGTTCCTCAGGCGTTCTTCGAGGGCCAATCTTGGCGTTGAAGTCGCCAACGATGACCTTATAGAATGTGTGGTCTTCCCTGTAGAACTTCTCCAAGTCCATATAGAAGGCCTCGATCTCGTCTTCATCGTAGCTGGATGTTGGAGCGTAGTCGACGAAGACTGTCAGGGCCGGCATTGATCCACATCTCCTCAGTCGCAAACGTCCGATTCGGGTCGTTAGTTGTTCGAAAGAATCGATGTTCATGGCCAAGTTCGTGTTGACGAGGACACCAACTCCACCAACTCCTCTACTATCGCAGGTTCCAAGGAACAGTTCTTCTCCAGTATCGAAGGTGGCGTTCAGCGTTCGGTGTCTCCTCGTCTCGGTCAGTCCGATGACGTCGTACCTGATCTTCCTGGGCTGCACCATCAGATCCTCGATGGAAGCCTCCGATGCAAGTGTCCGTGCGTTGAAGGTACAGATCGTCATCATAGTCCTTCTCGTTTTAGGCAGCCTAGATAACCCCTCGAACCTCGTCCTCACTGACGCTGCCGTACCAGTGACTCTTCCGAGATTAGGGGAACACTCTTTATTATTGCTGTGTGTAGCTTGAAGAATGGAACCTACAGGGAATAGCTTGCTGGGCTCTATTCCCCTGTGGGGGCTGGGGGTAGGGTTTCACCGGGGAGTTAGCCGGGCTGCCCGGGAGTGGACGATGGAGCTTATTTGTTGGAGGCGACTCCGAACCGCCTCCCTTGTACCTCCCAGTCCCTTGAATGCAGGGCTTTTGATCGGATAGATGTGCAGGATACAATCCGCAGATACGCAAGCACACCCACGCACGCATGCATGAACATACTCACGCGCTGACAGAAAGTATAAATCGTTCCGATACTGCAGAAACAGGGAGTCCATCCCCTGAATCCACCCGCGTCTCAGGGCAGGTACAAGGTCGCGTTTGGTCCGCGATTAACCCCCTATCCGCCACCTGGGGACGCGCCACGTAGCCTTTGCGACTAACCGGCTGTGATCCCTCTATGAGGGAGATCCGTGGAATCTTCACGAATATGGGAGCAAAAGCATTCTATACACAGTTGCAGCACAATAATGTAATTGTTTGCAAGATATGAATTAATATCATTCTATTCATCTTCCATTTCAGCAAATGGCCTTGTTGATGCAGTTGGCAAAGCGATTTCCACAGCTTGTGGAAGTATGGCAGGTCGCAACCTCCTATGAGGGACGAAGCATCTACGCCATTAGAGTGAGTGTCCTTCTATTAGGTTTTCAAGTATGAAATGTCTGATTTTGAATGAGACAGTTTCGAGTAATGTTTCTCCAACAAGATGAGGTACGAGCAATCCAAATATGCCCCTATGCTACTGCCACAGCCTTGCCATTTTAGCAGTGGCATGACCGTGCCGTCAGCTTGGAAGCCAGGGAAGCAAGTGGAGATAAGTTGGCGAAGGGCATTTCCAACACCATGTCGGAAGTGAAGAATTTTCTTCACCAAGGAGTGGACTACAGTACACTAAATAGAAGATGGCTTCTCCTCCCTGCTCGCTTCATTCAAGCAGCGCGGTTTTGCAAAAAAATGGTCATAAAATGGCATCAATTTTTTGGGACCAAACTGTGAAAAATTCGTTCATGGAGCCGCTTTCCCTTGCCATATTGCCTTGAACACCTAAATAATATAGGGTTACGAACGCCAAACCTTGCTGCATATACAGGCCTACTGTGGCTCCTATCCGCTCAAGCCACTGCTTCCTGTTCATCGTAATTCAGGCTCACCACAACGTTCATTTTGCAGGATTATATCACCGGGATGAAATGTGTTAAACCATCGGTGTTCCATACTTTTATAAGACACTCCCACTCTAAACATTTCTTGGTTATTTCGAGTTGTCCTTCCTTTACAGGCTCCGAGATGGAACCCACATTCCGAAATGATACGGTTTTTCGTTTTTGAGTAGCTTCACAGAAGTTCCTCTCAGACAAAAATTTTAAGGTTGATCAAAAATCAAATGTGTGATTTTGAGAGAGGGAAAATGTATATACCTTTATAATGCAAAGAAGAATGAGGGAGGATCTGAGGAAACCCCCAAGATGCATACCAGCTGTCAAACCGACCACTCAAAAAATTAGACATTTGATACTTGACGACCTAATAGTTCTCCAGTCTATATAAGTTCGAGAGCGAATCACGTCTCCTTTCTGGATTAGCTATTATTCGACTGTCTGATTTTCAAACCAGCCGAGCTTCAGGTGGCTGTAACTTTTTCGCTCTACCCACTTTCTAGGAGATGGGGAGGGGGGCGGGGGCACTAGGTACATGTGAGCCTAAGGCACTTTTCATAATAAGAATCTGCTCGCCTTCATCCGAAAACAGAGAGCGCATTTTTCAAAGAATACACCACGAAAATATAGTACTGATTGTTTTCCAAGGATAAATTAATTTAAGATTGGATATCCATCAACTGTGAAGAAGCCTATTCTCTGGATTGATGCAGGCATACATGCCAGAGAATGGATTGCTCACTCCACTGCTCTCAATATAATCTGGCAGGTGGGTTGGAACGCTTCTACTCGGTCACCATAGCGGACATCACTTTCTATTTCCTTGCAAAACTTTCCATTTCCTTGCAGTTTGTCCACGACTCTTCCTACAAGCGATTGCTACATGAGATGGACATTATTGTGGTGCCGAACACGAATCCTGACGGTTACGAGTACAGCCGTGAGACGAATAGGATGTGGAGGAAGACAAGGTGATCACCTTAAAATATTAGGTTGTAGGGAAAGTTCTCGCGGTTTTCAAAAGTGTGCTTTTTTCAACCACACGTAGCCTTGCAGCGACTTATCTTTCGTATATATAAGGAGGTTAGGTATGTGCAAGTTTATTGATATCACTCACTGTTAACTCCTGCACAACCCCTACCAGGAAGATGGATTTTTCAAAACAGTACTTTTGCGGCTTTCTAGTATACGGCTTCAAATCTGGTGAATCAGTAACCGTATCCAGTCGCCGTACTAACGCTGTATTTGGGGACGGTACAGTGGCCGAATGCACAGCACAAAATTGGTCCAGACGCTTCCGTGCTAGCGACTTCAACCGTAATGTTTCCTCATGGTCGAGACGCGAATCCGCAGTCGACAATTGTCGATTGCGGCAGCTGGTAGATTCAGATCCATGGCAAACTATGTGTGGAAGGACGCAAGTCTTACATGTTCACTTTACCACCATCGTCGGTCACCTGCGTCAGTTAGGAAAGGAACAAAAGTTATCACAGTGTGTGATGACGGTTTGACGCAAAGCGATCTCCCGCGACATGCCAAGGTGGCTACTGGATTGCCCTCGTACAGAAGCATAAAAAACTGGGTGAAGCCCATATTTACAACAGATGAGAAGAGGTGTCGGTACGTCAAAATCATGCGCAGTCCACCTTGGGTTGACAAGGATGAGCAGCATGAGCCGCAGCCAAAGGCAGGTTTTCACCCTCTGGAGGTTATGATCAGTGCTTGATGTGATTTCAAAGGAATCATACACAGCGATGTACTGCCACGCTACAGTGCGCTCACGGTGGACCTGTAGTGTAGCGGCTAAAGAGAAAAACCACAAATGTCTCAAGAAAGGGTCAGAATTACGGCCCGATCCGATTCCTGCACGGCAATGCTCGTCAGCTCACCATAAGAATGACTCGCCAGAAACTTCTCGACTTTGGATGGGAAGTGCTGACTTCAGCACTGTATAGGCCTGATCTTGTGCCAAGAGATTAGCAACTTCTCCTGACTCCGTGCAACGCTTTGCAAGGAAAAGCGTGCAATGATTAAGATGACTTGGATTGCTGGTTGAGCAACTTTTTCGAGTCAATGTTGGTACAGTTCTTTGCCGAGGGCATCGAAACGCTTCCAGAAAGTAGGCAAAGATTGGTAGTTCATGGTGGTTATTTACTTATTTCTTAATGTGTTTTTCTTTTTTTAAAAAGTCAATAAAAAAAGATGTCCCAAAAACCGCGAGAACTTTCCCTACAACCTATATACATATTGACTTGAGCATGGAACAACCACATCAGGCAAGAAAGGTGGACTTCACTTCGTCGCAGATATTCAAGAAGAGTCGTTAAAATGTCTGCTGAAACCATCAAGTCCTGCATGCAGTATTTGTCTAAAGCAATGAGGCCTTTATTCAATTTGGCATAGTTAATTGTTATCTACGACAAAAAAAAACTAGGAAACCGAACTATTTCAAGGTTACCTAAACCAAAAAGAGACCAAAAACCAAATATTTTCCCTTCTTAGCGTAGAGTTTTGTAACATGGAGATTACGGCAATCGTGGCCTAGCATCGCCCACAATCAGCTGCATATTGGGGTTATAGTAGTCCTGAAGAATTGATAAGGAATAATGAGTGATGCTGTTGACTAGGAAAGGTTAGAGTCCTTGCAGCAAACTACTCATTTTGCTGTACTTCAACTTGAAAAAAACTTGAGTGAACGTCAGTTAAGGTCGCGGTCCTCAGTCAGCCGATTCAGCGAGCAGTGCAGTGGTGTGGACGCGAACAGGAACTATCCATTCCACTTCGGCGAAGAAGGCGTGAGCCATTGGCCTTGCCAGTAGGTCGTTGCCATATTCCCCACTACTGTGGCGCACTCACTCGAATCTGACCTAACATCTGTTTTAGGGAAATCTACTGCGGTCGTGTGGCACTGAGCGAACCTGAGGTGTGCCACTGCATTTGATTATTTTTTTTTTCAGCTTTAACACTTTGAAACAACTTTAGGTGATGGGCTTAGCGGCAGCCATACTTGAGAAGAAAGATCAGATTCGTGGATATATAGCGCTGCATTCGTTTGGACAGGATATCCTGTACCCATGGGGACACAAAGTGCATGTCTATCCTCCGGATGTTGAGGACCTGGTAGGTTCCATTAGTTTTACAGTTTCCACTCATGGACGTTTTTTGAATACTAGCAGTCATAAGGTCACATATTGTAGGGCTCACCCCTTCTCCTTGATAGAATATCTCTCGATAATCAGCATCTGGCCAACTAGAGACGCAGTGTTTCAGCTCTAGTACAGAAGAAGTTCACAAATTACCACTAAATTAGGTCAAATTCACAACGGAGCCAAGGTGCGATAATGGGGTTACCGTGTCATGTACTCTACTACTGACCACAAAAGGTCACCTTCTATCCTGTTAGGCAGTGGCTCGCTGATGACGAACTTCCACGCGGAACAGAGATTCCATGAGAAGTTGTGCTCGCCAAGGTGAAAATTTGGAAAAGAAACTCGTTCTCTCTCCTTGGTCCCGCCCCTGGTACCGCCCACAAGCTCTTCGAGAGAAGAAGGCACCGTCCCACCTCGGAGTCGTTTTTGAGACTTTGGTGTTTAAAGAATCTCCAGAGGCTGCTTATTTTTTATTGTTTATTTTGAAGCGGACCAATGTCACGCGTACAATACATGTGATACAGGTTAGTTCGAATATCAGTAAGCACATTCGAAAGATTGGTAAGGCTACAATGTAAGATGTGCTGGCATTCGAATAATACGTAAACAGAGAAGAATCTACTGTTGTGTCTTTAGCCGATGGTCAAGGTATAGTTTAAATGGCTTATTACAATGGCATATGTGATTCCATGCAGAACTGCCAAAAAAATCCGTTTTCGAGCCGCAGTTCTAGGGAGCCAGAGGGCGGAGCCGAGGGGCGGGGCCAGGGCACCTTCTGATTAATTCACTTCCGGGAGCGCAGCTTCCAACAAAATTTCTACTCATCGAAAGAGTCCTCTTCCATTGCCCAAGGGAATAGAAGTTGCGTTTCATGTGTGACGAGTAATGGAGTACATGATGCGAAAACCCTGCAACCCGCCCTGGCAGAGTTCGAAAACGAGTTTTTTTTTCTTCCGGCAGTCTTCCTTGCACAGATTCACATATACCATCCTGATCAGCATTTACTGGAGATTCTTTAAGTGAGAAATAAAATATAGCGATTCTGAGGCGAGACGCTGCCCTTGGGCCTAAAAAACGTGTTTTTCGGCGGTTTTGCGCGGAACCGCGCATACTATTCTAATCAGCCAAAGTGAGCCTCGAGAAATTTTCATGTAAAATTTTCAAAAAGGATTCTGGGGTCGGATGGTGCCTCTGAATTCGGCAAGCCTTATGTCTAAGCGGAGCCGGGTATAGTGTTTGCTTGGTATACAGCGGACACAATATCCATCCCCTAAAAAAACAGCTCAAAAAATTTTCTTCTCAAATCATTGTTTCACTTTTCTACTCTGTTTGTCATCAAAGTTCCATTTTTGGATTTCTTTTCAAATTTCGCTGTAATAATGTAATTATTACTTGTGCAATCTCATTCTTTTACAGAAGTCAATGGCGAAGGGAATCGCAGCTGCTATCCAATCGGTCTATGGAACTCGGTATCTAGTGTCCAACAGTGCCGACGGATTGTGTAAGTTGTCGGTTACACATAATCTATACTTCGCGAGGAGTATAGCAGCCTCACTCGTTGTGACCTCGGCGACACTAGAATTGGTACGTATCGAATTGGTACGTTTGTGGCCTGACGACGCGGCGGCGACAATACGCATCAAAACCAGAGTCGCCGCGACCACAGCGAATGACCTCAGCCTTAGTGCATCATACTTAATCGCGTCTCGTTCAGATCCAGCATCAGGAGCGGCGGACGACTGGGCGAAGAGCATCGGCATCAAATATTCGTTCACATTCGAGTTATCTCCAACTCAATTAGAGTTGGTGTAAGTCTCAATTGAAGAACAGGCTTGTGAAACCCTTGCACAATATTTGACACTTGTAGCCCGGGTTTCGCACTACCCGAAGCGCACATTTCTCGAGTCGGTCGAGAAACGATGGAAGGCGTGGCGTATATGGCGAATCGATTACGAGCTGAAGAGGCGGGACGACTGCTGAACGATATCATCTCTTCCAGGCCCATCCGGAGGCGGAGTCAAGGTCGAACAGGATTCGCATCTCAGCGGCAAAAATGATCTACTAGTTTCGTCTTGTGAATGTTATGACTTTAGAGTATTATTTTCTTCATTTTGTTATTTTCGAATGATTTCACAACTACTAGATCTTCGAGACTAGCTTTATTTTTTCACAGTAACAAACAGTGAGGTGACAACTTATCACAAGCATATCGATATAGTTACTGCAAAGCATGAGGATGAAAGAGATAACGCATAAATAAATATAAACTATGATTTCTCACAATTAAACGACCCAAAACTACAGTCAGAACCCCGTTCCAGAGCTTTTAAAAGACACGCCGATTAGATTGCATTCAGGATTACATGGCAACATGGAAAACCAGTCTGGGAATAACTGAAAGAATATAGACAGTTGAAGAGTTAGAAGTGAAACATTTCGTATCATTACTGTTAGAACTATGTCTAGAAAATGTTTGATAATTACACCATTATTTATCAAAATATTACAATTATTACTGTCATTATTATCATGATATAGGTGATCCACAACTCAACTACTGCTAGTATGGCAAAAGGTGCTAGAAATCTAACCACGATGGAGAACTGTGGATGAACCAGACATAATTTCTCGTCTTTTATGTTCCTTCTGAGTATGTACCTGCTACCACAACCAGTGTCGTTCTCATCTATTTCTTTGAGAAATAGTCCAGCAAGTTCCGGCTCGACCGCCTTTGACTGCTCGACGGCTCTGGAAATTCAATGATAAATTACAGTACGAAGTAAGTAGTCGGAATAGAACGCTTAAAGGCAGCACCCGCAGAAATCCTTGCGTTGGAGATTTCCCCGAATTTCAAGGTTTTTCGGGACGGCAAAGTTATAGGCAGGGATGAAACTGCGTGAAAAGCGCAAGAAACGCAAGAAATGAAGGCTCTCTTTCTTTCTTGTTGAAGGCGTGGACGAGTGTTCCACTGTAGGGTGCGCGCGCGTCCCGCCACGAAACCCTGCGAATGGTGCGAATTGCACGCATCCACTGCGGCAGACCACCCACTGCGATAGCGTTAACCGGCGCGTCGCCCCGTTGAAAACTCGCCGTGGCCGCGACAGCGATCCTTGTTTCTCTGCAGGTAGGTCATCATTCCTTGTGTTCTTTTCACGTTTGTGATGTGCTCACTCTCTATTTTACGAATTGCACCTCAGCTCCGAGTCGAGGATTTCGGCTGGTGCTGGCTTTAAGAAATAAAAGCAGGCAAGCTAATAGTTTTATAGGTACTTTCTAACGTTCCAGCAATTTCAAAGTGAAAAAGATTTCGTAAAAAGAAAGCACCAAAACTATAGTTCGTTTCAAAAATGACGATATAGACTGTTCCACGGGGAGGATAATTGGGAAACGCCGCAGAGAAGAAGAGCGTGGGAAAGGGTGCAGAGATTGAAGAGGGTGCAGAGAAAAACAGACATTGTGCACGGCTACCCAGCTATCGTCGCGTGCGAAACAGACTATAGTTGAGCATTTGTGCCTATGATCTGCACATCTCGCCTGCCTCTCCGAATACAGCACTATTTCTCGCGTTCTCTCTTTCTCTAATACCTTCATTACTATGTTCCCCGGTGAAACACACTATACTGAAGATAACTTGAGACCATTCCTAGAAATCACTACCAACAGCCGCGTGTGCCAGCCGCTGGCCGGCAACGATTTGGAAGGCCACATGTCGCGCGTTAAACAATGCTGTGCTGCCTGTTCGAAAAACGCACCTCGTTTGGAGGTGCGTTGAATGTGGATTTTCTGGTGATTGCCGTAGGAATATTAATCTAGTGCTTAAATATGTTCTGAAGAATTAAGTTTCAACTACTTTCATGCAGCTGGCTTTTGGAAGATCGTGTCTAAAGAGCCTCAGTTCAAGGAGAACATAGGGGAACGTTTACTAGTAAGATTATTTATCGGTTACTAAGGACAGAGTGGTGTCGCTGTAGGATATGATCGACGTCTTCTAGAAGAACCTATAGTCGTTCTATGCTTCTTCACCTTTTGATATGCGTTCGCTACAAACATTAAGTGCGGACTGCTGGCACAAACCACGGCTGGTTGAATCAGATAAACAGTTAACTGGCCATTCTCAACAACTCATACCATTGGATCGAAACCTAGGTGGAACTCTGTCTTTAATACTCCAGTGTTCTGAAAGATAACTAGCACATTTGTCACTCTGATGTGTGCAAGCCTTCATCTTCTAAATAGGGGCAGAGTTACAAGTGAAAAGTAATTATACTGTCACGCCGGTGTAGAGCGTTGTGCCTGGAGAGGTGGCACGGCCGAGCTCTGCGATTGGTTAGTATTGAATCGAACAATAGCAGAACTCCCCAGCTTGTCAGCTCTTCCCAGGTACAACACTCTATCTCCTGACAAGCAAATTCATTCCTCTCAACTCTCCCCAGGTACTGCTCATAAAAAGCGACATCTCTGCCACTACTAATCTATTATATTGCACTATAATTATGTGCAATGGGGAGCATAGTCTGTAACTATAAAAAAACATTCGAAAAAGCAATATAATGAGCAATACATTCAGTTACATTATAGGAACATACCTTTAACTTGAGCCGATGGTCTCGCCTTCAACGGAGTCAACTTCACGGTGAGTTTACGAGGAGAATTTTGTTGAGCTCGATCCTGCTCCGAAAGCATTTTCGAGCAAACCGAGTCAGCGAATTCGGCGATGCTTGGTAACCTTGACAAAACCCAAATTTGTAAAGAAGAACAAATGTCTAAAAACGAAGGAGAAAGCCTATTTGAAGCAAAAAAAGTGGACGAACCGCTGTCTCCCTAACTTCGCTGGCACTGTTTGTTCGTCACCACCGCGCACACAAAAATCCTCCATGCTTCTTTTGGTGCACTGCAAAAAAAAATGTTACTCTACTTCAGAAACATGCCTCACATCGCTCAGACATGGGTCGGATACCGGAAAAACTGCTTGTATGTTTGAATTGCAACAATATTAGGTAATGAAGATGATAACCAGTAGTAATCACAACAGTTAAAATTAATAATACGTAAATGAACAACATTCAGTGTTCTCACGCTAGGTGGTTGGGGCACTTGGGGACTGGACGTCTTCTGGTTCTCCGCTAGCCGTTTGGCCTTAAACTTCGCAACAAACCGCTCGTATACTCTGTTTGGCAAATTCTCCGTTGGGTATCTGTAAACATCCCAAGAACGAATGATTATGTGATTTTGGACTAATGCATATAAAACCGATGAAAACCTGTAGTAGAATGCGCTCCTTCGTAACTTCTTCCGCTGTGTAAGAGGCGTCCATAGATCAGAAGAGATGGGAGTACTTGGTGTCGCATTGGTGATGTTGGACAATGGTAAGACAGGGGAAGCCAGCCTTCAAATGAAACAGATCACAAACACGTTGGAGAATTAGCTAAGCAACAACTCCATATACAGGAAGATATACAGGAAAATACAGGAAAATATATACAGGAAGAGTCTCCCACTTCGCCAAGAACCGCAAATAAAGATACATAGATGCGGAGAGATTTCTACTGTTTTAGAGGAGAGGAAACCTCGGTGCTCGAAGCGAAGCACCCACTTGCGCTGTCAATGCTCTATGCTCTGAAACCAAAGGTTCTTACTTCATAATTTTCGAACTTGGAGACTTTGTAGGTGTTTTGAGACGTTTGATGGGGCTCGTAAACGGCTCTTTCCGCTTTCGACACAAGGTAGCTTTGTTTAATGGAGAAGACATAGCATCTAAGCTACCACGAGCAATCGTCATTCTGAAAAACAATTAGAATTACTTCGTGAAAACTTTTTCGGGAGAGATAGCAGTGAAGTTGTCCAAGCCTTGGAAGAACAAGAAAAAATAATCCCTTGAAAGGACCTGTCTACAAGTAGCATAGTCTTCTCAGCTTCGCTCAATTGGTACGGTGTGGCTCTTTCGAAATTCGAGTTGGGTGCTTTTTCTCTACCAGTCGATTCGATAACGTCAGCACTCCAAACACGGAAGTGCTCATCATCCATTGAAGCGATGTACCTAAGACGAAACATTGATGCACAGTCTTTGAATACATTCGACGTTTCTACGGAACGATTACACTTGTTTAGGGAGACAGGTTAAGATGACTCATGAGTGTTTTATATAATATGTAAGATAATCGCATTAGTAGCTGAGCGACTAGACTCTACAAGATTTCAAAAAGCTCTGAACCCCTTGATTACATATATCTATGCATAACATAGAAGGAAATGTGGGATTTATTCAGGACAGAAGTTGTCAGCAGAAGTATCAAAAATTTGTTCCTGGCAACCGTTTGGCATTAAGCAATTGAAGGAACCAGATCATTCAACATTTGTGTTTAGCGATTGATGAAAGAGGGCAATAGACTTCAGAGCAAACTCAGCGGTTTGAATCAACTCTATCATCAGGAAAAACAAATTCCTACTTTCCGGTGCGGCTCCAGCTGACACAGCACACTTCCGAATCATGACCGTTCAGTGTGAACCGCGGAAGTCCGACACGGTTCTGACTTTCAAGAGAAGCCTGCCTGTCCGAGAAATGATGGAGGTCCTATAAAGGAAACAAACTCCTAAAGTGGTGGTGCTAAAGAAATGTATTGTTTGAAAGAAAATGTTTCTAAGGACATCCTTTTTATTCAGGCCAGCTACACACGTTGTATGCAATGTCAAACCAGCCCTTCCTCACCTGCAAATCCCATAGTACAGCTTGCTGGTTCTTCGAACCGCATAACAGATGATCGCTAACTGGGGACGCTTGTACCTGAAATGCTTCAGTCTACCACAAATTAAGGGGAAAATAGATAAACTGGAGCAACGCCTCATTACGAAATGAGGAATCTGACCTGTACATAGAACGATTCTATAGAAGCTCCAGTGAAATGTCGAACTGAATTCAAAAATGTTAGAAAGCCGAAATAACAAATGCATCAACAATGCATCTAGCAAAAGCTGGCAGAAATAATGTCGAAATATAAAAACTATCTACAAACCAGGTCGGGTATCACTTGTTAATATACCATACTCATACACACAATTATCTGTCACAGCTGCAAATAGTGAACTGCCAAACCGGTCGAGGCAAAGACTGGTGACTCCTTGAAATACGATGATAACCCAACAAAAACTCAGATTTGGACATCATATCCCTTTACAAACCTGCATCTTTGCTTATTGGTACTTCCAAAACTGATAATACATGGCCCTCTTCTTTCACTGCAATCTTTCGTGTATCCCAGAGTCGCAGACCACTAAAAACTTAGTAACTCTCAAATGATGCCACTCATACTAAAACACGAATAGGTTAATGAAATAAAATCCACGAGACATCTTCACATGGACATTCGGCGAGGATACATGCTTCAGCGTCTTAAATGCAGAGTTTACACTGTACATACTTACCTCTTAGCATTTGAAGATGCAGAAACAAGTGTGTGTTCGTTGGCATAAACGAGACTAGTGACGCTTGGAGGTTCCACCTTCTCCAGACGACCAGATAGTCGCATCGACGTGGACTTTCGCTTCGGTGGAGTTCGAAAATCTTAAGCAAAGTTCTAGACGAAAGAAAAGCGTCCTAAACTCCCATCCGCTGTCACTGTCATCTACAATAAACTCCATCCCCATCTATCGAGGCCAGGACGATGCAGTCCACACCTATCTTCTTTGAATTTTAGGCCGAGATCCAAACCTTGTAGCATGCGTTACTCACTGGGCCACCTCACCACTGCTGCTGTGCTTGCAGGTACAACTCAAGGACACATAACCCGCCGAAACCAGGTTACCTCACCAAACTTTTGTGAAGAGTACCGTTCCAAAGTGTTTTTTTCTCTTTTTGGAGGAACAGGGATATTTTCTGTTTTCGTTTTCTCATTTCTTTGAGTTTTCGTTATGTTTTCCCTGTTACTTTGGAGCACCTTCGAGTGTAATCAAATAAATAAATTAATTAATTAAAAGTGCAGTCCCCAGAAGTAAAATCACAAGAACGTTCTCACCTTTAATGACATGAGCATTTCTGTAAACATTCACGGGTTTCTTCAACGATTGTCCTTGCCTTTGAAAACTGCTAGTTCTCGTATCCCATAGACGAATTTGCCCATCTCGTCCACCAGTTGCAAAGACATCTGAAAAGAGCGGACCATTTATATATGCATGGTGCTATTGGACGAAATCATACAAATAACAACTTGGAAGAACTCACTACTTGAATCTGGCGCAAAACAAACACTGCGAACAGACATTTCATGGCCAAAAAACAAAGTGGACTGCTGATGTTGTAGGTCCCATAATCTAAAATACAACAGTGAACATGTGATGAGGACAGCTCTTTCAGAAAAAGAAATGGTGTATTGGTAGATGTCCGTGTTAAATTGAGCAGCATTTTCCACTGCATATAGTCACGGTCATTAATTTGCCCAAAATGACAATGAAAAGAGCTCACCGAACAGTAGTATCCCCTGATATAGAGAGTAGCCTATTTTCATGATTGGGTACGCCCATAATGTCCATGATCGTAGCCTCATGCGCGGGAAAACCTAAACAATTGAAATAAACATTAAATACCCGAAATAATGAGAAAGCAGCAACTCCAGCTGTA
The DNA here is from genome assembly GCA_000688135.1 of Ancylostoma ceylanicum. Classification (NCBI taxonomy): domain Eukaryota; kingdom Metazoa; phylum Nematoda; class Chromadorea; order Rhabditida; family Ancylostomatidae; genus Ancylostoma; species Ancylostoma ceylanicum. Next base: position 78,014 of record JARK01001622.1, read on the forward strand.
CTCACACTGTAACATCTTGGTTTGAACTTCATGTTCGGATCCTACGACGGGTGCTACATCCGCAATGCCGATGTTGCCTTCGTCGTCACCAAGGTACAACAAAGTCTCGGAATGAGGTGAAAACCGACAGACAATCCAAGTGCACTAAACCATGAAAACTATTTCACTGCTCTTCACCACTGAATATTTCAGCCTTAGGTCAACTAGATAGGTACGATGCATCACAGTAATATCCTAAGCCTCTACATAGAATAATTTCAACAGATTTCCTTTTTCCCATCAGCCATCGACAGAAGAAGAAAGAAGCAGCTTGCGAACGCCATAGGGGTTAGCCAAGGTTTTTTTCACTACTAGCGTTTTTTCCAACCTAATTAGATTTAGAATAAAGTGGGTACAATTGAGCCAGCGGGTTCCGACTCCTGCGTCCCTCGTGAGCGGTCGGGTCTCTTGCCCACGCTCACTCTACCACACCGTGGAGGAAGAAACCCGGTCCAACACACCGTTGGCTGGCGTAGACCGTAGGCCAGAAAGAACGGACCGGCTTTAACTGTGCACGAACACGCAATGCCCGTTCAATCGCCACAAAAGCTCGACAAGCGAGACCGCGAAATCTCGAGACAGTAAGAAGTAGTGAGGACTAAGAATGTGGCCGGAAGATAGACAGATCTGTTCAGTGGTGCCGATTCTTCGAAACTCTCCAGTATGAGGAGCCATGGACACAGTTACATACTTGTGTCTGTTCGATAGAGAATAAATAATTGCAATTGCAATTGAGCCACCGCCCACGAATACCAAGCAGTGAAATTTTAAAAAAAAACACCCTGAAACTGCTTGGTCCTTCGCTGCGATTTAGCTTTCTGATCAGGATGACGGCAATTTATATTGGGCACGTGCAAATGACGCGCGTGCGTCTATATGACGAAGAATAGGAGCCAGTCGCAGCTCAGTCGCGACGGCCGCGCGTTCTTTTCATTGAGAATTTCATGTAGCGTTGACCGGTCATCACAGAAAACCTTTCGCAAATGAATGCATGCGTCTGACTAATATAAATTGCCCCATAATTATTCCAAGGTCGATAAACCTGGATAGGGAATCACAAAGACGATGGCCGTGTTGACCAGGTATGGTAATGTAGTGTCACTGAGGTAAACTGAGAATACGCATTTTATATAGGACGAAATTTATGCTCATAACTACGCAATAACGCGTTTATCCAAGATTTACTCAGAATTAGTATCAATAATACGGCGACATCCTACTCCTGGAGAGCTATTGCTATCTTGGAAGATGCTGCTACGCAATCGCAGTTTTTGGGCTTTTGCCCAGCCTTAGAAGGCTTTATGGACCTGATCAAGAGGTTGTCTGATATCTAGAAGTCTGTGCTATTCAGCGATCAAGAGTATGAATTGCGGCTCTAAATATGAAGAAGTGGACAATCGGTAGAGCAGTCGACACTCATAACCCCGGTTCAGTTACCCAAGTTCGAGGAAATTTTCGTGCAATCTATTGCAAGTGGATACAACCAGGGCAAATATTTCATTAATGTTCTTTCTTCCCGTCAATAAGGTTCCGCCTGTCAAGGCCTTTCTAGAAGTTCAAGGTGTTTAGATAGTACATAGCTTGGAAGGTAAAGTAGGACCATTTAATACGCATCCTTATGATCGTTTCTTGTCCGATTGATGAGGTCAGCAAAAACAAGTGTAAGGGGACGAAAATAGCGAAATAAAGAGAAAACACCAACGCACATCACTTCCGCTTTCGCCGTTTGAAGCACGTGCCCATCCCGCTGATCGGTACTGCTCAAGGTGTCTCGTTGGATATCGGTGCTTCCTATTCCGTATTGGATTCGCAGTTTGAATGATGTCCATAAAATCTGCAATACTGAAACGTTTTCCAAGGAAACTAACAGATTAGCAGAAGCAAGCAAGAACTTTCCACGAAATGAACCCTACGAATGTGGTGAATTCTGTGCAACAGAGAGGTACAGCAGTTTGCAATCCTATATATGGAGTCTTGGGGACACAGTGATGCTACTGGCTCCTTAGCCTGGACGTGAAACTGTCGTAAAAATTGAATGCGGTAGGTCAAGACCGGGAAAACAAATTGAAACTTCACTATTCGCGGTTATTGACCGGGGCGCGCCACCGATTCGCATTGGAGCGAAACACGCACAATAGAGGCCAGGTTCGCTCAAACTCACAAGGATTACTCGAGGTATTCGCTTTTTGCTTGTGTTCAGCTCTTTGCTTCTTCACAGCACGCCATAACTGTCTGTTAGCTGCAGAAAAGACTTTCGCTCCGAGATTTTCAGGATCTAATCGCCGTTTCATGTGCAACAATGATGATGCAGGAGTATCAAATCCAGAAACCAGTCACTACGAAAGCTTATACAAACTTAAAGGTGATTTTCGCTTCTTGTTTTTCTTATACATGAGATAAATGTGCACTTCCATTCCGGTTTCCCGTCCTAGTCTTGCTTTCAAGGCTTTTCAAGCGAATGGATCCGTTAGGAAACGCTAATCACGGTGTATATTCATCGTGGGGAAATGGATACCGCGTAACAAACCTCCTAAAAATAAGAGCTCCATAACGGGTTCTTCGGCACTTCTACCTCGAACAGAAGCTGCTTTTGACAGTATACATCTCTTCCGGATGTTCGCACCCCTCAAGTATCCTTGCATGGTTAGCTGTTGGCGTTATACCCACATCATGTTAACGTTGTACACAAGTGGATTGTTTGTGAAGGAGCGATGATGTCATCCAAATCTCATGTAATGCCTTCCAAATTTTATGACAGGGTTGATTCAGGTGACACGAAATTTGCACGTGACTTCAGGGAGTGCACATGGCATAAAATTGTCGCAAGTCCTTTTCATCATTAATAACGGTAGTGACAATCCTTGATTTCCTATTTCTTTTGACTGCATGAAGTTCGAGCAAACGAATTTTCGTTCACAATGAAATCACTGTTAATGAAAAGATCGAATTATACTCCCGAACATGGGTTATTTTAGCCTGTCACTTTCGAAGTGCTGCAGGCTCCACGAGTGATCTCTGATTGATTGAGCTCTGATTCGAGTGATTCTTCCGCTGAATTGGAAGAACCATTCCAGTCTTCTGCTGAGAACTTCGACCCCACTAAGGGGATGTATCGCTGCCAGGGTCAAGCATGATGATGGTAAAAAGTCGACCCCCATACGACCACCCCCCCCCCCTCTTTTGAGCCACCAAAGATACGACC
>JARK01001622.1:81398-91477 GCA_000688135.1 Ancylostoma ceylanicum
ATCGCGGTGGAAGCAGCTGCGGAAAAACGAGCTGCGCAGCCTGAAAACGCAAACCTTCTACTATCAAAAACCTCAAAAATTTGGGACCTCAACGGACCAGGTCCTCTGATATTCGTGCCCGTACATTATAGCAGCAAAGGTAGTAGCCACCGCGTACATGGTCAAGGGTTCGATCCCCTCNTGTCCTATCCAGTCCTGCAGGCCGGTAAAAAGTCATTCCATGGACTCTTCCCAATAGTGCTTTCCCCCCAAGTTTCAGGTCTCCAGCTTCAAGAGCAAAGATTCAGCACAGGAATTACGGAGATGAGGTTTCGTCGATAAAATAGCCTTTTACCCATGTTTTTATCGACGGAGTTGAATCGCGGTGGAAGCAGCTGCGGAAAAACGAGCTGCGCAGCCTGAAAACGCAAACCTTCTACTATCAAAAACCTCAAAAATTTGGGACCTCAACGGACCAGGTCCTCTGATATTCGTGCCCGTACATTATAGCAGCAAAGGTAGTAGCCACCGCGTACATGGTCAAGGGTTCGATCCCCTCACGGTCGAGAATTTTTGGAAAACGTTGAAATGTACGCGGTGGACCAAAAACGTGCATTAACTATGCAATGTTGCTTACGTAACTAATGAGGCTGAGAACACATCAAGAAAAAACATCTATATATGTACATCTACATCATCTACATGGTGAAGGGTTCAATCCCTACCGAGGCTAAAATTTTTGCTGAGGGTTAAAGCGTGGGCGGTGAGCGAATTTCGGCCTGAAAGCGTCCGTACAGAGTTTCGAAACGGAATACCTTCTTATTCGTCACGAAAAACAACCATACACATCATCGACATGGTCAAGAGTTCGATGGGGGGTAGGATAGATAGGTCCAAGGCCAGAGTTTTTGCATGGCGTGAAATGACACGCGCTTGTAGTAGATTTGAGATGATTGGCAGTAAAGCACGAAATATCTGTTTATAGGGCTGGAGGACTGGGTAGGACTATTAGTACGGACGTGCGAAAATTTCAGCCTAAAATTTAGACTCGTTTAGAGGCATGGTTGTAGTCGGACACGAATATCAGAGGACCTGGCCCGTTGAGGTCCCAATTTTTTTCAGGTTTTTAATAGTCGAAGGTTTGCGCTTTCAGGCTGTGCAACTCGTTTTTCCGCAGCTGCTTCCACCGCGATTCAACTCCGTCGATAAAAACATGGAAAAAAGGCCATTTTTATCGACGAAACCTCATCTCCGTAATTCCTGTGCTGAATCTTTCCTCTTGAAGCTGGAGACCTGAAACTTGGGGGTAAAGCACTATTGGGTAGGATCCATAAAATGACTTATTACCGGCCTGCAGGACTGTTACCTCCTATTCCACACTAAGGCACCCCCCTCCCGACCACGACCCCCCCCTCTCACGACTCCACTCCTCTTTCCCCACTCCCCGTACGACCCCCCCCCCCTTGATAATTTATCGACACACGCTTGACCCTGATCGCTGCTGAACTTACCCCACCTAAATTCCGTTCAGCTCTGGTCGTGCCCTGCTGATGACGTAGAGTGATACCGCTGTGAAAGCTTGGGTGCTGGAAAAGTGTCTGCACCCGAAATGAAAGCAAAATTCAGGGAAAACACGCGTTAGGGTTCAGAGTCGCCGCCATAGCGCCTGCGGATACGCAGCAACGAGTCGCACGCACGCATGTGCAGGTGATCTAACCCTAATTATGGATTTTATAGACTTCAGTGGGCATTTCAAGATGATTCAACATAATCGCAGAGTTTCTCTTGAAAATCCATTGAGTTCTTTCAAATTATGCAAATTCCAATTTGAATTTCTGGCCTAACTCCATATTACAAAGCATCAATAGAATACAAATCAAAAGAAAGCGTAGTGTTCCTCGCTTTAACAGCACGATTGTTTCCCAGAACTTTTTTCTCTCAAATTTTAATTTTTCAAATTTCAATATAAAATTTGAATGAACCCCTTGAAAAACTGTCACTGCAACATGGGCAGTGGATAGTTAAGATGTTTTCCGTACTAAACCGCAGAAAATAGAGATCCTGCGCAGTTCAACCCGCTTCTGCATGTGTGGCGTGGCAAGCTGCGTATCCGCAAGCTATGTCGGCTAGCCTTTGTACCCTAACGCGGTGGCGCCAAAATTGAGGAATGTGATTTCAGTTTCCGAATGAAGCTTTTCATTTCTCATCTTAGGTTTGTCAAGCGAAGAGTTGAGGAAGCGACGTCGGATATCAGAAGTTCAAATAAGGAAACAGAAGCAAGAGGATTTTTTCAACAGCAAAAGAAGGCTAGACAATGATGAAGTGGAGGTAAGATGTGACTGAACGTTTTCGGGGGTTTCTTGTTGTTTGATTCCTCTGGTTCAAGGAATAGTAAAAGGGTTCTAGCCTGAAGCTATATAAGGGAGGTTTCACCATCTCCACATTTCCGAAGTTCGCAGTAGATTTTTAATTTATTTTGCTCGAATTTAGTTTACACTCGCGGACGACTGTTGCATCATACCGAAAGCTGTTTTGGATATGATAAAGAGCGGTAACTTCCAAAATGAATCTGCCGGCCTGAAGTTTCTACGCTCTAAAATCTCTGAAAGTGCCGGTATATTTTCATTGATTTGCTCTCTTCACATTTTTATTTGTCAGTATTTGATCTGAGTTTCTTTCAGAGGATGTGAATTGCATGTCGAGTTTGGGTGATATTTCACTAATCTCCCAACTCACCCGCCTGCTTATCCGTGGTGATGAGGAACTGGTTGACGATTTGTCGTGGATTCTTGTAAATATGTTTCGTCGACACGAAAAACAACCTTTCACGGACGAAGTTCGTGGACAAGTTCTTCCGACGTTTTGTGGTTTAATCCGACGTGCGGCCTCTCCAAGGAATATGTAGGTTATTTCGAGTGATTTATTTTCTTTTACGTCCGCTTCCTTTTTCGTTTTGATTACAAATCACTGTCACAGGGTTCCTGCTCAGCTGGAGAACTCTGTTTTATCGCAGCTTTTGTGGTCTATTGCTAGTTTGGTGGAAGTCTCACCTGCAAATAGGAATTTCGTGGTTGCTAATGGTGTAGTGCAAGATATCTTAAACATCGCCTCCAGGTACGTCTGTCAATTATGTCAATTTTCTAATTGTGCAGTGACTTCAGATGATTTTCGACCCTTTTCTTTTCAGGAACAAGAAACTTGTCATTCTCAGACACATCATGTTCTTGATCGCAGTCCTGTTTGCAGACATCCATGAGTTTACTCCCGATATAGCTGAGGTGACGTCATTCCATCTTCTAAGAAAGTATCTCGGTTTCCATGTACAATGCTTCAGAAAAAATATGCTATACCCCTTTTTACGTTCCTTTACAACTTATGAATGGCAAATAACGTTAGTCCTGCCCAAAAACGCATGCGTTTACGGCCTCGCGGCTGCCGCATATTCTTTCCACTGAGGAAGTATAATACATGCCGCGTTATGAAGACTACAGGATTCTCATAATTAGATAACTTCTCCATAGCAATGCATCTAAAACATTTTTTTTTATAAAATGCGGACTTGTCTCCACTTGTAGCGAGCGCGAAATGCTGTCTGTTGTAAATGTATTCAATGTCTTTTGATCTAAATTCGGAAGAAAATCACTTTTCGTCACCCGGAACGTACACACTTTCTTCTCACCGTTTCTTCATTTTTTTTTCTTTTGATGAGTTAAATATTTAGCTTTGCCCCCTGTTGCCCCTTATTGCTTCTCAGCTGTCCTCTGAGGATGAGACGATACAGGCGGATGCCGTCCGAGCTTGCAAACTTATGTCTGAATGCGTCGAATTCTTTGGAGTAAGTTTGCTCACCTCAGTTGTTCCTGGCTCAAGGGAATTTTCGTTTCTGTGATCAGGGCTAGGATTCATGAACGCAAAACCAAGCGAAACCAGGGTAGCAAACCAACTTTTGTTTTCTGCGTCTCTCAACGTTACATAGTCTATGAAATAACTTGTCGCGCTATCCATTGTTGGTTTGCGTGGTTAACGTTTCATGAATCCCAGCCCAGATGAGTTACGTTTGAAGGTTTGTCAGTGTATCACAATTGTCAAGGAAGTACAAGGAACCATCGCTTACCTGCGGGCATATCTTACTTGCTGTTATGAACTGTAGTGAACCATCGACGAATTGTTGTGCACACTACTTCGTGCTCTTGTTGATCTTCTCTGTACGCTCCTATTGCGTTTTCTTTGTCCTACTTTGAGCTCTCTTAGCTGGCACGTCGTTGGCTTGACCGTTCACACTACTTGTGCTGCCGGGGGATTAATCTTCCCAGCAAAGGGTGGATCTCACCCTATTAAAACGATGGTTCAGTGGTTAAACTTTTATCCGAAATAACAGCACAAAGGGCCGACCTTAGGTCGGCACGCACAAAATCAACACTACTCTCCTTTCCCATCTGGAGGCGGATCAGATGGGTACAATATTAGGAGGAACAAAGCGGAACATATAAACAAAGTGGTGCGGTACCACATGTTCTGATGCCCCGTCAGAACACTACTTGTAGTTGTTTACAATTCTGGATACAACATCTTGTTTTTATTCCATAGTTGTGATACGCTGACAATGCTTTACACGTGGAGTCAACCAACAGAAGTACGAAGGTTTCTGAGATGCATTGAAAAAACATGATATCAGTAACAGTTCTGTCTAATTCAATGTTTTTTGTTTAGCCTATGGCGGATTCCGGCATTCTGTGCAAACTAACGCAGTTAACACGCTCCTGTTCTCCATACGTTCTTCAAGGAGTTCTTCGCTCTATTGGGAATGTCATACAAGAATCGTCTTTATATACTAAAGGTACGTTTTTTTTTTGTTAGTTGGTGACTGTTGTTTCTAGTTATTCGAAGTTTTTTTTTCTTTTGTTTCTGAATTGCATAGCTTGCCGTGCACTTCATTTGCTTTACTATTTTGTTAGTTCCCTTGTCGTTGTGGTCACTGCTTGTCTGTTTGTCTTGCTGACAAAGTTGAGCCATCCAAGAATGCCGTCCGTTATTCGATACAAACTACAGTTTGTGTAGTAAAATTGTCTTTATCGTTATCACACTACTAAAACAGTCGACATTGTTGACAGAAATCGTTTTGAGGTGCAAATTTTGCATACTATAGAGTTGGCCAGAATAGTCAGCAATCAGGGGATGGATACTCAGCCTTCCTTCGCGCATTACTGCAGGTGACAACCGATTTCCATTTAAAGTTAGATCCTACCCGACTCCTCATAAAATGATAACACTGTCCGCCCCTTTTTGCACTTCTATGGAAGATTTTACCCGCCTATCCTGTGGGGAAGTCATTGAGAACAACCTATTCCGCGGCTTGTTGCAGCATGCCGAGCTGCGCATTATTCTAACAATTCTGCTACAGCTTTGATTCTCAACTGAAATGAAAAAAAAATGTTATACCTCGGCACTCAACCGGAAGGTGCTATTTTTCCTCAACCTGGAGATGCTATTTTTTTTCTTTTCCTCTCGAATTCTGTTTCAGATATGGTTAGGGAAAACCTACTCGTCAATCTTCTTCCGCTCATGTCAAGAAATACAACGATGCGGGAAGCTTCATTCATCTGTAGCAATATCGCAGCCGAAGGTGGCGACATGTTACAGGCAGTGATTGATTCTGGAAGTCTCAAACAGATATCGGTTTTGCTGGAAATTGCGGACTACGAAACTCGTAAAGAGGTACGGCTAAATTATTCCAAAAGTTCCAAATCAGAATATAGGTTGTAATGAAATTTTAGGCGTTTTATATCATGTATCACACAGCAACGTCGTCCCGTTCATGTCACCTTGCTGCACTCTTGGGCGCCGAATTACTGGCTCCTCTGTGTGACTTTCTCACGGTATTGGAATACTCACTTGTAGCTGACGCTATGGAAGCCTTGTCTTGCCTGCTTGCCTATGGCGAACAGCTTGCTATTGGATTGGCAGGTACCGATCCTACTGTTTCATTCCTTGTTATGGCGTTCAATTTTTGCGGTTTTGCAATCTGGAGTGACACCGGGTGATCCGAGAAATTCTTGGATAAGCCCACGGCCATACCTTGACATTCTTCGCGTCGTTTTATTCTTGGGCTCATTTTTCATTTTTTTTCTGCATACATTCTTTTCAAGTTTAGACTTCTTGAACCCCGTTGCCACTCGAATGGAAGAACTCGGTGCGAAGGACAAACTAGAGTTTTTGTGCAACAGTCCTTCGATGAACATCCACGTTGCGGCTCACGAAATTCTTGAGAAGTGAGTCGTTTTAACCCGAAAATGTGTTGCCCTTGGCCACTTAGAACTAGGGAATTTTTGTAAACCTGACTTTTAAAGACTACAGAAATATTCTTCCATGTTTTAGATACTTCTACTCTTGCGAAGAAAATGAGGTGACCACTCAGTCGGCAGTCACAATGCCACCTTACACGGGGGCGATGGTGAGAGACACAATGGATGAGACGATAGACATGATCGTTAAGAGTGTATGTCTTTAATACTTTGTGTATTGCTGTGTAACCCTAACCTTTTGCTTGACCTGTACAGCAGCTGTGAAACGTTCTGAAGTCGTATCTGTTTTTCTGAAGTATTTGTTTAAGTTCTGAACTTTCGGCGCATGCGCTTTAGCAATGCTGGCGAGAAGTGGCCAGAACTGTCTGCTTTCTGACTATGCGTTGAGCAGCAACTAAATTTTGCTTTCTTTCATGGGCTGAGCTCGCGGGCCTACCTCTGTTTGTTTCTTTGTTGTTATGATGTTGTAGCTTTAGCGGGTAACTGCACTATATTATTGTTTGAGAGATATTTTCAGAACAGTGCTTCCTTTATACGTGTAGACCTCGTGAGATTAAATGTCGATAACAACTGCTCCTTTCTGGTTTGTCTTAGAAGTTGTGTAAAAACAAGGATAAACATTGAAAATGTCTCGCCTCTGTTTTCTGTAGTAGTACCTTCTTAGCTTCATCAAGTGGAAGAAAGCTTTGAGGGTATTATAACAATACGAAACTGCTGCAGTCTTAAAAAGGGAAATGATCACCATCTCAGTGCTGGTTTTTATAGGTCCACGGCATTTATACTAGATGCGTGCGTTTGACGTTTCGTCCCGGAGCTACTTCGTTTTCGTCCCGGGATTCCCCGTTGTGCCGAACTGTCCCGATTTGTTTCCAAAATCTCCTGAAGGAAAAACTGGTAATTCTCAAGGAAGTTCTTCTTTCCCACGGAAATTCAGTTTCACCACGGATGTCCTCCGGTTTTCCATGAAAAACCGGAGGACATCTGTGGTGAAACTGAATTCTGAAAAGATCCTCAACCCCATTGTGGGCCCACAAGTAGCCTAAGGCCACCGTGGTACGCAATTCACGGTAGTTTTTGTATCCAAAGACTGTTGGAATAAGATCTGACTCCATACTTTTAACGTTCAGACATCCGGAATCACTTAGAACGTGGACGTTTGAAAGAGCGCGGAATCGACAATAGTAGCGAATTGTTGGGCCGTTTGAAAAGACTTAACGCATAACTCTCATGACAGCACATGTACACATCGGATGGAGTGACATGGACGTACACATAAGTAACCAGATTGGTAACCCCGCAAATGCTGAAACCTTTACGGAATGAAACCGGTCTTGGCACATGAGAAAAACGAAGAACGAATTGTTTGTAAGTGTTTCAATTTGAATGATATCAAAATCTAATCACAGCGGGTGTTTCACATTCATCTATCACACGGTCTCTGCTTCAGTCAGCCTACAAAGGCTCTTTCGGCTGCTCCAGTTTCAATTCGCACGCTTAGAAAGAGATCAGGTACTAGATGACTATTGAGTTGTCAGGTGTCATCTACATTCACCTCTTCATATGAGAATGGAAAACTTCAGGGAATGCCGCTCAAAATAGCTGATGAGCACGCAGTGGGAGGTTCTGATGACCTCTACGGTAGAGCAGAAGCACGGCAGAACCGTCAAAAAGAGCTGTAAGTGCATTGCATGTTAGAACCCTATAAGTATTTGCCTTAAAAACGTTTACCTCAGTAGTTTTCCCTTTCTTGAGTAGCTGAACCTAACACTTGTCTATTTGTTGGTAACAATAGCTCAAAAATGCAGAGGATCATGCATACCTCGGCATCGCAAGCGGACGGGGGGAGAGGCTATAACGGATCAGCAGATTTTTTTTTCGAAATAACTTAATGAAATGAATAGAAGTTTCGTATGAACCTGACCATAACTCCATCCGTAATTCCTTATATTCACTACTATCTTTTCAACACTTCCTCAACATATTTTAGTCGTCTGAGCTGAGACATTTTAGTCGTCTGAGCTGAGACAGAGGAATACTATTATAATAAATTATTCGAAGAAGAAAGGACGGGAAGAAAGCACGTTCTAGCTACAATCACCCTCATTGCCGCGCTGCAAATAGGCCTTCTTTTCATGCGAACGCAGGTGAAAGGTGCTAATTATTGATTGCTAAATTAATAATTAATTAAGTGCTAAAGGTGTTTTTATTTGCATTGTATTCATATTTCTCTTTACTGTGATTGTCATTCAGCGTGGTTTTCCCACGTACAAATAAATAAATAATACCTGTGCGTTTTCAGAAGCGACATGATGATATTCTTCATACCTCTGGGTGTTGTTCTATGCACTTCACTAGTCTTGGAGCTGGTAGCAATATTCTATTCAAGAACGCTAGCAAAACGTGAGCGGGCTGCAGAAGCCGCTGCTGCCCGGAAGCAAGACACGGTCACAGAAGGAAGCAACTCAGAAGACTTGTCAGAAAGAAGTGCCATGGGTATTGAACCAGACGATTCCTTCTTCAAAGCATAGGCTGCTACTGCAGACGATCTCTTAGTATTTGCAAACAAATTTCAATCTGTTAGCACAAGAGTCAATTTGCAAATTAGTTTATAAAGGGTTTTCCTGTTCATGTTTACATCTTTGGAGGCACAACGCACAATAAGTTCGACACCTGTTTTCTACAAAAGCATACATCAGATCTAGCCTTTCTTATTTCGTGAAGTTCGTTCATCTCCTTCCTCGAACAACGCGATACCCAATGTAGACTCCTAGTGAAATGACTGCGAGACCAATCGAAACGTACAGTGCTTCCGTGACTAGAGATGGGCTGAAACACATAAATTAACTTTAAACAGTTATTTCCTAACTGGGCTGAGAAGAGCTAAAAAATAAGTCAAATGAATGAGTAGACAAAGAGTACCCTCCACTCAGGAAATATCGACCATCGCGCCGCAAACATGCGCTGTTAAAGGCAGCACCCACGGAAATCCTCACTTTCGAGGTGAGTCGTTCTCCGTGTGGTCGGCTGCCAGAGAATCACTATGGTAACTTGAACACAGAAAAACTGCCTATCTGTGGAGATACTGTCGTGGGCACAGGGCCGAGCGTGGCCATTTTGATGTCCACTAGCCAGTTAACGCTACGGATTTGGCATGCTACGATTGGTCTAGCCTAACGTATCATGCTGTATAAGGAATATTGTACACTGCAGGGTATGGAATGCGCACCATCCATAAGAATTCATGACGATACGTGCGTATACCCTCAGCAGAAAACTCGTCCGCGCTGTGGACCCATGGGAAACAGCGCCTTCATTTCACGTATTCCGGCGTGTTTCACGCTGTTTCATCACTGCCTATGGGTTTATCGTCCCTGAAAACCTTGAAATTCAGCGAAATCTCCAACACAAAAATTTTCGTGAGTGCTGCCTTTAAGACATCCATATCATTCCGTTTTAAGACGCCAAAAAGCTTAAAATCTCTACGAGTAACAAACCAAAATGTGCGCGATTTGTCAAAAGCATGCTCTATGCTCTCATTGTGAGGATACACCATCACAGCTTTCTGAACCGACTTTACAGTAAGCGTCGATAAAACCGACGAAATGACGGAATTTTGCAAGCGCACAGATTGAACCGCCGCTGCTCATTCCAATTGATATCTTATTTCGCTGCAACGGCTAATCGCAGCGACCTATAGTGTTTTCATCGTGTTTGATGGTCTTAGGTGTTATTCATGCTTGTTGCGCGTTAAAGATGATGCGGCGGTACACAACGCAATATGGGGGGGGGGGGGGGGGA
>JARK01001622.1:95750-106985 GCA_000688135.1 Ancylostoma ceylanicum
CCCCCCCCCCCCCCCAACGCCGTGGCGCCTCTAAATTTCCCATCGGCATCGACCGCCCGTCCCATCGGTTTTGGATGGACTGTAGTAAAAGAGTTGATCGCCGCTAATCAATAGCTTTTTGGCATGCGTCACACAATCGAATTCCGTTCAGAATCATGGATGCTTTTGTATGCACGTGTGCCCTATAAAATGAATTGCTTCACGTGTCCGATGTACGAGCCAGTGTTCCCTTCTCGCGGAGAAATATGTATGAAACTAATTTTTCGTTTCTAGATAGATAAAAGACATGGGTAGCCTCTGGCCAGGAACGAACAACCAAGTGCAGAAATAACGGTTCTTGCTTCAAACAACATGCAAGTGATTGCATGCAGCAGAGGCGCAAAATCCTCTGTGAAGATAACAAAGATGCAAAATCCTTCGGGGAGATGAAAGGAAAAAAATAATTTCAAAACTTGAAGTCAGTCAAGCAGTAGGTGCAGCTGGTAAATTGACCCAAAAAAAGAGAATGGAAAGTGCAAAATAAGTAGGAATATGGATTGTTCTGGGAAAAGTGGAGAATGAATTGCAAAAGACTGCAAACACTTTAACATACAGAGGGCTTGCATATTGCAAGTACGATGAGCCATCCAATGAGCTCTATATAAGTAAGGTAACACTTCTTCGAACGGTTGTAACTCAGGTAACTGATAATGAAGGTATTTGAACTTAATTAACCTCTCCATGATGTTTAATCGGGAGAAGATGAGCAGAAAAAGGTTTTGATGAAGCCGCGGTCTTACTCAGATAGCGAAATGAACTTTCTATGTTTGTGGATGCTGTGCTCCGCGAGTCAGCAGGAATAAAATGTCGTTTTCGACATAGCCTCCGAGTGAGAAGGAACATATGAGTATTGATGCTTACAAAATGCCAAAAATCCCAGCGACGAAAGTTGCAGTGCGCCCTCGAAAATCATGAAGTTGCACAGAAAAATCTATGTACAACATCAATGCCTAATCTCTCCTCACGAGTATGAGCGTTGCGGCGGGGTGCCATCCCAGAACTAATACACTGTAAGTGTTTGGCCTGCAAATGCATGCAATGGATAGCCCAAAATGGACGTTTCGATTCAAACTCAGCCTCGCTTCACATTGCCTCCCACAACTGGTAAAAAAGGGAACGGGGGAAAAGGAGAAGAACATGCAAATGCAAGGAAAAAATGAAGCAGCTTTTAAAGATCAGAAACTAACCTTTTGAATCTGCCTCTAAATCTATTAATGCAAATCTTGAGGTATCATTCCCAGTGTTGAAAACTGAACTTTGTTCACCCGAGGATTTCTCCAATTCCGCTAATGACTGGAGCAATGATTGACCTGGAAAGAACTGTGCTGATCAAGAGTATAATTAAGACAAATTGAAGATTTCCCGATGCTATGCTTTACTGGCTTTTAATGTGAACTGACAAATCTGGTTGAAAGTGGGCCAATTAGAGGAACAATGAAAAGCCGCCCGCTAACTATACCAATAAACTCCGCTTCTAGTCTATAGGTTGTGACGTGGAAACCGCTGATAGCGTGACTTGGCACTTAGAAAAAATTAGTTGCCGCTTCTCAGAGTTGATGACGCAAGATGGGGTGATGGTGATTGCCCTCTACCATATCTCCCCTATCTGGAAACTATTGCTCGTGACTGCATAAGAAAATCCTTTCTAAACAACATCTTACGGCACTACTCCACTTCTTCTGCCCCAAAATCTCAAGATCGAGAATTCGAAACTCTGAGTATATGAAATGCTGATCACGAATATCATACTCATTTCCCAGCGTAACCCCACTTTTGTAGAGTTACGATAGATTTACGGTGGCATACGCTATGTCTCAAAATCTTCCGAAACGTTGCATACAGGGGTTAATTCATGTGCTGATTACGAATATCAACATTAACTCCCACGAAATTGCCATTTTCTTATCGAAAATTGCATTTTGTCCCAACCTGTTATGGTAGTGTTACCGTAACCGTGGAAAATGGGGTTGTGGTACAAAAGGGATATTATAGTCATGATCGACACACGAAATAACCCCTCCATGCAAAGCTTCGGAAGATTTTGTGATATATCGTACGCTCCCGTACACCTACCGTAAACCTATAAAAATGGTGTTGCTGTGCTAAATGAGTATGATGTTCATGATCAGCATGTCAAACAACCCTCCCAGATAAAGTTTCAAGGAAAATGTTGACTTTAGTATTTTGGGGCAGAAGAAGTGGAATTGTGCCAAGGAAAGATTGAAAACAAATGAAAGATGCAAAGAGCAGCCTTCGCAGATGGAAGTAAGAATGCATGGACAACATCAATGTGTAGAGCTTGCATAACCAAAGGTCATTTATTCTTTCAGAGATAGCGTAGTTTCCTTGAAAAGAGAATAATGCTTGTCAAACGTTTGTTCTCTTCGTTAAATTGAAGTATTTTCGAGGGAAAAATAAAAATTTTGAACAAAACAACTTCCAGAACTTGCTAGTGCTAAACGTTCCCTATTAAAAATTGGTTATAGGCTTCACCCTGGTAGCCTAAGCCTAAGCTTTAGCCTAAATCTGAGGGTTTGTGTACAAGACTAAGCCTAAGCCTACAATTAAGCATATGTTTGAGAATAAGCCTAGACATCGGCCACCCACCCCAAACTTCCTTATCCACAAAAGAGATAAGGCTATGTCAGGTCAAGGCTGCCTCTTTGATCCATAATCAATAAACGGATGATCGTTTCCACGCCACTGGCTCAATTTCGAGAAGATTGACAACACCCCCATTATAAACGAAGAAAAATAGGAAAAAGAAGTTAAAAACTCACCATTATGAAGGTTTAGCGGCTGCTCCGGTATAATTACGGATTCTTCAGTATTTGAAACCATGGGAATGCACCACACACTGATAACCCGACTACTAAAACGGCAGCGAGAATCGATGCATCATATCGGAACCATCAAAAAATTTCAGTAGCACATGACAAGCACAATCACATCGAAAAACAGAGATTGACTGGAGCTCAATGGAACCCTCGCAAGCGACAAAAGTGATAGATTTACATGCTGTTGTGCGACGGCTTTACCCCAAAACTCCTGAAGACATCTATCACTAACATGAATTTTTGTCACATTAGCCATGAAAGGATGCGGCCATACTCAACGAGAGAAAAAAAGAAAGCCTGGAAATAAATTTTTTACCTCAAAAAGTTGCGTCATTTCCCAGAGCGAGGAACAGTTGTCGCGCGGCGTCGCGCGCATCGCCGCGAGCGACCGCGCGACAACCACGCGACGTGGAGGCCATTTTCAGGGCAAAACTGTGGATGATTCTTGTTAATTCTTTCTATTTTTGGACTTCATGAATGACGACGGAGGTGCGGTCAGGTCGTGGCTTCTCTATGAAAGGATCCAAAGTTGTACAAGGACTTTACCCCAGGTTTGCTATTGTTTATTGATCAAATACCAGCTGTTTTCGATTCTTTTATGCTTTTTGTTGTCATTTAGGGAATGTGAGTTGTGCTTCCCCCGACTGGAATTCCATGATCAAGCTCAATTCGCCAGACATCTGCGGGTAGTTCATTCCACGAAGGAAGGAGGCTCGTACATCTGCCGGTACGTGTTTGTCTTCGTCATTTTTTTCATTAGCAATTGTTTATTATGATTGAAAGAAGGACTTGATTTTATACTTTATAAAGAAGTGTAGCACCATCCGAAAACCCTACGCTGTTTTCATATTACGGGTTAAATTTTTCTCTGTAATTGAATGAGTTCATGTAAGTCGTTCTGTTCAGTTGTTTTCCTTTCAGTTGCCTCGAAATTTTACTAAAACTAGACCCTATGTATCTTGGGGGATAGGAAGACGGGCTTTGAATCCCTTTAACATATCACTTTGCATGAGTAACCTAAGAAGGCACAAACGGGCCTCCGTAGAACTTTCCATATTGCATCGATCTGGAGGCGTTTTCGACATGCACAACAGTGAGTAGGGGACGCCGCGTCGCGTCACTTTGCAGCGCGGTCAACTTTCGACTTCAGGGCTCACAAACTTACCCACAGTTCACTCAGTTGTACACTGTTTCGCCCATCACTTCCTTTGTTCTCAGTTCAAATTGATGGCAGCTGAAGGAAAATGTATAGTCTTTCCAAAAAATACTTGCCTCCCGCTACACGGCGCGTCGACTGGGCCACGTTGCAGCACGCATGATAATGCATAGGAGGCTCAGCAGACGGGCGGTGGATGCCGGAGGCAAGTATTTTTTGGAACGACTGTGGCTGAATTGCTCTGAATTTGGAGAAAATCTCTGGAATTTCTCTCGAAAGATATATGTATGGGTGACTGCAGGAATCACGAACATCACATTCGTTTTTTCGTTATTTCTGAGTCTGTCCTTGTGAACGGTAAATGTGGCATCTCGCAGAATAGTCTGTTCAGCGTGTAAAAAAAAACTTTTCACTTGAGTGATAGGAAATCTGGTGCTGGCTGTTTTGAGTTTCTTGAGAAAATTTGTGCCCCTCTTACGTTGGCACTACATTCCACGTGGAGTGTAGCAGGCTACGTCGCCGTTGCCGGCGAATGTGACAGTGGTGCCTATCGATTGTAAGCGGAGCATCGTGGCGGTCGCCGAAGTTGGCGACTGGCGATGGCCAGCTTTGGCGATCAACCGGCATCGTCGCCAGCGACGGAGACGCTGGGTGCTACACTCCACATAGGCTACAGTGCCAGCCTAACTGTAGCAAATTAAAAGAATAACATTAACAGCAACTTCGTGGTGGTTATAATCCAAGTCTTTATCAGTTCTGCATTCTCAAAATGATACTTCATTTGAATTGTTTCCGTACGCATAAATGTGCTCAATTGCTCAAAAATTGGCAATATTTAGAGAGTTGAAATCAGGACAACTAAGTCTCGCTACGAGATTTTTGGAACGCTCTGCGTTTCAAAAATCTCTTAGCGGTTAACAACTTTCTTTTTTTTTACATTTATATGCATTTATTTATTTCCATCATCGCAATGATTCAGATCTAGGATTGAACATCATTGTTCTGAAATAAGCAGTTCAGTCTAGCTACTTCACCAATGCCCGATATGTCAGGTGTTATTTAAGGTTGCTGCGCGTCAAAATCAACGCGTCGCTATAGAATGCACAGCGGCTAGGAGGAGAGAATTCCTTTCTGTTAGCGATTACTCCTAGTATTGCCGTGCGGAATAACTGCTTTTTCATCTTCACCGCACCGAGACATCATAAAAATTCCGTGAAATTTTGGGTCGACGCACAGCAACCATAAGGTATGCCTCAAATAATTACGCCTCACTTTAGCGACAACATTACCAAACAAGTTGATTGAAAAAACAGCCTTGTTCATCCTCATTTCACGTTTTTGGATACAATTTGTTTGCGAAAACGCATAGCAAAAGTATGTAGAACTTCCCAGTTTTGATCACATCAACTCCGCCATTTACTGGTGCACAGTCAAGCAGGTTTACGTAGACCCGAGTTAGTTGTGCCTAGAATTGCGTGCTTAACTCGGGATAGTATCTAAGCAGATTTAGCTCCTTTAGTGTTTCATTATTTTATTTGTATTTGTAATACAATACATGCTTTTATTCCAGCTATGGCAACAACAATGTATGTCAGAAACTTCCCCTAGAAGGCGTTTCCGATGATGACTACGAAGCACACGTTCGTCGGGTACACTGTGGTCAGTTTATATGGAAGATAATATTCGATTCCGATGATTTGTTCGAACCATTCGAGGTACTGTGTACTTGATGCATTTCAGTCCCGCTTCAGCAGTCGAGACTCAGCGTCGAGGATCCGCACGAAAAAGAGTTCACACTAACTAGGTACGTTTACAGTTCAGTTTCTCAAGAACACAAAAAGGCATGGTAAAATTTATGAATTTCGCAAAACGACATCCAAAAACGAAGTTATTATGCATTCACAACCATGAATAGAGTAACAATTGATTTGAGTTCGAAAAATTCAAATGCTGTGCACCGGTATCTATGAAAATCTCGTGAGGAAGTAAGTGATATCATTGAGGCAAGATCATAAAAACGCGTGGCTTCCTGAAGCATTGTAGTGCTTTTGTTAATCCACCTGTATTTTCGTCGGATTAGGGCTGCGACTATAGCCAGGTGGAGAGACTTCCTGAAACGAGTACATTCAACTGAAATTGATTTTTCATCGTCAGTTTATTTTGAGCCACAAATTTTTGAATTATTACTCGCTGAGAAGTTCATCTTATACGTTTGTCGTTTCTTCTCTCAACACAAGTTTCTTGCTTTTTCTTCAATTCTGTTGGGGCCCCGAGCCTATGTAGCGGACTCCATTCAAATTCAATACTTCTAGTTTTGTGCATCATTCTTTAGCTCTCTTAGTAATATTATTCCTCTTTTACCACTCCCTTACATTTCTTGTATATCCACATTCGCTCATCGTTTTTGGTGAGTGGATGGTATACGTGGATTTCGTGAATTTTCTCAATCATTCCTCTCGCTTTCAATGCGCCCTACTTTCACACCTCCACCAGTTCTTCAGCTTGTCGTCATTGAGCACTCAAAGCGCCGTTCATAATCGCTTCAGAAAATGGGGGCCGGGGGNNGGGGGGGGAGTTGTGCATACTTGTTCTTGGATTGGGCAGAGAAGGGGAACTGGCAGCATTGCTGTGTCGGTGCAAAGTGTGACCACGACAACAGCCAATAAGCGCCCGAGCTCCACAACGCAGTGTGTCGAACTATTCAGAGGAGCCAATTTACTATTAGAGGTTGCAACAGCATGCTTTCGGTGTCAATGAACAAGATATGATGTTATTTCATTTGAACAGCACGAGTTTAGCGACGTTATTCAGTACACTTTGGAGGAGTAATAAAATAACTATAACGATGAAGGATTTTTGTGAAAGTCAAAACTTTTTTACAGTGTAAGCGATTTCTTCTAAGTGCAAACGCAGAAAGTTTAGAGGAAAATGTAGCTACCCATGAAAAAATTTAGTAACAATATATCAGCACAGATTGCAAGAAATCACGAGGAATAATTTCATAATAATGAATTGGTTCATTCCAGGAGCTGCACAGTAGCTCTTTTGTCATCATTTCTGTGCGTCGCCTCCACGTTCTTGGTTCTCATTTTACTGGACTTCGAATGTATGGAAGAACATGCTACTAAGGTAACCAGCTTTTTTATATTGGACACTCGTTTCTTCGCACAGCAGATATAAGATTTCAGAACGAGATCATCTATATATGGGTCATCAGCCTCGGCTCGTTGGTGACGAATATTGTATTTGTGTTATCTACAATATTTCTAACGGAATCTTCTCATTCGCAAGATATTGGTTGCCCTCACAATCCAGGAGGAATATTCTTTTACGTCAAGCCACCTCCTCCCTACAGTGAAAGTTAATCACGGATTAATTATTGACTTAATGTACTATTCGAAATTAATAAATGTTTATGCAAGTACAGTTTCTACCACAGAAAACACGCCAATTTCGAACTGTAAATGTTGTTACCATCATCGACTAATTATTATTTAATCTGCTGGTGCATGCTAGCAATAAGCTAGCACAGCATCAAAGCTCATCCCGCTGGATTAGTTCATGCTCCGTATGCACGTTACCCAGCTTTCTTCCACGAGAATGACTGGCATACGAGTATGACTGGTGTGACGAAGCTACGGCAGACTTCCATGACCCAGGAAGTGACGCAAAGGGCATCACGGCGACTGAGTACTGCTTTAAAGGCTGCACTCACGCTTAAAAAAGTTTCCCTGCGTTTCTGCTAATTTTGAAGCTGCCATCAAATAGAGTATAACCGCAAAAGGAATCACTCTAAATCCTTCAGTTACTCGAGTAATTAAACTCGAACGCATTTACAAAGGCGTTCACCATGCTCAACTCCACAACATTCCTTCTGATCGCGCGCGGCGGGTGCTGGCCGTATTTGTCAGCTGATATGGCATCGATCAGGATTCACCATATTGGAGATCTGCCGCATCACCGCTTCCACGCAAATCTGCGGCGATAGATCTCGTCCGCGTGGATTCATCCTGACATTGTACAACTTAGCATTTCTCGAAAACTTTACCCTTCTGGATGATTTCTTCCCTGTTATGGGCACTAGTAAACCCACCAGAGTATAATTTCATGAGAAAAATCCACGTCGTTTTTGAAAGTGAGCGCTGCCTTTAAGATTTCGTGTTGGTCTTGTTATCGAGATGACTGGCTCCTTCTAGGTGATCATACCTTGCTCAAGATCGAAGCATTGAATAGTAGAAGCATAGATGGTCAAGGTTGCGTCCTTGGAAAATCTCCTGAACTGGCAAGCTAGAAGGGTCTGTTACTATGTGGTCAACTTCGTTTGACAATTTGTTCTTTTCTTATCCCAGTCGTATTCATAGTTTTTCTTCTGTTTCTTTGTTCCAGCACACTGTGTGCCAGTTGAGAGTAAAACTGGAAAATATTAACTAAAATCTCAAGAGTTGCTAACAACTAACAGCACACACCGAATTTCGTTCAATGGCTGTGAGAGGAGAGTGCACGCAACCCTACAATTTAGACGGAGGCTTGCGTGTGTCAGTGCTCTCATCTGTTGCCTAAACTTCTCGGCAGGATTATCAGTGGGCAGGGCAATTTGCTTGCGTTCGGCGCGCTCCCGATGCACTCATCATAGAAGCGCGCGCGTGAAAAAAGCTGTTGTGCTCGATCTCAGATGATCTCAGTCAGTCGTCTGCTACCAACCCATTGCGCGAGCATATCCATTGTCCATTTGCGATGATTGCAGCAATTAAATTCTAGTAGTGTTCAAATTGGGATAGACCTTATACAAGTGGTTTCTCCTACTCAGACAATTCTACAGGGAAGGCCGAAGCACCCTACACGGCCTGGCCGGTTTCTTTCCGCGGTTCACCCAGTAATGAGTGAGCTTCATTCAAACTATGAGCCGGGCCCTGCCCGTGCCTTATTGGTTCTTGATAAGAAACGGCCCTGGCCTGCCCGGTACTTCAGAACTGTTGTGCCTGAGTAACTGATGAAGCATTTGAATGGATTGGAACTTTATTGCTTTATCATCCGGCTAGGGTTACGGTACTCGGTGATACTCATCTATCTGATAATGCCGTTGATTTCCTAAGCCTAGGACCATCATTTGCCATTTCACACAAGATCGATGGGTCTACATTCCGCAATGTCGCAACAAGCCTCCATAAGCTTAGAGATCGGCTTAGAATAAAAGCAAAGCGTGAGAATCAACCACACCAATCCACACATCTGAGCACAAGACAGCTACCTTGGATACCATTTCCGCAAAATTTTTATAAGGAGCCGGAACCAGTTCGCGACGTAGACACCAAATTCAAGATCCTGCTAACGGGTGTTTTGACCGCGTATACTCGTCATAGTCGATTCACCCACGGCAATCTGACTCGTGAACAGTGGGAAGGCTTTGCAGAAGTGCGCGAAATGACCAGAAACGGTGCTATACGTCTCTCAGTGAGTGACAAAGGTGGAGAATTTGTGGTGATGCCGCAAGTGCTAGACCGTCAGATAACTGAACTTCACTTGCAAGATACCACGCTTTA
Organism: Ancylostoma ceylanicum; assembly: GCA_000688135.1. Lineage (NCBI taxonomy): Eukaryota > Metazoa > Nematoda > Chromadorea > Rhabditida > Ancylostomatidae > Ancylostoma > Ancylostoma ceylanicum. The sequence continues at coordinate 105,323 of JARK01001622.1, forward strand.
TCGCCCTGTAACAGAGAAAGATTTCCTTAATCAGTGCAGACGTCTGAACGACGTTTGGATGAACATTGGAAAGTCTTGTGGTCTCGACGAAAGGTTTCTAAGCCGACTCAAAATTGACACACCGACCTGTTCAGTGTTCTACAGCCTTATTAAAACTCACAAGCTAGCCCCCGAAGATCTGCATTCAATGTCAGCGGACACTTACAAGATCAGGCCAATTATAAGCTGTGTGGGAGGACCAGCCGACCGAATATCATGGTTTCTGAGTAAAATCTTGAGCCAGATCCTGAGTAAAGTACCTTCTCACTTGCCAAACACAAACCACTTTCTCGAACAGCTGCACAATGCGAAGTTTGAAGGCAATTGCGTTGTAGAGTCCTTTGACGTCACCTCACTATACACGAATGTGCAAAACAGTGAGGCCCTACAAGCTTTGTCCGAGATGCTCAACTTACACGGCACCCATCTGGAAACATACGGGTTGAGCAGATCGCGTCTGCTTACCCTCGTCAAGGAATGTATTAGCTGTAATATCTTTAAGTGGTCTGGCAGATACTTTGCTCAAGTGAGAGGTTTGGCGATGGGTCAGCGCCTGGCACCAGTACTTGCAATCTGCTTCATGAGCAGAATCGAGGCGCCAGTGCTAGCCCGTCTCCCAATAATGTACTGCAGGTACATCGATGATTGCTGTATAATTACATCAACACATTCGAAATGGACGAGTGTTTCAACATACTCAACCAGCAATCACAGTACATAAGGCTCACACGAGAAAAACCAACGAACGGCTGGCTCCCCTTCCTTAACACCCAGATAAGCTTATGTAGTGGCAACGTCAGAGTCAAGTGGTATCGAAAAGAAAGCTGCAAGAATATTCTGATACATGCTCGCTCAGCACATCCGATGGCTATGAAACGCGCAGTTATACGGAACATGTTTAAGACCGCGGTTCAACTGTGCACTGGAGATGACGAAGTGAAAGAATCACGGAAGCTTGCATCGGATATTGCTGACGCTAACGGTTATACGGTGTTCCCGCGTCATAGCAGGTCCCACACCGTGAGCAGTGATATCTCGAGGCAGAATAAGGTACCACTTTGCCTTCCATTCATCTCTGACAACATAAGTGCCGCTGTACGCCGCTGCATTGTTCAAGCGCAACTTCAAGATGATGTAAGGCTAGTAAACATTCCCAACAAAAACATCAGAAGTCAGCTTGTTCGGAACAGACTTTATGACAGACAGTGCATCTCGGAAAGTTGCATAGTCTGTCCATACGGCAGAACAGGCGATTGCGCGCAAACGGGAGTGATTTACCAGCTACAGTGCTTGACATGCAGTGAAACTTACATTGGAGAGACCGGCAGAACTTTGGGAGTGAGAATTAAAGAACATCTGGCAGGTAAACGGCGTGGAAGCTTAGTAACACCACTTGGGAGGCATAAACACCAATCACATGGTGGAGAAGACTTCGATGTGAAATGCATGGTTCTGGCCCACGAAACGGAAACATCAGCCAGGAAGACATTGGAGGCGTTCTGGATCTCGGTCCGGAATCCTTCAATGAATAACAAAAATGAGTGCTTATCGATTACTAACGACTTCATGCCGTTCGTGCCACTCTGTGAGCTATAATCTGCCTCATATCGCCTGTGTAGATAAA
>JARK01001622.1:107620-126844 GCA_000688135.1 Ancylostoma ceylanicum
GCCGTTCGTGCCACTCTGTGAGCTATAATCTGCCTCATATCGCCTGTGTAGATAAAATACGCTACTATCACCATTCATGTCTATACATGGCGACACTCATTCATTCAAGTGTTCGGCAGTATAATAGTGCGGCTTCTGCGCACTCTCGGTGGAGCAGTCGGTGAGCTGAGTTTTGGCAGTGTACGGCTTCTGCTTTCTGTGCTTGGAACGAAATCGAGATTCTAGCACAGGATGGAGAGGTGCTTGGTGGGGTAGACGTAAGATAGTTTAGAGCCAACCTCTTTGCAGACCTCTGAGGACGGCGAGAAGCCGAAACGTAAGGTCAATAAACTGCTTCATCTTAAGAAACCTCTAAGGCAGAAGAATCAAACATATGGATTGGAACTATTGAGACAATAAACAACAACGGTACAGCAACTATGAATAACCATTGAATCACTTTATTACAGTGATCATTTTGCATTTTTGCAGTTTTATATAAAAACGCCTATATTTAGTAGACTTTCAGTATTTAAACATTGAGAGAAATCACACTTTGCTTAATTCGGCGTAGAATCTCGATACCTTCGAGTGATATTTAGGCATTTTAGCCTGAAATAGTCGTGAATTCGTAAACTTCTACGATATTGAAGTAGACCTCTGTAGTGACGTACCCTAATGTAATCGAGTACGGTTGAGTAAACGAAAAAGTACTGTAGTTCATTATGTATGCTTAGTGCTCGTTGCCGTCGTATATCTATTGCGACATCTCTAACCTAGAAAAAACAGCATTTTCTTGACATCATTGTTCTATTTGTTTTTTTCTCAGGTCTCTTCTGAATAATCTGCTAAATTTCAATTCATTCCTCCAAACCCCTTGAATGCTTTCCAGATTCTTATCCTTATGCCTTTCTTTGCATTTTCATGGTTAATTTACCTTTCCATCAAAGCCCTTGAACAGACGTGTACAAACGGCGTCGATTGCAACGAATGTTCCTGTCCGACCGACTCCTGCACTACACATTACTGCCACAGAACCTGGCTGAAATTTCACCATAAAAATGGACTACGCTCATGGAGTACCCCATCATCATACCTCTAACGACTGTGTCCACCTTATTAACCGTAACACCATTCGACCACTGGAAGGAACTGCCTGGAAAAACAGCATCCACTCCGGATGGTGAGGATTCCTTGAGTTTTCCGAGATCGTACCTTCTCAGGCCATGTTGTGCAGTGTGCGAGTCGTGTTAGTATCGAGTTGGAGCATCCGTCCGGAAGAACTTCAAGAGTGTACACGTCGTACTGGTCAAGATGATCGATCTTGAAAAAGAACTATGAAAGTGATTAATTTGAAAAGTAGGCTAATGAATGTTTGAATCCACGCGTTGAAAGTTTTAATCCCGCTTTTTAGGGAGGACGAGAGTTCCCTGCGCAGATGCAGCGAGTATGCCGTTTTAGTGTGAGCAGATTCTACGCAGAGAAACTCGTTCATCCTTAGTTAGTGGATCGGTTGGAACTTCCCCAGGGGCAACCAAGAATTCCACCAAGAGTAAGCATTTAGTGTACATACCCTTTTATTGTTCACAAACATCTTCCCGTAGTATTTATAGGATCCGGAATCTGTCGGCCAGAACTCTTCACAAGATTGTGTACCGTCTTCGTAAAAATTGCACAGCATCACTACTCCTGCGCATTGTTCCTGCAAAAACGCAATGGAACTCTAGCATGGTTTATCGTAGAGAAGGTGCACCACCTGGAATATCATCTTCCAGAAATCCTCTATGGTATTGCTTTTTGGTCCTTGCGTTAGTATAAACTCACGATCTGACTGTAAAATCTCAAAAATACGTGCAGCAAATAGAATCTTAATAGAATCTTGGCAACATGCATCGTACCTTTTCTAATTTTACTCTATTAGCGTGAATATAGTCGTTATCACTCGCTTCAGAGCGTTGCAGCACCACTCTAGTGGCGTCAAGACACGGAACTTCCTGTACATAGTTATGTACCATTTAAATATCTGTTCGTCTATTTTAAATTACAGACTCAGACATTCGGGGGTTGCAACGCTAGTGTACCCGCCCACTTTTAGCCGATGCAGGCTTGTGGAAGGTAGTCGTGGATAGAGCAAGAATAGTTGCTGAAGGTGGTGATGGAGCAGCAAAAGTTGCTTTGAGGGCGCAAGGGACCGTACATATGCAGGTATTCCTGCACAACGTTTTTTTTTTTCTTCTTTTTTCTTCTTTTTTTTCTTCTCTTTCTTTTTTTCATTGCCAAGTGGCGACCTCTGCGAAGTGTATGAAAACCGGTAGAAGGCTTTAAAAATCTAGTCTTGTTTTCGCTGTGGCGGAGACAAGACGAGTCCTGTGGGACTCGTCTGGCCAACTGAGGCCTGGTTGAAACCGTGACCTAGTGAACGACTGGGCTAGACGAGATGCGTGGGATGCGGTCGCGTGCCAGTGCGGCAGGCAAGCACATACACGCCCGGAGAACTCATTTTCGTAGCCATCGGTTGCAAGACGGGATGAGCTGCCTTACTCCTGCCATTCACGTAGCAGGATCGCGGCAGATCAAACGAAGAAATACGTGCAGTTAAGGGCGGAAAAAGCGTTCCAACTCCGCTCACTTTTGCCTTTGCAAATGTCACAGTACGAGAAAGGATGTGGGGCTGCGCTTCAAATGCCTGAATGTCTGAGGAGCCTCTCTTACCGGGTATCGGTTGAACTGTGAGCATGCATTAAACCTTTTGTATGTTCCTGGCTGGGGTCTGTAGTCGAGCACGACACGACATTCTTTGCGTAATCCCTCAATACCAGCTGGAAAGGTAGATGTCTTTAGGAAATGCAACTGAGCTGTGCTATTGCCATATACTGAGCGGTACAGCCGCTCTCAATCAGCCTTGCATCACTGAGCCGCGCCGCACCACCTATGATGAGGCACGGGTGCTGCGGCGCGGTAGCCGAAGAGCGGTGCTGCGTGATGCATAGATTTTTGAGAGCGACTGCAACTCGCATGTCTGTATAATTCTTTGCATACTAACGCTCATTGCCATTATTTGTTACAATCAGTAGAAAAGTTGGCATTTTTTTCTTGCTTTTTTCGCACACGAAAACTGGAAGATCTCGATGAGTGTTTCATCTCTGCGACTTTTGCGTGCGATTAATGAGATCATCATCCAAGCTCCGAAGCGTTCAAAATGTCGGGCATAGAAGTTTCCATGATAGCTGCTTTTAAGCAATTCTTGTGCTGGATATGAAATGAAGCAAGCGCGAACCTGTTTCTGTGGTGTACTTCACAAAATCCGCCACAACTTTCTCCACTTCTGGAGCGACGCTGGGCGCTTTCTTGATCTAAAATCCCCTTACAGGAGTATGCGTGACGCAAAACAACGCAGGACTGGCTGCAGAATGCAACTGATGCGACAGGGTACCTTTCTCCGTTCCTGTTGTGTTGCATCTATTCGCCTTTCATGTTGTGTAGCGTCTATTATTTCAGCTGAACGTGTCCTTCGCTTTGATCTTTCCTAAAAATTCACATTTACGCTTACTGCCGTAACTGCGGTTAGTCTTCAACAGCTCAATCTCTGGATTAGGTTCTAGTGATTATAACACTATATTTTGTGAAAGAGGTTGTTTTCGTGAGAGTGATGCAGAGTTTGAGAGTCTTCTACTTGGCTTAACGTTTAACTACTTCATGTAGTACATGCCCTACAGTGATGTTGAACTTGACTGTTGTTGTTCCAAATATACCTGCAGTTCCTGTCGATCATCCTTGCATCACGCAACACCGTCCGTCTGCTGAGCCGCACCGCATCACGTATGCATCATCATGGATGGTGCGTAGGTGATGCGGCGCGGCTCAGCAGACGGGCGGTGTTGTGTTATGCGAGGATGATTGGGAACGCTGTACATACTTACTCCATTTCTGATTAAACGGTGTACCCCTATTGATAAATGTCACAGAAATACCTCCACAATTTCCGTTGAGTTTCTAACACTCCGTCGTCTCACTTCCTGTAAGATAAATATATGATAAAGATTATTCAAATGAAAACGAACACTTATTTTACATTACAGGAGCCCATGATAGTGTAACACCTCGCCCCACATTCAAAGTATCTCGTGCAAAGGATAGCTCCTCTCTCGGTCTAAGCAATCGCTTACAAACTAGAACGAGACCATTTAATGGGAGATGAATGACGTTTTAGGCAATAACGCGCTACTGTGCTCGAGCAGTGCAAGTATATCACCGTGCTCGCATCCCGTCCCACGCACAGGCAGCTTCAGATCAAAACTATCGCCGATTGACTAACTATCGCCGATTGACATCGTCACCATATGCCCTCATTATCTCGTTGGATGAATGGAATGGGGGGGAGAGGGTTTGGCTACACCTACGGAACATAGGGTTGCCACGACTTGACATATTGGATGAATTGAATTCGACCACAATTGCGAGTGACGTCACAGGCAGCCGACTGCGACGGCAGTGTTTCGGAAATGCCATATCAGACTTTTTTTTCGAGGTTTTCTTGGTTGTTATTCAGCTTCATTTGATGATCAGTATGTTTGTTTGTAATGAAGTCTATAGCGTTTTCGTGTTGTTGAACACTGTTATCACGAATTTACAGCATACGGGTACACGGTATCCCCCAAAGGTCGCGCCCCAATGAAAGAGAACTATTCCTCGCGAAAATGGTCTCTAGGCGACAAAAACACACTAATGGGGCGCCCAAGACTTTTTACGGTGCCTGAGAAAATCGCGCAATAGCGTGGCTGGGTCAATAATTGTGCGGCTATGGTTTTGAAAAGCGAGATGACTACGTCGAGAGAGAACCTTCTAGTTACGACGACTCTGCAGCACATCTCGAAGATAGTAGGTGAGTGAAGCTGCCTTAGAGCGGGATCGTATTAGGTAAATGTCTGACGCCAATCACGATTGGGCGCGTGTGGCGCAGTGGTAAGAGGCTCGCTGCGCACGCACACGGTCGATGGTTCGATCCCGCGCCCGTGGTCAACCAAGCCATCCATCCCTCCGGGGTCGGTAAATAGGTACCAGAGGAGTCTTAGAGGATGAAGCACTGACTTGGTTCATCGGATGCCCCCGCAAGTCATTGTATAGGGCACACACGCATTCAACGCCTCTACGATGTTCAGATGAAGTCGGATGCGTGGCGCATCCCACATGACGGGATTGATCAACGCCGACCACTTTATCCTTTACCTTTTATCCAATCACGATTGCCCTTGTACGCTGCCTGGCGCGCTGCACCACCTACGCGGCGCTGCTGGGATCCGTGGCTGTCGGTTTCAAGGTAACTCATGCTAGATACGTGTGCTTGCTCCGCTTGCGTTCATATGATGAAGGATGGGCATGTCGCATATCTGACACAGCTCAGATGTTGCTGCTCGTGTGCGCAATCTAGCGGCTGCCACACAATTTGACAATTTTTCCATTGAGATCTAGGTGCCACGTTGACTTCATGTAAAATTCCTCCGAGGACGGATGCGTGCGTCTTACGCAAGACGCACCTAGTATAAAGTGCTCATACCGCAGTCACAGCGCGCAGCTAGTCGCACGCACCCTGTAGGTTGTGCGCTAACGAAACTCCCTGCAGATGCGTGCGTTCGATATGTGTCGAAATGTCATGATCAAGTGAAGGTCCAGGCGCAAATGAGACGCATGCTTTCATTGGCGGGTGCCTTCCATGAAGACCGATTAATACGCCATGTACACCATGAATGAGAATACAACGTGGCTGCCGCAAACACGCGCGACTGCGGAAACTCGCACGCCTCATCAGCGTCTACGTTGGGGAGCGTTCCCTCCTTCGGGACGGTTTATGCAAGATGTTAGCGTTTGAAACGCCTGCCTCTGTGTGGTGAAGTATGGCGAAGTAGCAGCCCTGACGCATCTCAGACGCACTCATGTGAGGCTTCGCGGCTGTCACGGTATAACTACGGCGTTGACCGGCCTTCCTGAAAGCCTTTTAGAATTGGATGCGTGCGTTTGACGTGCCGCTGATGCACACAATCAGTAAAAACATCCCTTAACATGTATGAAATAGTCGCACGCGAACGAACGCACGTGAATATTATAAGCTGGCATGATGGGTCCGCTCAACGAATAAGGTTGAAGGAAAACTGTTCGTGACGATGAGCGCATCTAGCGTGAGAAATCTATCCAGTCACTGCAACTAGCTCGGACGTAGCAGCGGAAATCTTCTGAACTGTGCGTGTGACTGCGTATCCCTAACGGCTTTGTACTATTCTGCAGAGTGCTTGATCTTCCACATTGCTGAGTTCGCTTTGTATTTGAACGAAGAGCGACGAGCAGAGGTGGGGATCATGCATCCATGGGACTGAAAGCGGGGCGGGACGTAACATATAGATGCATCCCAGAAGTTGGTTGTAGTCGGTTTCCGATCAAGGAACCGTGTCGAACAACGTCTGCGCAACTATTGACTCCAACCAAAACGTTCCCCCTTCGTGACCGTGTTCTGCACATAAAGACTCACGCGCATGCTTTGTCGTTTTGTGCTCTCTTCGGTAAGCGTCGCCGCCGCGGTGCTGAGGTCATCGCGTCTCGTCTGTTCCCTTGAATTGCGAAATCTGCGCGCATCCCGACGGCTGCGTCTAGTTCTCCTCTGAAACTGCATGAATCGTCTGTTCTACAGCTTTATGAAGCCTCGAGAGCACTTCTCACCCGTACCATGGACGAACCGCGCTTGAGGGTACCAAGTATATGAAGGTGGCAGACCCGTGTGGGCAGCGGCACGATCAATGTAAACAGCATCTGATTACCGCTGATTGTAAGGCATTTTATATTGGTTAGATTTACACATTCACTTGCGGAAGATCTTCTATGTCGACTGGTCAATGCGGCGTTTAATCTTCAATGAAGAGACCGCGCGGCCGCCGCGAGATCGTAAACGCGCGCGTTTGAGCTGCGTCAGCGATGCGACTGGCCCTGTCCTTCATCGTATTCGTGTATACGCACGCGCTTCAGTAGCATGCATCCAGTGAAAATTGACCTTGTAGGAATGGTATTTATACTTGTGTGACGCAGGCATTCATTTGCTAAAAAAATTTCTGTAGAGACCGGTCAACGGGGCATGTAATTCTCAATGAAAAGAACGTGCAGTCGCCGCCAGATCGCGAACGCGTGCATTTGAGCTGTGTCAGCGGTGCGACTGACTCCATCGCTTATACTGATCTGACGCGCCCATTCATATGCGAAAGTTTTTCTATGGAGACCGGTCAACGCGCCATGTAATTCTCTTCTCTTTCACCATATGGACGCACGCGCGTCGCAGCGCACACATCAAGCGAAAATTGCACTTATGTTTAGTTGTGAATGAGGTAGGTTCTATCTATGACTTCATATCTTTCTGCACGCTTGCGAATCGATGGATGCGGTATCAATCACTGATGTGGCAGAAAGTTCTTAATGGTTATGAAAATTCAAGAAAAAGAAGCAGTAGGTGAGTAGGTGAGAATGGGTCAAAATGGCGCATTGTTTGTAGAGATGTGAAAAGACGGCACTTGTTTTTGCTAACGCAGTGAAACTGATCATAAAACCAGAAAATTTCGTGCTTCAATCATCTTGAGAATCTTTTTGAGAACAGATACAATGGAGGAAAAACGACAATGTGGAGACCGTATTTGGCTCTGGATGGGATCGCACTGATATTGCTGTACCGGAACGATCACCACGCGAAAAGCGTCAACGCTGTAGTGAAGAGGTCACGACTCCAAGTGCGTCTGATTTTTCAGCCCCCACTCACTCTCAAATATATGCTCACATCTTAACGTCTGCGTGTGAACAGATGCGATGGGGAGGGGTGCCGCTATTGGACAGGCAAGATCTTTCACTTACACAGGACGGCGTAATTGATAAAGTATGGCGGATACGGTTTCCGATACATTGGAGAAAGCGGAAGACCGCTGAGAAAGCTGTGAGATGAACATCGTGGAGGACTCGCACGCCCACAAGCCTTCCCCAATAACAGCTTTTTTCGGAACCGTACAACGGTACACATCCGTGACTCCACACCAGATTTTGAAGTCCTAGTGGCACACGGTAACCCCAAGAACCTTTTTCATAGGAAGATCAGGGAGGCTCTGGAAATGAAGCGGCATCAGACGAAGATAAACAATAAGGAAGAGAAGTTGAAATTAATTGCTTAAAGGTGTTTTTACAGTTTTTAGCAAGTTGCGGCGCGGCGCAGCGCGAGAAACCACTCGCTGCGAGCTGAGTTATCGCACTTCAACTCGCGCTATGGTTGCGGCAAACGTCGCAGGTTGCCGCAATCAAAGGACTTGAAATGCTTCATCAGCATAATTTGACACTAAAGAAATGTTTTTCCTGAGTAAAACAGCGAAATAACTGTCACAAAAGGTGAGCACAAGTTTTATGAGAGAAATCACTTAAAAAAACAAAAGTCAAACAAGAAAAAAGTTCAAAATGCATGCAACTGCGAAGAACAACTGATTTGCCGCGTTGCCGCAGCGGCAGAGAATGCCTCGAGCATTCCTAGGCGCAGCCCGCAGTGCGAGCTCGCAAAATGACGCGCCGTGGGAAAAGTGTACAAGAACCCCCTGGCGGCATTCGACGCAGCGAGCTCGCGCCAGCCCACACTGCGTTGCCGCGCCCTATCATGACCTATAATAACGCGCTTAGTCTGCTTGTAAGTGTGTCTGTGAGTGTATATAGTCTTCCCAAAAAATACTTGCCTCTCGCTATACTGCGCGTCGACTGAGCCACGTCGCAGCACGTATGATAATGCATAGGAGGCGCGGTGCGGCTTAACAGACGGGCGGTGGATGCCGGAGGCAAGTATTTTCTGGAACGACTGTATGTGTGTCAGAGCGTTATGAAATTCCCTGATTGGTCAGTGGTAGTGATTGCATACCGTACTCTTCTGATATCGATAATATCAGAAAGGGTATGGTGTGGTGCAGTCGAGTTAAGCAGTCGGGAAGAAAACAAGCAAGAGGTACGGACAATAGGGGCGCCGGCATCCAAGAGTGGGGAGACGCAACGAGACGGGTCCGTCGCTGTGATAAGGGCGCACTGGCGCCCAAAGTGGGGGAGACGTGTCCGTCGCTGTGATAAGCGTACGCCGACGCCCAAAGTGGGGGGAGACGGGACCGTCGCTGTGATAAGCGTGCGTCGGCGCCCAAAGTGGGGAAGACGGGTCCGTCGCTGTGATAAGCGTGCGCTGGCGCTAAAAGTGTGGGGACGGGTCCAACGCTGTGATAAGGGTGCGCCGGCGTCCAAAGTGTGGGGAGACGGGTACACCGTTGTGAAAAGGGTACGCCTGCGCCAAAGTGGGGGGAGACGGGTCCGTCGCCGTGATAAGCGTGCGCTGGCGCTGAAAGTGGGGGAGACGGATCCGTCGCTGTGATAAGCGTCCGCCGGCGCCCAAAGTGGGGGAAAATGGATCCGCTGTTGTGATAAGTGTACGCCGGCGCCCAAAGTGGAGGGAGACGGGTACACCGTTGTGAGAAGGGTACGCCGGCGCCAAAGTGGGGGGAAAACGGGTCCGCTGTTGTGATAAGGGTACGCCGGCGCACAAAGTGATGGGAGACCGGTCCACAGCTCTGATAAGGGTACGCCGGCGCACAAAGTGGGGAGAGACGGGTCCACTGTTGTGATAAGAGTACGCCGGTGCCCAAAGTGGAAGGAGACGGGTCCACCGTTGTGATAAGGGCACGGCGGCGCCCAAAGTGGAGGGAAACGGATCCACCGTTATGTAGCGAAAAATTGCTCTGAATCAGGTCAATCTTTGTTCTAATTGTCCTCTAGCAACTAAATGCAGTGAGAAAGTACTAAACGCCCGGCCTCAGCAGTGACTATTATAGCACCCATACCATACCATTCCGCCCACATCACGTCCCCTCCTGTGTGTTCCACCCTCATTTGTTTCTGAGCACACTGCATCGCCCTTTTATACGTTGAAGCTGATTGATATCAATGGATCACTCACAACAAACAAAGAATGATAAAACATTTCCCGTGTTCATTCCAGATTGAATCGGTTACATACAGCTACAGTTAGCTATTTCACTCGAGAGAGTGATAAAATTGCTCCAAGAAACGCAAGCAGTCCTCTTTGACCAGCCCGGGAGGGCACTCAGGGGAAACGAAGGAGCAAGACCACAGTTCTACTACGATGGATGCGAGGTAAACTCATGCGAGCGAAGCGAGCATGAGGAAAAGTCTTGAAGTCCGGCGTCAGCCGGACAGCCAGACTGGTGCTTAATAATAGGACGCGGCGCGACGCGTCAAAACTGTAAAACCCCTTAACACGACCGCTTACATCACTGAGGGGTAGCAGTAGTTTTTCGTATAATTGCAATAATCCTAGATAGGATGAGATATTGCAAATCTGTATTTGTTGTAGATTCGCATTTGCTCCACGTTTCCTTGCACTCATTTGGTCATAAGGGCAATTTATACTGGATGCGTGCGACTGACGCGCGTGCGTCTATATGATGAAGAATAGGGACCAGTCGCAGCTCAGTCGCACGCGTTTACGGCCTCGAGATGGTCGCGTTTTCTTTTTATTGAGAAATTTCATGCCGCGTTGACTGCATGCCGCGTTGACTGGTGTTCATCGAAAATCTTTCGCAAATGGATGCATGCGCCTAATAGTCGCATCTGGTATAAATTGCCCTATACACGTTAACAATTGTTAACATGCTTTGCTTTGTGTATTGTATGTGTATGATAGAAAGTATAATATTAAGGTCTGAAGAATGCGCTATGCGCCGAAAGGTCACATTTTATTAACTACTTTACTAACTAAGAAGTTCTCATAGAACACTGATAAAAAAAGATGCTTCAAACATCGGCTAACAAAGCTGCTGAAAACCCATAGCTGCGGGTTCTATGCTGCGGTCATCGGTACGACGATTATATCGCCTTCTGCAGCGCAAGTCGCCACAAGGATGACCGCTGATATTTAATTGACATACTGAGTCTAGAAGCGACTCCTACGCGTGACAGTAGTAATTAGTCGTTGGACTCAACCATAGGAGTAGTCACTCAATCGGAAATTGCACTACGACACCAGCCGAGTTCCCCCTAAACATCCGCTTACTCATTCGGGCTCGGACGACAAAAAATCACCGCATCTGCTGATCAACGACTTTGTTTAGACGCGTAAGTCAATCACATTACGGGAAAATATGGGTCGCAGTTTTATTGCCACCCGTATAGTAAACGCTGTCGAACTATGATGTGATATCAATGCGCTTAATCTCAAATCAGTGCCGTTTTCTCATTCGAAGTCGTTCCCAAAACAGTTTTGCAGTTTTGTTTCTCCTTTCTCGTCTTTCGAAGTAGGTATTCCGTGACAGAATTTCGGATAGATATTTTTCCCAGAGTTTCCGGAGTGAACAATTAAGAGAAAATCATCTGAAATTAACCAAAATTCTAGTGTTTTCCCGACACCGAAGAGAATTTTCGGAAAATACATCATTATATGCTATCTTATATCCTCCCATAATTTTGGTAACAGAAATAAGCGTCCGTGTTTCAACTTCATCCAAAACAGCGACAAACATATAATGGATTTCAAAATATCATCCATGTGCTGCTTAAAAATCCCATCCATCTCTTGAGACCTTTAATAATTTCTTTGACGGTGGCACGCCTGCGAGATAGTCAGCGTCATTCCTAGCTAAAAGAAGTTTCCGTCGACAACATAGGGAGAAATCAACGGATTAGCATCTCCATGAGGTTTTGAGAAATAGAGTACCCCGTTGTCCCGAAAACTAAGCAAGCTGAACGAAATTGAACATGAACTTTAGTATTAATTTTAATTCAATATTATTTTAATATGTTAATAACCAGTCTGGCCGTCCGGCTGACGCCGGACTTCCAGACTTCTAACAATGCTCGCTTCGCTCGCATACTTCACATTGAATGCAAAGAAAACCCTGAAAACCTTTCGCGGGATACCTATATCCCCCTCAANTGAGGGAGCTGGGGCTAGGAGTTTATGTATAATACATGAGGGAAGGTAGTATTCCTGCAGGCTGAGAAGGAGAGGCTAGAGGGTGTTTCTTACGTCTTTCTTCTATCATCATCGCGCTCCAAACTACTGAGATGTGTAGGTGCTCCCTATTCTGTTGGTGAGGGAGGCCAACAAGTTTTTAGCTGTTTCATTGCTAGGCTGTGCTCGGTGTGTATCATTGTGAGAGGAAATGGGGGCGTTACCAGATCACCGTGACTAGCTCATTGATTGAATGCGCCAATCACAATAGCCTGGTAACGCCCCGTTTCCCCTTATGATGATACATAACCGACTGTTCTCGTTCGGATCAGTGTCAGTGACATGGACTGTGGATGTTGTGCATACGTCACTCGTGCACTCGATTGTTACACATGTTATATGTGTTAGTAGATGATCAGTTTTGTTAGAGGAACGAAATGATACTGTAGTGCTTACGTCAAGTTCATAACTTGGAGAGGGTGATGGATGAAACGGATTTTCGAACGGATTAGCCCCTATGGATATCTTCTTCGTTGGCAAATCCGCGAGTCCGGAAAGCTGAAAAGAGGCGATAGCAGAAAAGGAGAGGTTGAAAGTTGACTAGCGTAGAAGTAAAGGAGTCGTAGTAGTGGTGTCAATTGAAGTGAAAGTACAGTGTGATTCTGGTAGTTGTTTAGTTTTAAACATAGTACACGATACAATAGTAAAAGAAGTGAGAAGTTCTGTGAATAGCTTAGTAATGTCACCGTTTGATGTTGAAGGTTGATCTTGTTGTATCGTTCCTGGTTGCTAAAGATTAATATTTTGGATGGATCGAATCTCTTTCTCTGCTTTAAATACAGGGTGCATCAAAATTATGGCGATTATGCGCTTTCTGTGGATTTCCTCGAATACTTGAAGCGTACGTATGACGCATAATAAGCCAGGACGCACTCCTGGCGCAGGTGACACGCTTTGGTCTGTGGGCGTAGCTGCTACTCGCGAGGTTGACTCGGTGGCATCAATGATGCGCATGCGTTGATGGCGCCATCCCACCTTAGAATCGTTTTTTGAGATTCTCGCATAAAAAGGACTGCTGATCAGAATGCTTTCTGTGACTCCATTCAAAACTGCCAAAAAAACCCGTGAGGAACTCTTCCGATGAGTAGGATTTTCCTCAGACGGTGCGTTCCCGAGAGCGATTTGGTCAGAAGGGGCCCTGGCCCCGCTTTCCGGCTCCACTCATTCGCTCCTTAATAGTTGCCGCTCGAAAATTGGTTTTTTGGCCGTTTTGAACGGGGTCACGTATACTTTACTGATTAGCAACCACTGGAGATTCTTTTAGTGCGAAAATGTGAAAGACGTTCCTGCGATGGAGCGGTACCTTTAACTGGTATTCATGGAACGCCTGTGTTTTACTACGAATGCCTGTGTTTGATGTATTTCTTGCACATCTAGCATGAATTTTTTCTTGTAAAAGTCTTCCGAACAGAAGGTTCGCGAGTGACTCCGTTCCGCAATAAATGTAACCAGAATTCATAAGTTGCGCCAAGGGATTCACCATAACTCGGAGCGCTTCATTTGTTGAATTTGTCATGAAACGTATGTCAAGGAGTTGCCAGTGAGAGGAATTGTGAGGGAATACTTGAGAATCCACAGCAAGAACAATTGCATGTCGATCAAGTAGGCTGCAAGAACGTCCAGGTTTGGTAGAAGCAAGAGCTTTCTGACTCCTCTACTCATAGCACTAGCCTCTCAACCATTCGAGAGTCGCTACTCTGGACTACGTTACCTTGTCGTTTTTTCTTCGTATCGAAGACATGTCAAGGCCGGATCCTAACATCGATACGCTGAGACAGCCTTTTAGAACGTCTTTGAGGAACCTGATGAGGTCTATCACAGAGCCAAAATGGATACTTTTACAGCATCCCACAAGTCCTTTGCTGACAGAAGTGAAACAATATTCGAAATCTAGTGTCGATTATCGTCCACTCATAGGTGAAGACATTGCTTATTTGGGAATCTTCCCAAAATTCTACTTGTAAGCTTAAAACGGAACACCAATCTTTTCGCCATAATTTTGACGCACCCTATAGTAGAACGCTGTTAATGATCATAGTTCTTCAAACTTAAATTATTGCTGCTAAAAGTATAATAAAAACCTCTCTTCTCATTATGCAGAGTTCTCTATGAATAACTTTGTAATTTTTCTCACCTTGCTTTCCCGTCGACGACTTGGGGCTTCCGACACCTTCTTCAGTATCTTTTCCTTCACAACCTTCTTCGTAAGGTATGTGTATAAGTACGTGCCTCCCTGCAAATTTTTTTTTCAAGAATACTTCGTGGAAAAATTGTTGTTCTGGTAATTGTGCACTCATAAAAATAACCAACCTGGATCAGAGAGAGTATACTCAATCCAAGCCACATTCCGATAGATCCTCCAAGAGCAGCAATGAACGCAGTAATTGAGTACTTCCATTGTTGTTCCATGGTAAGGTATTCGAATGATCCCCAGTTCAAGTTGATCAGTGTCAAATCTGCATGGTTATTTTTAAACGCTTTTTATTCATTTTCTTTTAATTTTTTTCTATAATTCCCTAATTCCGTCATGATCGAGTGAACGCCTTTGCTTAAGTATACACATTGAGCGCCTTGTCTAATCTAAACTCAGAAGTAACTTCCGATCAAATTTAGTTTGTCGTTACTTCTGATGATACTTCAGATGATCAACGTTGTCCTTTGAGAAATTAGCTCTTTTCCTAGTGAAATTTAAAATTTCTTGTAAATGTAAACTTGTGCACCTGGTCGAACCATTCTTCCTTGAACTTCGTGATCGATTTCGTAGCGAATTTGTCGACAGTCTCGGAAACAACGGTTGGCACATTCGCTGTCCGAGTAATTACCTTTTTGAACGCTGAAATTCAACCCTATAGCTTATTTCTTAGTTGATTGTTACTGCAGTCCATTAGAGTGAGCCTGTCCTATTTCCGCAACGCTTACCATCACTTCATATCGTTGACTCTAACAAAACTCTCATAGGTGAACATCTTAGAAATAGCTAAAGACAGCGGTCGACCGTGGATGAAATGTAAGCGTTGCGGAAGTTGGTCAGGAGCATTTCAAGACACTGTACCACTTTTGAAAGCTTACAGTTGTAGTGTATAGAATTTTTGGTCACTTACTCTACTTCACATTTTGTGTAGTCGCACAGCGGGAATTTGTCCAGATCATCTTTTGCCAAGTAGCTGAGTGACAAAGCTGTACATTTACACATGTCCTGAAACACAAACTCATGAATTCAACTTCAACACATTAACGAACCCATGGTTTTGGCGTGCGCTACCACGTGGGACAGGCGTGCTCACTTGAAAATGCGTTTATGAGCGACCGGTTGTGCACGCGGTCCCACGCATGGCAACACGCTCGTCAGGAGGTTGAGTACATTGTCACAAAATGGGGAATAAAAAATTTTTAACAGAAAATTTGTGCGAAACTCTCCTTGGAGGCACAGCTCCACTCCAGGGTTTCACATGATAAGAATCTCCATGAGCTGCTGATCACAATGGTCTGTGTGATTCCGTGCAAAGATGCTGAAAAGCCCTTTCTTGAGCCCTAATTTTTGGGGAGCCTGTGGGCGGGGGTGGGGCCAAGGTGCTTCCTGAATAATTCTCTCCCGGATGCGCATCTCCTGAGGAAATTTGCAGTCCTCGTAGAAGTTCTTCATCCACTCTAACAGGATAGAAGCTGTGCTATTAGTGTGACGAGCAAGAGAGTACACGATGCGGAAACCCTGTAATCCCGCCTTGGCCCCGCCCACAGGCTCCGCCGGGATCAGGACTCAAAAACGATTTTTTCGGCAGTTTTGCACGGAATTACGTGTATCTTTCAGATCAGAGTCATTAAAAATTTGCGGAGTTGGGAAGTTAGAAGTTCCTGGAGTACGCATAAGGATTAGGTCGTCAAGATCCTCCGCTTTTCTATAATTCTAACCAGTCTGGCCGTCCGGCTGACGCCGGACTTCCAGACTTCTAGTAATGCTCGCTTCGCTCGCATACTTCACATTGAATACAAAGAAAACCCTGAAAACCTTTCGCGGGATACCTATATCCCCCTCAAATAGTTTACACGCTCTCCTGAAATTCCCTGAAATCCGCCAGGCCTTCTCTCATCTCCACAAAGTGACGCTCTTTGGTAGGCCACAGGGGCTGTGAGCATTTGGATGTAACCGATTCAGTGCAAATGACCACTTGGAATGATCTATGTTTAGCTGGCTGTTGTGGTAGCTAAGTGATAAGAGTCTACTGCTACATGTAAACAGAATGAAGGGGTTGGCTCATTCAGACACGAATGGAAAGGACAGAGAGTGATGAGCAAGTAATGTAGGGGAGGAAGAAAAACATGTAGGAGAGAAAGCCGCGATGGCTATTCGCGTGGGATTGGACCCGTATGTGTGCATTCCTTCATTTTTCCAAGCGATTCCACACCTCTGAATCCCGGCACACCTTTTCACACAGTGAAACCCACTTCAAAACGTCTCCACACTTTGGGCGCCGGCGTACCCTTATCACAGCGGCGGACCCGGCTCCCTCCACTTTGGGCGCCGGCGTACCCTTATCACAGCGGCGTACCCGGCTCCCCCCACTTTAGGCGCCGGCGTCCCCTTATCACAGCGGCGGACCCGACTCCCCCACTTTGAACACGGCGTACCCTTATCACAGCGGCGGACCCGGCTCCCCCTACTTTGGGCGCCGGCGCACCCTTATCACAGCGGTGGACCCGCTAAGGAACTACTCAGGCACTTTTAGAGGACCGCCCGAGCACCCTAAATTTGACGGCCCGCGTAAGGGATGAAAATTGGAAAGAAATTGGGTGCGCGGGCGGTCAGCTTCTGATTAAAAGCGGACCGGCCGAGCACCCTATATCTGACGGGCCGCGGGCATTTTCGAGAAGCTCGGAATAGCTCCGGTAGTCTCTACATTCCACTCCAGTAAATCCTTAGTGTGAAAGCAAGATAGTACAGTGACATCACATTTGTAATTCAAATTTATTTTACTTTGTTTTTCCGCTCGAAAAATTCCACATTATATTGGATCGATTCACAATTGAAAGAGCCCTTTTCGCAAGTTTCTTCTCTAAATTCCTCGAATTCTCGCACCAAGCAAATTCAGCAGCAAACGCTAATAGTCCAAAGTCAGAAATATTTTCCATCGAATCGAACACCTCCTTCTCCTCGGTCCACATTTTCATTTGCTACTGAAACGTCCTGTTCAAAATTGATGCAAGTTTTGATTTTAGAAGTGAAATATGTAGGTGATGCGCTTACATTCTTACTTCTTATGTGAGCCATGAATTGGACCCACACTCTGTGTAAGTGTAATGACTCATTCTTACCCTAAATAGAATAATTTGAGTGTAGAGGATGCTTCCCTTTAGGGTTACTCAAGGGTCACAGTGGGATTTGAATGAGACTTACAATTCATTGGATCTTGGTAGTCTAATTAGGAAAAACTTAAGATGAAAAGTTCGAAATGGAGATTCTAGCAGTTGCACTCTCGTCAAACCTAAATCTGCAAGAATTGAAGATTTTGCAAGTTCTCCCTAAAGTTCAGAAAAGCAAGGACTCACATCACATTGGAACAGAAGAAAATTCTGTCCACACATGCGGAGGAGGAGCGAAGTCATGTTGTGGACGAAACTTGTACGATTTCAGCGTCCGCATCGATACAAAAGAAAAGAATGAAACACCAGTGAAGTTCTCGTGGGATGATATTGCTTATCACAGCTGCTCCGCCCACAATTTAGGTAGCTCGGCTGGTCCGCTAAGATAATAAGGGGTCCGCGGCTGGTCCGCTTAGATAAAAAGGGGTGCTCGGGCGGTCCTCAAAGATAATAAGGGGGGCTCGGGCGGTCCTCTAAAAGTGCCTGAGTGTAAACCACTTGGGGATATGATTGGTGTACGACAGCCGCCCTAGTGATCCTTCAATATAGGATGAATGAATTTCGTGACACACAGACACGCACACACACTTACACACTTACACACAGAATAAGCCCGTTATTATTAGTCATGATAATTTTGTAATAATTATAAGTGTTTGTAGTTGCGCAAGGGTGCTTTTATTCCACTACAAACGTTTCATTGCTTACTTTCAAAGAATCACTCGATTTTACCCAAGTTTAAAGCGTTGGCAGTAAAAGTACCATCCGGCAAAAGTCACAGCTTTCGTTACTTGCGTTATTTCCTTTCGCTTCATTCTGTTGTTCATTTACACTCTTGTTCTTCAAAAAAGGAAGCATCGTTATACGAGTCGAGACTATCATCGATTTGCCAATCTTGTTTATGGCTCTTTTCTAAGGAGAAAGACGCGCTAAATAAATCAACGCAAGTAATCACATGATTGCCGCTATCGTTTCGGTTGTGAATTTGCGAAATTTGGGCAGAATGATTTTCTTCAACAGTAAGTCCACGATGAAGAGAAAACTGACCCGGATCATTTCCATTCTGCAACGAGATCTGCAGTCAAACTCGCTGTCCTCCCCCTCCTCCACGTTGCGACAGGCCTTTCCGGGCTCATCGTTCTCAAGCATTTGGTACAGTGCGCGGACCTCAACGGAGACCTCATGACGCATCCCAGCGCATAGCTTAACATGTGATTTTCTTTGCGGATCTCGGTATTAAGAAAGAACAGTACTAACCTCGGAAGTGAATCCGTCTCTCGCTCTTCCCTTACCCTCCATAAATCGATTCAACGATGAAGGACGTCCATGAAAATCGACGCTCATGCATTCGAGGTGTTCGCCATTGAGGTTTTCGGCGTTGTGGGATAAGAGCATTGTGAAGAAATTGCCCTGGAATGTTGGAGTCCATGCTCTTTCACTCGATTCACTGGGATAATTGCAAGTTTTGCTAGAAGCTTCATCTTGAATTTCGAGTGACCCGTGTAGCTTGTGTAATTTCTACGAGAACCATTGTAATATTGGAATAGCACTATTTTTCATCGACTAGCAGCTGGCGTTCCGTTCATTTTTATCGCAGTGCAGTAGGAATAAATTTTCCCAATGAAGACTCTCAGAAAGTGGTGCTCTGAGCTTTATGAATATCTTTAACTGTGAATATATAATAGTAAAAGGAGCACCATAGCTGTAAGTATAAAATAAATGTTTCCATCCAGAATCAACTCACGAAACAATCCAGAATCTTGGCTACGCGAAATATGGAGTTGGAGTTAAGTGGACGTCAATACTGCCCCGAACCCCCC
>JARK01001622.1:135696-158385 GCA_000688135.1 Ancylostoma ceylanicum
GGGGGGGGGTGGGGTGAGGCAAGGGAGAACTCCTACTGAGATAACATCCAGGAAACGGTAACCAAGCAGACCAACTGTAATTGTCGTGATTGACCATCCAAGAGAATATGTTGTGCTAGGATGAACAAAAAATATCAAACTTGGTTTAGTAGCCGTGGGTTGTGCGTCCACGAATCCCAGCCTTTGATTTCAATTCATGCGTACTTTTATGCACTTGCAAGCTTGAATCCAAAAGAATTATTTGACAAGGTACAGATTGAGGGTTAGCACATCTAAGAGTCCAATTACCTAGAGAAAATTTCTTTTTAATGTCAAGTAAGTTAGGGTTACCACTACCCAGCAATCGTAAAAGTATCCATCAAATGTATCACTGCAAATTATTCTGTCGATACGCAGCGTAGCAGTTATGATAGGTGTGATTGTAACTATATGTAACAGTTGTAACCGTAAGATGTTTGATTGGTACAAAAATAACGTGAGTTTTTTGTCGCATCATTTTCGGGTGAGAAAATCTGGTTGCTCATATGAGTGGTACGGGGCTTTGGATACTGATTTATAGCGTTTATCATTCCCTTTGTAATTGCCTTATTCGTTTGGCAGAAATCTATGTACACCTTTGTCGAAATTTCAATTCTTGAACAAATATGCCAGAAGAGAATTTTTGCCCTACTCACTTCTCTGAACTATTAGGTTGTCGGGAAATGATTGAGACACTCCAGATTTTTACCACTTTTCAAACTTTTTCTTTTCAATTAGGAAACCTCGGAACCTGTTGTGGGCACAATGTATACCCATCACCTTACGCCACCCTTCAGGGTCAGACTTGTCTCCACACGTTCAGAAATCAGGAAACTACAGGTCGAAGAATCCATCAGTCAATGTTCGAAAATCCTCAAAGTTGACGGAGTGTTGCTTGGCCAAGGAGTGCCTGAGCGATTTAACAAGGAGTTAATTGTAGAGGTTAAGATTGGGCGAGGGTATCGAGTATGGCAGCGCAGTCCATGCCTGCTCCTCCTGCTAAGGATGTGTCGACAAAGCCATATGAGGGTGATTTTTGTGCACCACAATGTGCACTTCGACAAGTCGATGTCTCTTTTCCCCATATTTGCTGGTCACTGCCCTGAATTGATTATTGCAAAAGGTGTTGTTGTCCATCACGTTGCGTGCCACCAATTCCGACGGAGCATGTCTTGCTCCTAAGCTCAGGAGGTCGCATAATTGGTAAATGTCTTTGAGAAGACACATCTTCCGAAACGAAATACCAGAACCGACGGTTCATGGTTGCATGACTGACGAGCACCGGGCTAAATGCCACGATGGTATAGTCACTCCTCCTGCTATCACTGGCGCGCAACAGAAGCTCGTGAAAGCACTTGAATTAGTTGCCCGTGAATTCTCGCTCCTACTTGCACCATGGCGTAACGCGACGCCATGTCATACCCATGGTGTAATTGCTCAGGGACCAGGCTATCATATACTCACATATCCTGAGCCCAAGCCATGTGTGAGGGACCAAGGGAGAATTTTCAATGTAGTGTCTCAATCATTTCCCAACAACCTAATAAAACTCGACAGCATCGCAGCTTGATTCGCTGGCAGTGCTACTTTAGCTTTGACTAAGGCAGCGTGAACGGATGCTTACAACGAAAGTGGTTCCAGAACAATCGACGTGTTGAGCTTTGTTCCGAAAATAAGGAAGGTCGGTGTTTGAGTCCGGTGCGGGTAAACGAAAACCACCCATCAGCAGACTTTTCGCTCATAGCGTACCACTTTTCGAGCATTTCCACGACGTCCATCAGTGGGACTTCTTCAAAAATCAAATAGGTTCCAAAAGAGATCTCGTCGATCCTAGAAGACCGCATTCAGAACTTACGGAGAAATGAGGACATTTTTGTTTAATTCTCCTAGACTTGTCGATTGAAATGACTCCAAGCTCAATTGACAAGCTTGACTCTGAAGCTAGTTGTAGCGTTTCGAATTAAACAGTTCAAAACGCATTTGCATGAACCTAATGGTATGTTAATAATGTTGATGTTTGCTTCGCGCTCAAGATGTCCCGAGAGCTAAGGATGTCTGGTCTTGCAGAAGTATCTCTTCGCACATCTGTGGTAGGAGTTAACGCTATTTACTGCTAACTACTTTTTTGTGCGCTTGCGGAAATGGTGTACACTTCTGTTCGCCGGGTGTCGCATTGTGACCGCGACTGTCCCGACGTAAATGATTGCGGCAGCCGATGGCGGTGTAACATCGAGAGAACTTGTTCCCAGCTAAACTATTCTACGGCATGGTCGCACTTTTCTGTTTTACTACCGATGACCATAAGGTAGTGGAACGAAGGTGTGCTGCAGTGCTTGTGCCAGAAGTTCTGGATGATTCTGGAAGTTGTTGCACTTACAGTTACATTTTTCGCGACAGAGCCGTAAAATCACTAAAGATGGTACGACATTTTGAGGGCGCGGTCACGCGGCTGTTATAGGCTTTAAAATCAAGCGAGTTGTATGTTGTTCCTGGTAACTCGTGCACTTTGGGTCCACGTCCGAGAACTAACGAGAATTCGGTAAATGAAGATAGCGTCACATCCTTAACCTTTCAAAGGGCAGCACTTCATCATACCATATTTCGATTCTCATTCCAAGGGCTAGTTCTGGGTATGATCTGTCACGTCTATTACTCTCGAAACTAGATTCAGTGATAAGAGTAGGATGTGATAACGTCTGAAAGTTGTAAAAGACATAGGAGAGGGTCGTATGTCTTCGTATTGCGAAGTGCATGGATGAGCGGTCGTAGAGTTTGCAATATTGAAGTAACTGTAAAAGTGGTGGATCCAGCCGGCGTGGAGGGAGGGGAGGGATAAAACTGAGGTCACTAAGGCTCGAACCAGAGTCGACGGCGAAGGTATGGGCGACGCCAGCGTCGGCCGGCCCCTCGGCTTCCTCGGGCGTCAGGCAGCGTCGAGCGACTGTCATTAACCTAATACGCCTCATACTCAAGAACCAAAGTTTATCACCGAAAGGAGCTTACAAAGTCGTACAAAATGTTGTAAGAACCAAAAGAATGTATAGAGACATTTCTACAGGATTATAAATGTTCCCAAAGCTTTCAAATTGAACTTTTTTTTTTCAAAATACTCGGTTCAATTATTAAGTGGGATTAGATGATACAGTGTCAATCAGGAACAGATGGAAGGAAAACAAAGTACTGGTGTAATGGCAATGTATAGATTGCCGGTCACATATATCCCCTAAGGATTCGCTCTAGGCGATAGCAAATATCCCGCAATCAATGCGAGAAATGCCCGCGCATAATTTCTGAGGTCAAATCTCAATGCAAAAGTAGCCGAGGACTGAGACATCAATGACTGATGCTAATGTTTGTTCGGATTCTTTCTCCTTTGATTTTCATCTGCTTACAATAAACAATCTTCCATTTCGGATCCCATTTGTTTCAAAATAATGTTTTTTGAAGAAATGATCATGTATTCACCTATATTTTTTCGGTCATTTCTCATCGCTACCCATACGAATGGGAAAGATGTAGTGTTCCACTTGAATAACTTCAGCATTCCTCTCAAAACGCCGCTTGACGCCCGAAGAAGCCGGCCCGGTTCGGCTTCCTAGGGCGTCGACGCGCGTCGACGCCCCGCGCAGCCGGCCGACGCTGCAGTGCGCAAGGTATGGTCTACCTAATTTGTGGTGGCGGCGGCCGCCGCTCGCCGCCCCAGGAAGCCGGACGAGGCCGCGGCGATCGATTCGCATGCAGCGCGTGGAAGCCGACGCGCACCAACGCTGCTCGCCGTCGAGTCTGGTTCGAGCCTAACATTTTGTGGACACATCTAGCCGGAACTTCAAAAATGAAGTTTAGATACCATAGAACCGGCAGTTGCCTATGAAATAATTGTGTTTAGGAGACAAGATATTTAGTTTTTACTTTCCATTTTTTTCCTGAGGATTTACGGTATGTGTATCGTGTACCGTAACACCTCCAAAAAAATTAGAAACACCTAAGCATAACATGCATCTCAGCTGCATCAACGATGCGACTGGCCCTGTCCTTCATCATGTAGACGTACGCGCGTCAAACGTGCGCATCTAGTATAAATTGCACTTATTCAAGGGTGTTTTTCTTGCTCTGCAAGATTCTTGTTATCATTTGTTGGATAAATGAATTTTCATTGGATTCCATGCCAATAACCCTGCGCTCTCGGCACGGTTTGCTACATGGGACACGGGTGGCTCCTTAGTCCTACGCGTCCCTCCACGCATGTCAACCGGTTGAGCACATTGTCGCAAATGTGTTAAAGTGAAAGTCCCAAGATGCTGTTGAACAAGTGATACATTTTGGACAACTATTGTACTTCATTTTTAGTTTCACTCATAGCCAGGAAGAGACCGATGCAGCTTGAGACTGTTGCGCTGTGTATGGGGAGCACGCAGTATCTATCAGCCACTGGAGCTTGGTTCTCCAAAGGTAGTTATGGGAAGTTCGACTTTGGCGAAAAGCTACATAACCTTGAAACATCTAAAGTTGGGCTAGGAAACTCGGTTGTGCTGGGAAAACTCGGAATTAAAGACAAGGCGGAGAAGAACTCATTCATAGCCCAGCTGCACCGAGTGAACAGGGCTGACCAGCAAAAAAGGTATGACAGACATGACCATACCATCCTGCTCCGCGACAATCCAGGATCCATAGTAAAGTGTCATGGCGGTGAGTTGAACTCCAAAGCCACCACTACGCGAAAGGTATTAGTGTGTAAACTGGGTGCCATATTAGTGATCAGCACGTCAACCAACCCTACTCTGGGGAGTTTCGCTAGATTTGAGGATGAAACACATCTATTCCATTTACGGCATACCTACTGTAACCCTCCTTCACTCGTACTACTGTACGATGTGGTCGTTGTTTCCATGATCAGCGTGCGATAATTGTTATGCAGAGAATCTGGAGTGATTTTTTGCCAGGAAAAAACATGTAAAACATCCTGAAATTAAGCACCAATTTGTTCTATTGTAAGATAGGTAACACCTTCTCGTACGATCCGTCGGTAAGTCGTATTGCCTTTCATGTGTTAAAGGAGGCTGCTGGGTTTCACAAATAAAGCTGCTTAGTTGTAGGTAAACTGATAGTGGTGATCGTGTGCAGGAAGTCAAATGAGAGTATTGGGAATTTCCAGCGAACATAATCTTGGAATTTCTTGAGTAATAATTCTGGGGTTTACTTCCGTCCACGGATCTCAATGTCAGGATACTACAACAGTTCATAAATAAACAGATTGTGAAAGTCGATGTTTTTAATGTTTGGTTTAGAGAAGAGTGGAGAAGTCAGGAAATGTTAGTAATGAAACTTCGTATCTCAATTCCTTGCCATGTAAGAATAGGAGAAAGAGAGAATAGCGGGACGTATGGGGATTAGGAGATGAAATAGTTGAACAAAGAAGACTAAAATGGATGGTTAACAGTTGAAAAGGGCAACAATTTTGTTTTACTAAACTGCTTGCTTGCAAGAAGCCTCTTGTAAACTGAGGTAAACTGTACAAAACACCTTCAAGATGTCTTCAACATATGATGAAATGAATATCATTGAAAAAGACTTCTTCAAATGATCATCCACTTCTCATTAGTCACATTAGTTGGTGAAAGAAAACCATAAAAAATCTAGCAAAAAAAATCAAGAAAGACTCACCAGTAAAGTGAATTCATGTCGAAGTGGTAAATATTCGAGCCTTCGCCATATTTTCGCCTAGCCTTTTTAGTCGGATCATGTAGTTTAGTAAATCGTAGTGCCTTGAGCGACGACGATTGCATTGAACGCTGTTCGTTCTGTTCGCCGACGGCAAGTACAGCTGTTGTTTTGTCTCGTGAGGTGAGGGTGGAGGACTGAACACACTCCGCTCGTAGTGATGTAATCCTGTAAAAAAGTCGAACGGAGCGACTAAAATATCAGCGGTGATTGACACGCGAGCACTTAATGGGTTATTCAGGTTCTTATGGATCCTCTGTTCCACCTCTCGGATGAGCGAACGTTCACGGATATCTTCACTGTACCGCAGAAGGGTTTGCCAGATCCGCTGACAGTGACCAGGAGTGGGAAGGCGGTGGTGTCATGTTTACCTGGGGACGCA
Organism: Ancylostoma ceylanicum; assembly: GCA_000688135.1. Classification (NCBI taxonomy): domain Eukaryota; kingdom Metazoa; phylum Nematoda; class Chromadorea; order Rhabditida; family Ancylostomatidae; genus Ancylostoma; species Ancylostoma ceylanicum. Next base: position 141,815 of record JARK01001622.1, read on the forward strand.
GATGTCAGAAAGGTGAACCCATTCATAGTTCGTGGAATTTCATAATCTTGCGGAAGCCCATCTCTTCCAGAATCCTGGATCCTTTCGAGATTACATGGCCCTGAGTTCTCGGCTGGAGTCGTTCCATGATGTCGTTGATTCCCGACTGGCAACACGTCTGGTGGCAAAGTCGGCTGCCTTCTGGCAAATGGTTCACAGCTACGGTGGCTTACACGAGGAGCTGAGTGACGCGATGAGTGATGTCAGGAGAGTTCGGTGGGTGTCTTTTCTCACTTTCTCACTGTCTGCTCACTGTAGAAGAAATTTGTTCGTATCTCGGGTCAATGATATCTTCTAGGTCTAATCTGCAAGCGGTTTCACGTCTGGTCTGCGATAGGACACGTAAAATCATTCAATTGTACGAGCAGCGAGAGAAGAAACACAGGCTTCTTGCCAAATTATTTGTGAGCCTTTTAGTTCGTTATTATTGTTGATTACTTCTTCCCTAGCTGTTCCGAAAAGGGATGATTTTTTTCTTTTTCAAAGTAAGGCAAATTCTTTTGTTCTTGACATTTACTTTATGGTTTTTTACTGGGTATCTATTTCCATTTAAATGCCTGTTTTCGATCACTTTACTTTGGCAATATTTTTTTTTCTTTGTGTCACCCTCTACTTTTTTCTATCGGAACTCTCATTTCTGCCCTTTCGAGAAACTACTGTTTGATTCTTCGTAGCTTTTCTTATGGCTGCTGTGAAATAGCTTGTGAAAGGATTATTTCAGGACGTAGCATGCCTTCGTGAAGCACAAACCACTGTTCAAATGTTGCTTAACCAGAGTGATTACCCAAAAGTTATTGAGTGTATAGAAACCAGCGAGGAAGTGTTGAGTTCCGAGTTGAGCGGAGTTCAATGTTTCAGGTGAGTAACGCTTTTTCTTCTCCTTTCCATGCTAGTTTCAATGTTTTGGTTCGTCAGGCACCTTGGACCACAGCTGACCGAGTTGTACGGTGTGATTGGTCGCATGATGTTAGAGGACTTTGCGTCTTTGATCCAGAAAGAGTTTGGAACAAAACCCGAAGACGGTGTGCTAATGACCTACGATGTACGTCAAGGTTTTGCTGCCCTGCAGCGGTGCACACGGTTGACCCAGTAAATTTTAGGGTGAACTCGCATGTGTCATTATGGGTCTTATTCAAGTTCGGCGTTTCGGATTCATGTCAATGATCAGAACGGAAATTTTGGAAGCATTGAAAGGGATACTACGGCACGAAGTCAAGCTTCACATAGTGCAGAGCGGTCTTGATCTCACTGATTTCGATCCAACACTCAAGTGAGTTCGTGTTTTTGGCACAGGTCTTCCTCAGAAACTTCTGAGTAGATGAGCCGCTCTAACTATAGCTTCTTGCTTGACAAGGTTTGATGCGGTTTTTTTTCAGTCAGCTTGGTGAGCCAGTACGTCGACTCAAGTTCGCCGATTGGTTGAAAACTGTCGATGACGTGACGCGGGAGTTCTTCGGTTTCTGCAAAAGAGTTCAGGTTAGAACATTGGCTTGCTTTTCTATAGTGGCGAACAAATAGATTGCAAAATTAGGTTATTAGACTTTGGGGATGCCACCAGATCGCAGATTTCCACATCTGTGAATAGAAAAACTTCTTGGGAAAAGTAGTCGCCGAAATGGAGGGGTTTTACTCGGTTTCATACCGCATAAGTGCCTGCTATATCCATAGGAATTTTTAAATTGAGAGCTCTGCTTTGAAAGAAATTACAAGCGAAAAAAAAACCTAATATTGCAATCTTTTTGCCCAATACTGTATTTTGATGAAAAATCCGAATTGTTAAGCAACCAAAAAACAAACTAATTCATATTTCTGCTAGTTTTACCTCTTATCATGTATCGAGTAGCTGAATAAGTATGTAGAATTGGTCACCTTGACCGTGTTTATTAGCGATAATTACGTTGGTTGTTCTCTTTTGTGGAATTGTGTCAACACCTTGTAACTGGTGGTAGAATTTTTACTAGTTTCTGACTGCGTGATTGTTGAGTTTTTTAGGCTTTGCAAGACGTGGTGTGTGAGTGCACTGAACGGGTACGAAATCTCTCAAATGCTACGGGACGCATGAATTCACCGTTCGTGAACGAAGACACCCTTCAAGTGCGTGCAGCAGTGGATTTGTCATCAAGTGATCAGGATGTGAGTTCTGTACATTTTCAACCGTTGAAAAAATCTAACTTATAGTTAGCTTGTATCGAAAACGTTTTTCTTTTCTTTGCAGGTAGTCAGTGGACCGTCACTGGCGCCCGATGTTTTTCCATCCAATGATCCGGCAGCTCTTATGGCGGTTGAGATTCGCTCATTGCCGCAGCTTCTAAAATCTGCGTCCATTCTGGCCGAATTCGCTCATCACTGTGCTCAAACACGATTATGTCGTCTGCTAATAGCGCGATCTAAAGTACGTTTCGTTCAGCTTGGTTGCGCAAACCTGTAGGGTCGCCGTAACAGAAAAAGGGAATATTTCTAAAAAGGAGCTCCTAAAGGGAAAGTGGCATCATACTTGTAATTTTTATTTTCGTGCGCCGCGAAGTTTGTTTTCCGGTTCCTGAATTAGTTGTTGGATACGCCATGCCACTGTATGCTTGCTTTTGGGGTTTCCCTAGGCGAATTACAAGCAGTGAGGTTCCAGTATACTGGGGAATGCGAGGTAATACATATGAGGTTGTTGGGAGATGATTGAGACACTCTAGGTCTCTATCATTCTTTAAGCGTTCTCTTCTACTAGGAAATGTCAGGGGTGTAATCACCCATCACCTGGGGTGACCTATCTGGTGCAGACTTGCCGTCACGGGGTCACAAATTGGGATACTACAGGTGGAAGTCATGGTGATGAAAATTTCTGGAAGTTGGCGGAGTGCTGCTCGACGAAGGAGTGCTTGAGCGATCGAACAAGCTGCTACTCGGAAAGTGCGGGATTGGGCAAATGTGCAGAGTGTGGAACCGTGGTCCATGTCCTTCTACTCCTACGAGTCGACGAAGCCATATGAGGGTGATTTCTGTTGACCAAAACGTGCCCTCCTACACGTTGATCTCTCTTTTCGCCATATCTGCTGGCCATCTCCCCGAATTCACCATTGTAAAGGTCGATTTCGCCCATGACGTCGCTTATCAGCAACTCCGGCGGAGCAAACCCTGCTCCTAAGTCCTAGGAAGTCGCCAAGTTGGTAAATGTCTTTGAGGAAGCTTATCTTCCGAAACCAAGTGTATGAACCGACGGTTCATGGTTGCGTGGCTGACGAGCACAGAGCCAAATGGCAAGATGGTGTTGTTGTGCCTCTTGCTCGTTCAATAGGAGCCCGTAAAAGAAAATCACTTGAATTAGTTGGCCATCTATTTTCGTTCTCACTTGAACAACGGCACAGCACTACACTCTGAAGGATGCAAGGAAGAATTTTTGTTGGAGTGTTTCGGTCGTTTTCCGGCAACCTAATAATTTCCATTAGCGTGGTTGTAGAGAGTTTTTCCATCCGATAAGCTTCTGAGATTAGTTCTTTGCTTGGATCAGTGTGAAGAATAATTTTTTGAGAGCTATTACATCTGTGTGACCTTTTTTATGATAGGAATCAGTACAGCTAACAAAACTGCGCTCAAAGCGTTTATTGATCTAACCCCTCATGGTATTCTTATGAAATTATGCAGAATGTGAAAGTGCGTTAAATTGTAAGGGTCATTTTTTGCTCGTGCCTATCGCGTTAGTAGGATATCTTGTGAACTAAATGTTTTTTTTTTCACTGCGGCCGTCTTCCACAAAGTTTAACAAAAGACCGCGTGCATCATTGAGATCAGCCAGGGTCTTAGCGCCCCCAAATTTACCCATCGTTAGCACTTGCATCAACACTTTTACCTTGGGTAGTCTCGGGTGTACATATGGCTAGGTCAAAGACTTTTTTGCTTTCACACACAGGTTTTTCCTTCAAGAAGGTGTTCCACACCCTTTCAAGAAAGTATTTCATGTTTATGTGAAAATTAGCACTAAAACTTCTTACCCTGTGTTTCTTTTTGTACTTTAACTAATTTTCTTTCCTGTCAGAGGTATCCTTTTCTGTCTTCTTTCGTAAATTAACTAACTTGTTCCTCATACTCAAGTTTTTCGCTTGGATGATTCGTAGGTAGGAAGTAATTCTATGACCTGTTTAACAAGTGGACACGACTACTGTACTAATTTTGTTTATATGATATCATGTTACTTTTTACAGCTGCAAGAAGGTGCTCAAGACTCAACAACACCGGAGCAACTGACACAAATGATTTCTTTGGTTAAAACATATCAACACGACTGTTCCAGTCAGGGATGGCATAAAAATCAGGTGAGTATCGTTTTCGCATGCACATACCTCTGCATTAGCAGCTAACCGAGGCAGCACCAGATCATTCACGCCACGAAGAGCTGTTGGTAACTGTTAGCGTATCTAAGGGTAACAGAGTGCAGGGCCCGTATCCAATATGCTTTGTCCAGTTGGATAAACGTGCTCATGTGAATAGATTAGTGTTGTTTGAGGAAATTGCTATCCAGTAAAAACTTATCCGCAGTTATCCACTTGTATTACCGCAAATTACCTTTTTCCGGATGATTTCCATTCGATAACGATTCATGATCCACTCAGCCTTCACTTCGTGCTGTTCTAGCCAAGGCACCGTTTTTGCGCCAAGAAATGAACTTGATTGAGTGATTTATACTGGAATGCAAAGTGGATAAAAACCAGTGAGAATGGATACATACCCGCTATATTTTCCCTACCATGGTTAAATATACTGGATACGAGTTCAGAATAACCCCCGCAGCGTGTAGAGGTTCCGAGGAAGTCCCGCTTTTATATTTCTATCATACGGACGTGTCGATTCATCGGGGGTTGTTACGAATATATCGAGTTTGAACGTACATTTCGGGAGAAAATTGTAGATTGATTTTTTACTCGTCTGTTTTGGCATTTCTACGTTTTAATTTCCAGCCAATTGCCGTCAGTCCGCTGTCAAAGTGTCTGCAAAAGTTGTGCCTAGAGTACATAGAGCGGTTCCACACGCAACGTCGAGCAAAGATGAGGTCTGTTTCTGTTTTTCTTTCTTTCTGTTTTTTCGCTGCATTGCTTCATTTATTTGTTTTTTTTTCTCTTTCTTTTGGCGCTTAAAATAATTTTCATTCCTAATTTCATCTGCTAAAAAACACACAAAATAGTTCTCCCGCCTATCTGCTGAAGAACATTGAGTATGAGAGTTTTGCTTACAGCTCAGCGCTGGATGCCGAATTGTGGAAAGCATCAGAGGTAGCCGCTGAGTACCAATGTCTTGTGGACGAGTCCATCCGCACAGGTCGACTTGTCAATGTTCCGCCCTCTAGGCTTCCATCAGTAGGAGAGGCGCTAATGGTAGAAGGCGTCCCGTATGTTGTGGTTGGGTCAGTATTTCTATTTGGTTTGCTGTTATTTATCCTATGCGTTCATGTTTCGATACTTCAGCTCCGCCTTGGCTTTTCTGAAAATTCTAGCGGATTACTGTGAGTGCTTCGCTGCACTTCCAACATTTGCCGCTGATATTCTTTCGAGAGTCGTGGAGTTGTTGAAAGCGTTTAACAGGTGTGTTTAGGTTCAGTATCTCCCTAGGATTTTTTCTCCTAACCATTTGCGTGTTCCTTGGTGTTCGGACTTCTTTTAACTTATACCTTTTTAGGATGTGTATCACAGTGAGGGCAAAGAGGCATGGCCAGGCGACTTTAATTGGTGCACTTGGGCCGCACCGTCACCCCCACCCCCACCCGTCACGCCCATCTGTTTGAACTCGAAAGGCGTCAATCCCATAATACGTGGTCTATTTGTGCTTAGCGCAGTACGAGTCAAACAGATGGGTGTAACGGGCGGCCTGAATGTGCTAATCAGTGTCACCTGGATATGCTCGTTCTTCCCTCACGATGATGCACACCCCCCATTCTGAGCATTAATGAGAGTGTTTGCTTTCAGCCGCAGTTGTCAGTTGATTCTGGGAGCCGGTGCTCTGCAACTGGTTGGCTTGAAGACTATTTCTGTTAGGAATTTGGGTATGTTAACTTTTTTCTGGTACTTCTCCAGTATTCCTTCGTTTAGCTGTTGTTCGGTTGCAGCTGAAGTCATGCTATTCCATTTTGATGTTTATTGATTTTGTAATTGTAGCATCGTGGTGCTCCTTTTGTTTATCATATTTACTTTACTTTGTTTGCCAAAAATTGAGGAGAACCCCTCACAGTTGAACACTTCGCGGATATGAGTCCTATTCTGTTCGATGCATTTGAGAGCTGTTGCAGCGCTCGCGTCGCGTTCCTTGCAACTGATTGTCCACTTCGTACCTTTGGTGGCCAGCGAGGCGGAAGCGGCTTTAAAAGAAGATCAGAAGCACCTCATGCGACATTTCAAGCAGGTTCTGTCCACACATTAATGTATCCATGTTATTTTCACGTCATCGATATTTTTACAGGCACTCAGCGACTACTCTGATCACATCAGCGAGATAACCTCGAAGCTGATCAGCGTGATTGATCATCACACGATCAACTGCTTGAGCAATGTATGGTGTAACATAAAAATTGCGTAGATGGAATGCTTTCATTTTTACATTGTTTGCTTGTTTCAGTGGGAAGTCAGCACCTCAGTGCCGTCGCCGTCTTTCCAGCAGATTTGCCGTCAAATGCAAAAGTTTCACAACGGCTTGGCTGGTATTATTCCAGACGAGCAGATCAGGGTACGTATTTTTTGATGTCCGTTTATTAGAGGGCCTCTCTATATTGTTCTTTATTGGGACATGTTTGCTACAGAAATTTTACCTGGAAATTTCTTTTTTCAAGCAGGATTGCTTGTATTAGCCTTTGTTTTCAGTCCCTCTTTGAGACCGTCCATGAACACTTCAAAGGAAACTTGAAACTGCATTTGGCGAAGATTGGCATTTCACCGCATGACTCCCTCAAATATGGGTAAGTATGACTAGTTTTTTTTTTCTTTTTCTTTCTTTTTTTTTTTTTGCTTGTAGTGGTTAGATCTGTGCCGTTCGATGGACATGAAGTGGTAGTGGATTTGGTTTTTTTTTTCTCATGACAGAGAAGTCAAATACGAGAAAATCCAGAAAAAAAAAACTGGTTACTATTTTTTGAGTTCCAGATATGTATCGCAAGACTACGCTTTCTACGCACAAAGTCTGCGAGCGATGTCAAGTTGTTCCGATCTTTACGTCGAGTCGTTGAACGATGTTATTTACGGACGGTGAATTACGGGCGAATCGCAGCTGATCCCGACGGGGTCCCTCATGAGCTGCTGTGCAGGGTGTGCGCATCATCCAGTTTCTCCCAGTCTACTGAGCTTCCATTCCCATTGTTATTTGCTGGTACTAATTAGACATAATCAATGTGGTTGTGAGATTTGTTTGTTACATACTGTTTCTTCGCCACTTCTATCTCTGTCGAGTCTTTTGTTTCTGGGATCACTTAAAGTCGTCCATTCTGCTAGTCATGGTATCCTGTCATGTGCCTTTTCTATTTCTGTGATGTGTTCGGTGTCGCCACTCCCGTTTTGCCCTCATTCCCATGACTCTACATTCCTGATTTTCGCGCACTTTTCTTCACCGAATTCTGTGCTAATTCTTACGAGATTTACTGGGTCAAAGATGATGATATTGTACTGAAAGTTGGGTTGTATACATTTTCTATCATTGTATTAAAGTTTGAGCAGAGTGATTGGTCAAGTTTCAACATGCTCGGTTCACGAAGCCGTATGCATGAATATCCCCGCTGGGGAGAAGAAGGGGTCGGTGGGGCTGTCACGTACTGGAGTCATTTCAGACGGTGCTCGCACGATTGTCCGCTCTTATGGATCCCTTACGTGTGAGTGAAGTGTTGAACCACGTGCGCTCCTTTTGGATGTTCACAAAGCAAGGATATTTTCTAAGGGGAGGGGATACACAGCTCCTGCGATCAATAGGGGTTCGCCGGGACCCGCTACCTAACTAATTATGGGCCCGGGAAATGATCGATGCAAAACGAACACACCTTCATGTGAGTATCGGTCAAGAAAGATTTCCCAAAAGATGCTAAATCCCAGGATAATTGGGCGGGATGAGTGATCCCCAGCGATTCCCTACTCATCGCAGGAGATGTGCATCCCCTCCCATTAGAAAATCTAGCTTCGTGAACATCCAAAAGGAGCGCACGTGGTTCAACACTTCACTCACACGTAAGGGATCCATAAGAGCGGACAATCGTGCGAGCACCGTCTGAAATGACTCCAGTACGTGACAGCCCCACCGACCCCTTCTTCTCCCCAGCGGGGATATTCATGCATACGGCTTCGTGAACCGAGCATGTTGAAACTTGACCAATCACTCTGCTCAAACTTTAATACAATGATAGAAAATGTATACAACCCAACTTTCAGTACAATATCATCATCTTTGACCCAGTAAATCTCGTAAGAATTNATGACAGCCTCACCGATCCCCTTCCCTCCCTAGCGGGGATGTTCATGTATACGAGCCCTGAAAGGTTTAGCATAATAGTAAAGGAAGCTTCAGTGAGTTTAGTTAAATTAGCGTTTGTCTTTTTGACAGTGTTCTGCCTAAAGTGTAGGCGGAAAATGGTTGAAAAGGCGTACGCATTCACTTCAAGGTTATTCGTGAAGACCGGTTAAGCTGGTACAAACACCATAAATGGGAATTTTCTGGAAGAGTCGCAAGGACGTTAACGCGCAAGATTCACCTGCGTCGGAGGGTAGAGATGAACCTCTCCGCCATGTGGTCGCACGTATGAGAGACGCACGCACTTAGTGTAAGTTCCCATTGCGACAGGCGAGTTCTGTGAATCTCCCAAGCTCCGAATTAGAAGAAAAACATGTTTACAAGCAAACAGTCTGGAACAACAAAGCCAGTGATTTTTCAGGGTGGGGAGACTCTATCATTTCTAGGATTTCTAGGACGGTGAGCTGTGGTGCTCTTGCTCTTCTCAGAAGACCGAAGATTCAGTAACTCCGTCGTCTTCAGGCGTCTATGCAGCTATGGGAACACCTCTTGGACCAGTGAAAATCAATCTTGGAGACAAGATCAAAGATCAGTTCATTGTGAAGAAGAAGATCGGAGAAGGCGCTTGTGGACAGGTTTACCTCGTTCATGTACTCGACAAGAATGGAAAGGTGATACCTGGGCAGAGCCAAAAATCGAAGCGGAGATGCTTAACTGTCGTTTTCAGCCAAGAGGAAGAGCTGCGATGAAAGTGGAGCCGTTAATGAAGAGTAAAGATGATGAAATTCTTAAAATGGAAATTTTCGTGCTAAAGAAAATTCAAAAGTAGGTTTGGTGTTAGCGATGTGATCGAGGTCTTGCAGAGCATGGACGGTTGTCGCAAGGTCGATCTGTACCATACGTGTCCCTTCTGGGATTGGCGCGTTTAAGAGTATCCCCAGACTTCGCCAGCAATCGTATCGATTGTCACGACAGCCGACTGTCGTCCCGATCGCCACGACCGCAGGCAGTCCCCACATGGATAAAGTGAATGAGGAGCCTCCAGACGAAAGAAGGATGATAATCAAAGGGGCGTGGCAATCGACAGGCATCTTTTCCACTATCGCTATCATTCACATGGCCAGTTCGTTTTGGGCTATCTTCGAGAGTTCCGTTTGGCAGCGATCCATGGCGACGTAACGTGGCAAACGATTCGTATCATTTCCACGATCCTTACCTCTTATATCGCCGGTTCATTTTGATTCATTTTGAACTAGCGAAGTCTGGGGATACTCATAGGGATCGTGCTCTGGTGAATGTGCGCTAGGAACGCAGCCCGAACGGCGTAATGCTTCGGGTAGAAACGCTAGCAGCAACGATTCCCAGTTGCTGCCATTCTCCCCTCCATTGCTGCTACAAGGAGAAGCACTGAAGGGAGAATGGCAGCATTAGAGGGGAAGGTGACAGCAACTGGGAAGCGTTGGTGCTAGCGTTTCTACCCGAAGCATTACGCCGTCGGGGCTGCATTCGTGCTGCACAGTTATCAGAGTGAGAATGATACATATCGATTCTCTTAGATGGGGTCTCCCATTATCTAGTAGTAAGACTAAAGTACTCCACTTGGGAAATCCAAATGACAGATCTGATTATTTTATTGCTGGATTGAAAGTTCAAGAAGTTTCCGAAACAACTGATCTGGGTTTTCACCTCACTGAAAAATTGAACTTCGACAAACACTGCCAAAATCTTGCCTCCAGAGCCATGAACAGAATTTTCAACCTGTTCAAATGTCTCTCAACTGATAACATTCAAATACTCCTGGAGCCGTATCCAATATATTTGACCGTGGGAGGGGAAACACAGCGGGTATATATCCGTTCCCACTGGTTTTATCCACTTTGCTATCCAATATAACTTATCCATCCACGTGTTCATTTCTTGACGCAAATGCGGTGTCTTGACGAGAAACAACGCGAAGTGGAGATGGAGAAGATCACGAACTGTTATCAAGCGGAAATCGACCGGATAAAGATAACCTTCAGTGAAACGAGTGGATTTGCATATCCACGGATATGTTTTTATTGGATAGCTGATTCTCGAAACACTGTAACATATCCGCTAGAGCGTGTTTATCCGACTGGATAAGGTATATTGGATACAGACCCTGAAAGCGTATAAGGTCTTTATTCGCCCAATGCTTGAGTATGGTACCGTGATATTTAATCCCACCAAGTTAAAGAATGTTGCATTACTAGAGAAAGTACAAAACAGCTTCACCAGGAAAGTATTGCTGAGAGCACGTAAATTCGACTATTTCAACGTCCCGACTAGTAGTACTAGGAACCGCTTACTTGGACTCGAATCCCTTGAATATCGTAGACGTAAATTTGATCTGATTATGGTGTACAAAATACTCCATGGTCACACAAGACTGAACAAGTCTTGCTTTCTCAACATCTGTGACACCGTTACTCGTGGTGAGAGGAGTAAAATCCGTTTATCTCATCCTGGTAGTTCTGTTAGGACCCACTTTTTCGTTCATTGAGCGGGTTCAGATTACCTCAAATTGAGCAAGCGACAGGCCATTCCCCTACGTATATCGACGTTCACTAAATTGTTAGACGGATTTCTGAAAAAATAAAAAGCGTTTCCTCTCACGTTGTAACACATAAGTGTTTGGTGTTTGATCTTTCTCTCACTTACTTTGTCTTTTTATGCTCTATGTTTTACTGGTTTTACTGCTGCCACATAATACTGTTTCACTACACCTAGTTGTTTTTATCTTCTCTTATCACATGCGTTAATGTGCATGTAACAATAAATATAAAATATAAAAATATAAAATTGCCACGTTACATCACCATGGATCGCTACTAAACGGAGCTCATCTCTCACACTCTCGAGGATGTGCCCAAAATGAACTGGCGTGGGTGTGGGTGATAGCAAAAATGGAAAATCGATTGCCACGCCCCTTTGATTATCATTCCTCTTTGGTCTGGAGTCTCCTCCTTCACTTTATCCATGTGGCGATCGCCGGCTGTAGCTTTATTTATAGTGCGTCGGAGTCCGATGTGGTCGGATAACAAATTATACGTATCGATCCTCGTCGGAATCCGAATGATGAGGATCGATACCCATATTTTGTTATCCAACCGGATCGGACTCCGACGCACTATAAATGAAGCTTATAGTAGCGATCGCCACGATTGCTTTGAAACTGACATTGCGATTGCCTTGAAACTGGCATTTTCATTGAAATCCCGACCGTGCACCTACCGTGGTAAAAGGATAAAGTGGTCGGCGTTGATCAATCCCTTCACGAGGGATGCGCCACGCATTCGACTTCATCTGAGCATCGTAGAGGCGTTGAATGCGTATGTGCCCTGTACAGTGACTTGCAGGGGCATCCAATGAACCAAGTCAGTGCTTCATCCTCCCAGACTCCTTTGGTACCAATTTACCGACCCCGGAGGGATGCACGGCTTGGTTGGCCGTGGGCGCGTGATCGAACCATCGACGCAGCGAGCCTCTTACCACTGCACCACACGCGCCCCGCACCTACCGTCTCCCTTCGAAAATGAAGCTACGGTTTAAAATGGATACGATATTCGTGATCAGCACCCCAAATGATCTCGGCTGGGTAAAATTTGAAACGATTCTGTGGGGTACAGTATCTACAGTACATCTACCGTAACCCCACAAAAACAGGGTTAGGATACAAAATGAAAACGATATTAGTTTTCAACTCCTGAAACACCCTTTCCCTATACAAAATTTCGGTGAAAAAATTGAAAGTTATGAGCGCCAGAACCTCACATTTCCAGCCAATAGCTATTATACATCATATTCTGAGCAAAACCCGATCCAGTTGAGAAAACAGGAAATGATTAAGAGTCTTGCAGTTCCCGTCACGTTTGCCGATGTCTCGCTTCTGGAAAGACTGATTCATATACATTTGTTGTGATGAGCTTATTAGGAAAGGAGTTATCAGATATCAGAAGACGGCTACCTAATAGGAAAATTAGCACGCCGTCGACATTGAGAATATCCATACAAGTTATTCGGGTACGCGCTCACAGCCCATTTTCTCTGTTCATTGTATTCATTACCTATACTGTGAATAGGGTCTCCAAGATCTACATGAAGCTGGATTTGTTCATCGGGACGTGAAACCAAGTAACCTTGCGATGGGGCTTTACAACACACAAGTAAAAAGACGATGATTTCATGTTTGGTGATTTTCCCTGATGTCAATTCTATAATGCAACTCAGGTCGTATACATATTTGACTTTGGTCTCGCTCGCCAAATCCTCCTGCCAGGTGATGGTGGTCGTCTGAGGTTGCGAGAACCTCGGAACAAGGTAAGCTTAAATTCAGAAGCAGTAAGAAACCTTATGCTGTCGCTATACTCTGAGAAGAACTTGCATCCCGCAAGTGGACATCAGGCACCACCGTAACCGCGGCGCCTGCGCACCTAAGTCTTGCTAACTGGAGCGCGAATTCTTTTCTAGAGCGCGATGTCTTCGCATAGATGAACACCGTGCAGTTGCATAGGGACTATACTTTGGGGAGTTGGAGAGCGTCTGCGAATGTATTAGGACGTCTTATATCAGTCGGAATCCTGGAAATAAAAGTCAAACAATCACATTTGTGCTGTATCGGGCTGGATTTATACATTTGTCCTTTCTAACCCTAACTCCACCGTCGATCAAGGTAAGAAACACATACGTAATTCCTCTGATTCAAAATGTACAGTGCTATTCAATGTCTGCGTTGAATCATGTAGGACATTTAAAAAGCAGTCAATATTGGAACTGAAGGTATGTAAGTTCGTAGTGTGGTTGTTTGCTATCAAGCACGGTTGGATGTTGATTGAATATGGCCGTATCTCACAGGCTATGGACCTTCCACCAACACTGATTATAAGACGCACGGACCATATGTAGTGTTTCAAATTTCTGGTGTTGGCGATTGTTTCGAATGTGACGGTAGTTCTATCAGTAGTCAATAGATCTTCTTTTGTGTCTGCTTTATTGAAGCCTACTATTAGGTCGTCAAGTATGAAATGTCTGATTTTTTGAGAGGTCAGTTTGACAGCTGGTATCTTCGGGGTTTCTTTAGGCCACTCTTATCTTTCTTTCCATTATGAAGGTACATTCTCCCTCTCTCAAAACCACCTATTTAATTTCTGACGAACTTTAAAATTTTTGTTAGGGAGGAACTTTTGTGGAACTACTCAAAGACAAAAAATCGTATCATTTCGGAATATGGGTTCCATCGCGGAGCCCGTAAAGCAAGGGCAACTCGAAATACCCTTGAGATGTTTGGAAAGGGAGTGGCTAATAAAGGAACGGGACACCGATGTTTTGAGGAATTTCTTCCCTGTGATATAAACCTGCAAAGTGAGCGTTGTGATGAACCTGGATTATGATGCGTTGGAAGCTGTGGCTCGAGCGGATAGGAGCCACAGTATGCCTATATATGCAGCAAGGTTTGGCGTTCATAACCCTATACTATTTCGGTGTTCATGGCAGTATGACAAGGTAAAGTGGCTCGATGAATGAATTTTTCACAGTTTGATCCCCAAAAATTGGTGCCATTTTTTGACCATTTTTTGCAAAACTGCGCTGCGTAAACCAGGGGAGCAAGGAGGGAATCCACCTGCCATTCTTTGCACTGACCAAACCTTGCTCTACATGACCACAACTTCTCCCAAGTATTAGTCCACTTCTTGGTGGAGAAAATTTTCCACTTTCAACATGATGTTGGAAATGCCCTTCGCCAAGTTATTGCCACCTGCTTCCCAGGGTTCCAAGCCGTTTGCGCAATCATGCTACCGGTAAGATGGCAAGGCTCTGCCGGTAACATAGGGGCATATTTGGATTGCTCGTTCCCCATCTTGTTGGAGAAACATTACCCGAAACTGCATCATTCAAAATCAGACATTTCATACTTGACGACCTAATATTTTGTAAGGAATGAACCACCTGAAGGCACTGCAACTCGAGAACATATTTTTCTTCTAGGTGCGACAATGTGTTTTGCAGCATAACACGAATAATGCGAAAACTTCTGTGTACAAGCAGGAAGAGTTAGCTTATCATAACATGAAAAACATATTCCTATGAAAAGTAGAAAAAAAATGGAAAGACGATGCAAAGAGGCACGCCGAGGCTGACCCGAATTGCACTGGGATATTGTGGTACATAGTAAACGAAGCTGGTAAAATAGAAGAGAAGCGATTCTTGACTAACAAGCGTCGCAGTGCATAGCGGGCAGCGGACCGCTTTCAAGCTTTCTTGTGTAACACTCCAATGCTTTTTTCTTGATTTGTGTTTCTTTAATGTTTCTGCGGTGCCGGCGAAGTCGCATTTGTGGTCCTTTGATCTATTTTCGGAAATCATCAGTTTCCGTTTCCTTGAGAACTCCTCTGCATCTTCCTGCCCATGGGAGTCGTGAATGTGCTCCAGACATGTTTTGTGTAGCTTGTAGGTTTTGCGACAAACGGGACATGTACGAAATTCATCGTCATCATCGGGCCTATAAAGCGAAAAGTGTACTTTGCAGATTCAAATTTCAGTGCTGTGATGATTTATTATTTCCCTAAAAGCAAAGAGGAATAGGTTGAAGTTGAGTTTTGCTTGTGTAGTAAAAAGGACTGCATTTATTTACTATGCTCGAAAGGGCTCATAGCACAACATCTTCGAAATAGTAACACAAGCCTTGCAGAAATCAAGAAAGCACTGCATTGATATTTAGCATAAGTCGCCATTAGAAATTTCGTAAAAGTACAGCAACACTCGTCTGACCACACTTTACGAAATTATCGGACGTTCAGCATTTACAGAAATTGTTGCCCCAGATAAAATGACGACCAATGCAACTTAAATTAAAAGTTACATAATGGTGGGGAGTCTCAGTAGTAATGATATAATCACAAGCAGTTCATGCAGTTCACGAGGGACTATCTCTGGAACAAATGAAAAATTATCTTCCCTACACTCTGTTTCACTTTGTAGGGAAGTTGTATACACCCAAGAGAGAAACCAGCGGTGAAGACATGCAAAACATGAAACTGAGACTGAGAAAGGCAGGAATTATTTTCATATACAAAACTACCGTCGAGTTTGGACACCCTCTAACATTAAATGATCCGAATACTACACGTATAAGTCAGTTAAACAAAACAAAACGTGCGACGCGTTCAGCTATGTCGAGATATCGCTCTCTATTTCGAAAAAAAGTTAGATGCGCAGGCGCCGGGGTTACGGTAGTGCCTGATGTCCACTTGCGGGATGCAAGTTCTTCTCTATACTCTGCGTTAGCACTCTCCCACGCAGCCGTTCGGCGGCAACATTTTTGATAGGTATTGATTAGCGGTGGCTGGGGTGACGGCAGCGCAAGCGATGCTCTGCCGAAAATAGATGGGCATGGGAGTGATGATAAAATTCAGGTAATGTTCCGAGGAACGGTCCGCTACTGCTCCTTGAATGTACACCAGCACAAAGAACAGGGACGCCATGATGACTTGTAACGATAAACTTTGTAGATGTTGCTAGCTTATCATAAAAAAAAAACTACTTTTTAGGTATGGTGCTTTGTTCGCGATGATAGAGTGTTTGACTGGTTCCTTGCCGTGGAGAGGAATGGTTCGGAAGGAGGCGGCTAAGGTGAAGGAGAACACCACCGACGCTGTATTATGCAAGGTATGTACGTAGTGAGCGCAACCTTTTCCGAGAAGGTTCTCCGAAGAGAGGTGGAACTTTGGCCAAATGTGGAGGCGAAAATAAGGTATCACCACAGTTGTAGTCCTTATGCGCAATCGGTAGAAAGTTTTCGAGCGCATAGAGCCTGCGTTTTGGAGCGCATAGAGCCCGCTTGTAACAGCGGTCCGGTGTCCTCGCTCACCTGTTCGAGGACGCCTTTCGTCAGGAATAGGCTCAGGTAAGCGTTTTAGCGGCTACCTGAGACAAGCAGCTCTCTACGGGGCCAGAAACAAAAAAAAACACAAAAAAAAACATGAAAACAAAGATTTAAGGCATGTGCGGGGAAAAAAGTGGAAAGTGAGGCGTTGGGGGTGGGGGGGGGGGGG
>JARK01001622.1:158582-218618 GCA_000688135.1 Ancylostoma ceylanicum
GCCTCATCGTTACAACAACGTTTTATCCAACAAAGAAAATCGTCACATAAGGGGGCTGAAACCAGAGAAAACACGAAGATCAAACCACAAAACAAAAAAAGTAGAGCCGCCAATGAGAGATTACTGGAAGAAAGTCTGAGACGTGCGACGTTCCAAGACACAGATGACGCTGACGCTGATTACTTCTGCTTCATCAACACTTTAAAGAGTCTCGTAGAAAGAGCGGAAACATGTGGGCCAGCTATCAACAGAAGTC
The DNA here is from genome assembly GCA_000688135.1 of Ancylostoma ceylanicum. Classification (NCBI taxonomy): domain Eukaryota; kingdom Metazoa; phylum Nematoda; class Chromadorea; order Rhabditida; family Ancylostomatidae; genus Ancylostoma; species Ancylostoma ceylanicum. The sequence goes on from JARK01001622.1 coordinate 158,839, forward strand.
GTATCTCTGAAAAGACAAAGCAGCTGATGCGGAAAAGAAGAGAACTCAAACGCGATGGAACCCATGATGTAAAAAAAAATTCCATAAGAACGGTTACCTGGGCATAATCCTGACGAACAACATCCTCAAACAGCTGAGCGAGAACGCCAGACACGCGCCGCAGGCTCTGTGTGTTCAAAAACTTTCCACCGATTGCCTGTAAGGACTATACGAAACTTCAAATCCTATACAGTTACAGGAGTCCCCTGACGTTCGCACCTTTGCTCTGTTTTTTGAAAATTTGCAAAAAAAAATGGCCATAAGTCCAACTCCTAGATCTTTGATCGTAATTGCGGCTATCCATGGTGTGGATGCGGAAACAATCTGAGTGCTTATTCACACGTGATGTGAAGCAACCCAATGGATCCTCTCGTACATACAGTCTGTCTGAAAAATCCTTGCCTCACGCTGCACCGCCCGTCAGCTGAGCCACGTCGCACCACGTATGATAATGCATAGGTGACGTGAGGTGGATCAGCAGACGGGCGGTGCTGCATGAGGCAAAGATTTTTTTGGAGCGACTGTATCAGTAGTTACGAGTCCAATCGTCGGTAGAGTTGATCTCATCCAGACTGTTATTTCAGGCGTGCCCACCATCCTTCCTAGAAATAGCAAAAACTCTACGCAAGCTGACGTACACTGACGTCCCTCCTTATAAGAATTTTATGGAGAAATTAAAACAAGACTTGCCGCCGAAAATTAAAATGTAAACTCAATACGGAATAGTGCTGGTAGTTGGAAAAAATGCTGTTGAACACCATGTTCAGGACTGACCCCTATGAATGGAATAAGCCGGGTGAAAAGGTTACCGACCAAGACGCAGAGAATATCAAGAGCGACCGCGCTGAAGCTGACAAGGTGGGATTTACTAGAAGTCTCCTTAGCCAGTCCAACTATATCAAATTGATGGCAGTGTCTCGTCTCAGAATCTTTTTCTTTTAAGATTTTCATCCGGAGAGAACCTTCAAGATGCGATGGTCACAATGACACATCATTTCTCACAATAGTGAGGAATGACACATTTTGGGCGTCCTCCTGATGGAGAGTTCTTGCCGCCCCTTGAGATATCCGCCACAGTCACCATTTACCGATATTTCCGGCCGCACAGCGCTGTGTCAGATGTCGCACTGGTCTTCGAGAATTCCCTTCCAAAGAGGAGGGTCAAAAGCGCGTTCTTCTAAAATTTCACGAGTAATGTAGTCTGTCTCAAAAGAATAGGCGGATGAGGCGCTTGGCGGGACCTACTCGACGCTTTTCTAACCTGGAGCATGCGCTTACCATATCTTTCGTTTAGGTCCCGCCGCCAGCCGGCTGCGGCCCAGACGCTATGGAACGGCAAACGGAATCCGTCTATCTTTGCTAAAAGAGGGGTACACCATTGTGATCAGCGTGCTCTGAAGATTCTTCTCCTACAAAAATTCTCAAAAATGATTGTGCGGTGAGACATTTAACTAGGCTTAATTTGGCTGTTTGTGGACTTGACTAGCCCATTATGTGTCCACAACTCAGGACGGTGCCAACGACAAAAACACTTTAAACGAAGTGGATGAAAGCGTCGTCACGGAGGAGAAGGCGTCAAGTGCGGCTAGCGTAGACCAAGACGACTTCGCCAAGGAAGACACTCTAGAAGGAATTTGACATTAAAAGTTACTCGTGTTTGCGTTCACATCGGAACTATGCACATAATGCTGCAATCGTTGAATGATTGGACGGGGTACGCAGACCAAAGCAGAAGTGTTGATGTAATTTACTTAGATTTTACCAAGGCTTTTGATAGGGTGTGTCATTGGTTATTGATCAAGAAGCTAGAGGCTGTTGGAATCCACCCACGCATAACGGCTTGGGTTGATGGGTTCCTCAGTAATAGAGAGTTCCTGGTTCGCGTTAACTCAACTTTTTCACAACCCAGACTAGCCGGGGTCCCACAAGGAGCTATGCTGTCTTCAACACTGTTCAACATTTACACCTATGATTTGGCTGAGGCTGTTCTTGCGCATGGCGTGAAATATTGTGCATTCGCGGACTACTGGAAGTTGTATTATCCTGTAAATATTCAAGGTAACAGAGAACTTTTGCAACAATCTATAGACAGGGTGTTAAGTTATTCGCAGTTATGGAAACTACCTCTGTCAGAAACTAAAACTAAGATTTTACACATAGGATGGAACAATAATCTCTTTTCGTACACGCTCGGACAAGGGACAATCCAGCCAGTGAACGAGGTTTTAGACCTAGGTTTTCTTGTAGACAGGGAACTTAGTTTCGATGCGCATTGTCACCAGATTGCAATAAAGGCTAATAGGATGATGTACAGCTCCTTTAGGGCACTTTCTACAAGGAACCCCTCGGTTTTGCTCAGAGTATTCAAAACTTACACACGCCCAATCCTTGAGTACGGTACTGTAAAGTTTAATCCTTCTAAACGCAAAAGTGTTTTAGAGTTAGAGGATCTTCAGAACAGCTTCACACGTAAACTAATGATTAGAGTGACGGGTTTCCTATATGACTCCATCCCTCCAAGTGGAGTGAGAAATGAGAACTTAGGGCTCCACTCGTTGAGTTATAAGAGAAGCAAAATTACTTGCTATTGATGTATAAAATACTTCATGGATTAGTTGGTCTCGCATCTAATAGTATGTTTGAAGTTAGAGCATCTAGTACCCGAGGTCAAGCTGACAAATCAGACGACGGTTCTTCGTTCATAGGGCTGGTACAGACTACGAAAGACTCAGCAAAAAACATTTCATTCCGCTTAATCTCAGTTCGTTTGAGAGAGTGCTCAACTCGTACTTGAAGTCGTGATATGACATCATTTACTTATTCACGTCTGGATGACGGTCGGTAAAGAAGCTGGGTTGAACGAGAGATTCCTTAGCAGGCTCAAGCTCGACAATCCTTATTGTCCCGTCTTCTACAGCCTCATTAAAACGCACAAACTCTCCGCATCGGATATGCACTCCATGTCAGGTGCCACTTACAAAATTCGACCGATAATCAGCTGTGAAGGCGGACCAACCGATAGAATATCGTGGTTTCTCAACAAAATTGTCAGCCAACTTCTAGATAAGGTGCCCTCCCACTTGACGAATACGAGCCATTTCCTTGAGCACCTGCGCAGGACGAATTTCGATCTAAACTGCGTCATGGAGTCATTTGATGTAGCATCGCTTTACACCAACGTCACCAACAGTTCTGCTCTACAAGCGCTCTCTAAAATGCTCGAACTGCATGCAAGAGATGTGCTTATGTATGGGCTCAGTAAAGCACGCGTAATGACTCTCATCAAGGAATGCCTCAATTGCAACATCTTCAAATGGTCGGGTACGTACTTTTCCCAAGTAAGAGGGTTGGCAATGGGTCAACGACTAGCACCTGTGCTCGCAATATGCTTCATGAGTAAAATAGAAGAGCCTGTGCTGTCGAGGTGTCCGCTTATGTACTGTCGTTACATCGACGACTGTTGTATTGTAACTTCAACACAATCCGAAATGGATGAGTGTTTCACAATACTCAATCAGCAGTCACAGTATATCAGCTTCACCAGAGAAAAACCTTGCGACGGTTGGCTGCCTTACCTAAATACACAGCTAATGCTAGCGAATGGCACGCTACATGTGAAATGGTACCGAAAGGAAAGTTCCAAGAATATCATTTTGCATGCGCGCTCTGCTCACCCAACGGCCGTGAAGCGAGCCATTGTCCGCAATGTGTTCAAAACGGCTCTAGAAGTCTCGAGTGGTGAAAGTGAGCGACAGGAATCACTGAGGATGGCAAACGAAATAATGAGCAGCAATGGTTACTCATCGCGACCCAGAAGAGCGAGAAAACCAACGGCTGCAAACGGAGGCAACCGCAACGAGCGTAAACTCCCCCTCTGCTTACCATTTATTTCCGACAGAGTAAGCGCCGCAATAAGGCAATGTCTCACTCAAGCACATCTACAAGATGTCGTCTTGGTGAACATTCCGAACGAAAACATAAGACGACAGCTAGTCCGTAACAGATTGTACGACAAAGCTTGCGTCATACGGAACTGCGTCGTTTGCCCTTATGGAAGAATTGGTGACTGCACAAAAACAGGGGTCGTTTACCAAATAGAATGCTTGACTTGCCATGCCACATATATCGGCGAGACCGGTCGTCCACTAAGTGTTCGCATAAATGAACATCTTGCAAGTAAAAGACGGCAGAGCTTGATAAGTCCTCTAGGGAAGCACAGAAAGGAAGACCACTGCGGAAACGATTTCGATGTGCAATGTACCATCTTGGCATTCGAAACGGAAATTTCTGCTAGGAAAGCACTTGAAGCGCTATGGATCCTCGCACGAACCCCAGGGTTGAACAGCAGGAATGAGCAGATGTCGATAACTAGTGATCTTATGCCGTTTTTATCATTATGCGAGCTCTGAGATCGTCACGATACTGTAGCATGCCATATAAGACCAAGGCTGCACGATACGGTACTCATTCGCCATCTATTGACGATCAGTTGCTGTCGCGGTGGCATTCGGGCTCCGCTGTATCGGTGGACACGTGGTGAGTTCGTCCGTTGATAGGAGACTTGGTGTTGTCTAGCTCGGATGAGTTGAATGAACGGGTGTGAGGAAGTCTTTGGTGGTGTAGATCGCAGATGGACGAACTTGAGGCACTTTCAGGCCTCTGAAGACGACGTTGAGTCGAAACGTCAGGCCAAGAATAAAACGTGTCCTGATAACAACCTGTGAGGCACAGAAGAAAAATTAAACACAATCATTGTAAGAATGCCCAGGTTTCAAGATCAGAGAACATGGAATTTACATCATTTACTATTTGTTCGCATTCGTTTGGTGCTACTCCGTTATGTTTGTTTGTTTTTTTTTTCATGTTTGTTCCCTCATGGTTGTTATGTTACACATGGCTTGCCATGTAATAAACACAATACAATACAATAATATGATAGTAGTAGTTGTTGCTGTGAACTAGGTCCCATGATTATTTAAAGGCAGCACCCGCGGAAATCCTCGACTCGGAGCTGATGTGCGTGTGGTGAAGTACAGACTAAGCACATCATAAATGTGAAATGAACACAGACAATAATGGCTTACCTGCACAGAAAATCGAACTGACGTCGTGAACTCGCCTAGCCGTGTTCACGCCTGTACGAGTTTTCCCCGGCTCGAAGCGCCAGCTAGAGCTATTGCGGCGCATGGCGTAGAGCAGTATCTGTAGTGTAGTATATGAAACACACACTAGCCACAAGAATTCGTGACGATACGCGCATATAACCTCAGCGGAAAACTCGTCCGCGTTGTGAACGCATGAAAAACAGTGCCTTTATTTCCCGCCTTCCGGCGTGTTTCACGCTGTTTTATCATTGCCTATAGGGGTTTTTACAGTTTTTAGCAAGTTGCGGTACGGCGTGGCGCGAGAAATCACTCGCTGCGAGCCCAATTTTCGCATTTCAACTCGCGCTAGGGTTGCGGCAAACGTCGCAGGTTGCCGCAATTAAAGGACTGGAAGTGTAGCATTGAAATGCTCCGAAATAGTTAGTAAAACCTAAGTAAAACAGCGAAATAACTGTTACGAGAGGTGAGCAGCGAAATAACTGTCACGAGAGGTGAGTACAAGTTTTATGAGAAAAATCACTTAGAAAAAACAAACATCAGACAAGAAAAACGTTCAAAATGCTTGCATCTGCGAAGAACAACTGATTTGCCGCGTTGCCGCAGCGGCAAAGAATGCCCTCGAGCATTCCTTGCCGCAGCCCGCAGTGCGAGCTCGCAAAATGACGCTCCGCGGGAAAAAGTGTATAGTCTGGTAGCATACACAGGGCCCATGGTGTGACATTGACTGCAATTACGTACGCTTGATTTCTAAGCCTACCTCACTAGGTTTTGATGTGAATTTGGTGTCATTCCTTCTATTTTGGCGTGCTGCATCTATCTCCTCCAAAAGGGATTCTGCGGCTTTCTCCCATCGCTGGAAACAAGTGTGGTCGTAGTTGCGGACAATATCAGATCATGGGCCCTCTGTGGGCTACCAGACCATACAAGGACCCCCTTGCGGCATTTGACGCAGCGAGCTCGCGACAGCTCGCACTGCGTTGCCGCGTCCTATGCTTAGGCATAGGACGCGGCGCGACACATCAAAACTATAAAAACCCCTCATGAGTTCACCGTCTCTGATAACCTCAAAATTTAGCGAAATCTCAAACATGAAAATTTCCGCGGGTGCTGCCTTTAAAGATCCGTACAGCATCGTTATCAACCACTTTCCATGGATGGATCGGATTTCGAGTCAGTGCTCACATAGTATACCAAGATAACTCGACAAGATCTATTTTTCACAGTATCGATTGATCAGAAGAAGTTAAGTTTGGAATATTCGATTTACTCGACGTCTACATTTCCATATCGAGCCAAACATCTACTGTAACCTTCGTTTAACACGTTCGCGACAACGCAAATTTCGCGCGCGCCGCCACTTGGGACACACGCATTTGTGCACAACTGGGACCCGTGCTCGACCGGTCGTGCACGTGGTCCCACGCGGTAGCAATTTTTCCTCCCCATTCAAAAAGCAAGATTTTTTCGTAAGATTTATTCCTTCTTTAGTAGTCCTCGAAGGTTCCTTCCATTTCTGTTGTCTACTGACTTGTCATTGTTAGGATTTTAATTAGAGTTTATTGTTCTTCTAGGTGTTCTAGTACGAAAAATTTGAAGAAAAATTTTGAAAAAAGGTCTGCTTTGCCCACTGCGTATGTAACACCCTAGTATATCTGTCACTACGTTACTGCGAAGAAATTAGCTGGCTGTGGACTTTTCACAAAGATATGACACTAAATTGACAGTGCACGACCGGTCGTGCACGTGGTCCAACGCGGCAGACACCGCGTGCTCGACCGGTCGTGCACGCGGTCGCGAACGTGTTAATCTCACCCTCCCCCTTCCCATATCATCATATCGTAATGACAAGCGGGGAGAGTACCCAGAGAAGTTTGGTGTCATAGCCGCACCAAAACATCCGAATTCTTGAAAACGAGGTTCTAGAATTAGTTACAAATACAAAAAAACAATACACAAATGTTCAGTGAATAAAAAATGAACCAGTAAAAACATGATCCTGGATCGTTATAAGATGTCTTGCACTGATACGAGTTGATTCGAATGTTAATGGATAAGCTTTTGTTGGATAGCAGAGTATCCAAAACACTAACATGAAGAAAGAATAGTTAAAACTGTGACTAATCTACTTCTTAAAGTAACTGCTACATTTTCTTGAACAATCCTCGCTCTTCCTTTCACAGCCTGTCCAAGCTGCCTGTGAGGCTCATGTGAGTGGGTACACTCCAGTGAATTTCCCTGTAAGCAGCATTGCAGTCGCATATTTTCGTCAATTGTGAATCTCTTTGATTTGTCTTACACTTTTATGCCCAGAACCCCACTCGCAGGATTAGTGAGCAATCAGACACTACTCGAAAAAAGTCTCGAAATGCCGTTGAAGGGGCTGCTATATCACATACTCATACAGGCCGAGGGTTACCGATGGACTACTAATGATCCTCCAGAACAAGTTGTCTGATTGCATCTGAAACTTGCTTGGCCCAAAGCTTGTCCACAACCTGCAGAACCAACAGCCGATCGCTTTGATATTTTTCGGCAGGCTTTGGGCCGACAATCTGCCGACTAGAAAGGCGAAAACAAGTAGCTAACGAGCTTTCGGCTGAGTAAGTTCTAGATGCGATCAGACAACTTGTTTAGGGATTCTGAGTGGGTCAGGCAAACTCTGATTTTTTTGTTAGAATTTTGTTCTAAAAAAACACAATCCTCTTCACCTGTGAATGAGTAGCCGCAATGCCTGAACTTTACTTCAACAACTCAATGGCTCACCATAGATCGAATGCAAGTGAAATTCTGGGCAACACATGAATACCTACCGTGTTCTTCAGCACAGTTTTATCTATTCTTCAGATTTTCCACACAGATATTGAGACTCCAAATTTTTCAATCCGCTTTATTATTTTAGCCTCCGGTATTATAAGGCTATTGCCAAGGCTATAACATTTGCACGAGACATCATTGCATATTCCATATTCATTATTCCTTTATGCTTCTGTTTTCATTTTTTTTGCCTAAAATGAATTCATTTTTGTTGTTCAAAAGACACGTCTCACAGCTCCCACGTTTCTATCAGATTTTTTTTCCATTTTCTAGTGGCTGTATCAGCTATTGTGCTGTAGTACGTTTCCCGCATTGCGAAGCCTGGTCCCTCCTTATCAGCAGCTGCTTGCCCTACGCTGAAGGCCGCAACCATCGTAAATTTCGCCGTAGAAACAGAGCAGGCACCAGGGATGAGCGGAAGTCAGATTCGAAGAATCGGAACTCGGAAGTCGGAAGCCCCAGAAACGACCGGAATATCGGAAGTATCGGAAGTCGGAAGTCGGAAGTACAGAGTCCAATGTGTGTATATACGTACACATTTGTATAGTACGGGTGCTTAGAGTTGGTGTAAACAATGTGTCGTTAGACTATTTGGCGTTCATTTTGACAATCCTATCAAATGACTTTCATGGATAGTGGTATCACTATTATCAGAATTGAAGGCTAAATGAAAAATAATGGATCGTTCAACGAATCCCAAGTGGTTGAGCAGAACTATACCAAATTCGTCAGATAAAAACTCGTAAGCTTGAAACAAAATCTCTTCGGAGTGAATACATTATATTTTCCACAGAAAAGTGTCCTATGGAGAAGAATGTTGAGTACCACTGCACAGTTATCATATCAGACCACCATTGCAAGAGTGTCTTCTAGGAATTGATCCTGTTAAAGGCAGCACCCACGGAAATTTTTGTGTTGGAGATTTCGCTGAATTTCAAGGTTTTCAAGGACGATGAACTCGTAGGCAGTGATGAAACAGCGTGAAACACGCCGGAAGACGAGAAATGAAGGCACTGTCTCTCATGCGTCCACAGCGCGGACGAGTTTTCCGCTGAGGGTATAAACGTGTACCGTCACGAATTCTTGTGGATGGTGCGCATTCCATACCCTTCACTGTACACTATTCCATATACTACATGATACATTGGGCTAGACCACTCGTAGCATGACAAATCAATAGCGTTAACTGGCGTGGCGGACACCAAATGGCCACGCTCGGCTCTGTGTCCACGGCAGTATCTCCACAGATAGGCCGCTTTTTTCTGTGTTCAAGTTACCATTGTGATTGTCTGGCAGCCGGCCACACGGGGAACGACTCATCTCGAAAGTGAGGATTTCCGTGGGTGCTGCCTTTAAGTTTTAATATCTTCTCAGCGGTACTCTGTGCTGCTCTTCTACTTTGAAAGAACTGATTGTTGCCTGATTTTGGTTTAACCTCATGCTGTTTATTCAGTTAACATTATGCGTGAAGTAAATGAGACCGGACAACTTTAAATCTTCCATCGATTCTTTTTAGAAAGTGCTAAATGTTGAGCAGATCCTCTCTTTTTTCCTAGCTGAAGTTTTGGCAGTGTAATTTCGTTAATGCATACACGGATGTGTAGTATCGAACCCACAGCAAAAACGTAAACGTTAGATCAGCATAAGTTTATTTCTAGGATTTCCAGAAAAAAAAGCCACAACGAAAGTTTCGGTTAAAGACTGTTGCTATCCTGTATTACATCCCATTCAAGACTGCAAAATTTGTGTGGAAACAGTCCACGCCTAGGAAGCGTCACTTTTGGTTCACAATTGCCGCATTGTGCCTGTTAGATCTTGAAAAACTACACAAAATTAGTGGCAACTTCGAGATAAAACGCAATTTTAATCAATCCAAGACTTCCGAAAACTTTTTCGGAAGTCTTGGATTGCCTGATTTTTTTTCTTGGATTTGATTTTTTTTTCGCCATTTTCCGGAAGTCGGAACTCGGAAGTCGGAAGTCCAAAAAACACCGGAATATCGGAAGTTTCGGAAGTCGGAAGTCGGAATTCCGCTCACCCCTGGCAGGCACGTGCAAGGCGTATAATGAGCACATTGCTGCTCTGAAGTTACGTTGATGAGATCCTCACGTATGGAGATAATGCTGCTTTCATTCATTTGTTGCTATACATATGTAGTATCGAATAATATTTTGGATACATATACATTTTTGAATTCAAAAGATTAGACACGAAGGGCACAATGACAATGATTTCGATGTGATGTGTATGATACTCACCCATGAGGCGGACATCACTGCGCGGAAGGCTATGGAAGTGTTTTGGATTTCGGCCAGGAACCCGAGCATGAATAACAGAAATGAATGCCTGTCGATTACCAATGATTTCCTCCCGTTTCTATCACTATGCGAGCTGTAGATCACTACGATACCCAAACCCGTATTCCATCTAGGGTGCAGGGTCACGCTCACTTGTCCGTAGTGTTTGTGTCTGAACGGTCCGGACATCCGCAGAAAACGGTGGACTCAAAGAGGGGGTTAGTTTCCAATTGTCTAAGAGCGGTTCTCTCTAGTTAATCTAGAATGAGGTTGCACTAGCCAAGAGCGGACAAAACGTTTGGTGGCCAAGAACGTATAATCGAGCTTTACACCACTTTTAGGCCTCCGAAGAAGACGTTTAAGTCGAAACGTCAGGCCGTCAGTAAACGAGTTCCACCTAACAACCTGGAGATAGCAGCAGCATACAAAGCATATCTTGAAAAATGCCCAGGTTCAAAAACCAAGGAACATGGAAATTGAAAAGAAGGGATTTGCGGCCTTCTCCTTAGTCAGGAATGAGATCTTCCGTATCGGGTTCAGAACTGATAACTGAATTAATTGATTTCCACGACAAATCTCGACATGGCTTAAATTCCTTGCTGTTTTATGTTGAACTGCAAACAGTATTAGTAGTTAGTTCAATTAGAACGGCCAACGTTTTGGAATTGATCAAAAAATAATTCTAGAGTTTTTTCTCAATAATTTAATTTTTTAAAATAATTTTTTGAATGTTTCAGAACTTTAGAATTAATTAATTTATTCGATCATTATTCGGTCTTATCAATAAATATACATCTTACTGCATATATGTACAGCAGCAGTTAGTAACCTGGTCGTTCGGTTGTCGGTCCCTAGCGTAGCGTGTAGGTTGGATGACAGAGCACTGTTTGTCAACAGACGAGTACAGCTTGGTTTGCCAACGATAGGCCTGTACAAACAGTAAGTCGTTTTCCTCGCCGCCTATGTCACACTATCGCTATAACCGCCCATCTAACGATCTAAAGTGAAACGAATGAATTTCCTCGTCTGAAATATAGATGCGACTTGGAGGAGATGGAGGAAAGGGGAACTGCTCTTAATAAGACCGTATAAGAACTATTTCTGAATTTTACTGCGAGCACCATTTACATTTGAACAAAACTTCTTTTTTTAAGCTTAGTGCAGTGAACATGCTTTGCATCCAACAGCAGATGTGATCACTATCCTATTATCACAATCCTGGGCCTTTGACCGTATTCATAAACTTTTCTGGGAAGATTCTAAGCTCGCCGTTCCACCAGAGTGGGCGAATTTCCTCAACGAAATATTTCGCCAAATTTACCACTACCTTTCATCGCTGGCTAAAACTAGTCATTTCTAAAAAATTCACTTATTTCAACTCGGAAAACTAGTCTACCTCAGGAGTGTGAGTAGATTAGCACCCTCCTGGAGACGATAGCGAATACAGAAACTGGATGCATCGTTCAGATTACCCGGGATAAACGAGTTGGCGCTCAAGCCTACGATGGGTAAATTTGTACAGTGTGGACACGTTTACCCTGGGTAATCTGAATGATATAGCAGCTCCGTGGTTGATCCTCGTTTAAAAACGTCGAAAAAATCGTTGAGAAACAAGGAATAGAAGCGGACATGGTGTTTTACCCGACGCTAACCGCAAAAAATTACCGCTGTATTGGCCTGGCTCTGGGCCAAATCAAAGTAATGCTATGTTGGTCGTACGTTTCAATTTAGGCCACCCCAATACGCAAAATTCCCGCATGCGGCTGTACACATAGATCCAGAGTCCCTCGTTTGCAGATCAGCGTTGGAAGCGGCAGATGACTTCATTTTCATAAAAGGGCACAGCGGCCGATGATAAGATAGCGACGCCGTACGGCAAATGAAACTGCTTCGGGAACGTATCGATGCTTTGTCTGAGACAGATAGCACATTGAGTGAAAACTGCTAACTACTAGTGAAAGGTCAAAGGGTAGGCCACCGTGGGAATGGGTGGGATTCTGCGCTAGTTTCTTTATATGTGTGGTAGAGAATTGTGTTTAGCATATTTTTCAATCTTACAGCTGTAGTATTGATTCTAGAACTATTCTCGCTCTTCATGTTTCGGGCGTGAAGCATTATTCCTGTGGTGAGATTCATGATCATCTTGGGAAGGTTGTGATCTTCCCGCCCATCTAGGATGGACGACTCTTCTGGGCTGAAATGGGTGTACTTTTTTTTTCAAACGACTTGTCAAAATGTCAAATTCAAGTTTCAATTAATAGTAGAAACAGAAGGATATGTGACACTTTGCTTGACAAAGTCGTCCACTCTAAGTGAGCGGGAAGCTATAACCCCTGGAACGTTCATGAATCCCACAAATGGAGTGGGCGGTCTAAGCAAGCTCTGCGATTGGCTGGTTGTGTGAGTTGACCAGTCACAGAGCTTGGCCGCACCGCCCTCTTCATGTATAAAGCTCTCCACCCTACATTTTTATCCAATTCGAAATCATGTTTCCTTACCAAAGTCTTCAGTTAATCACGCCTCTTTGGGCAGGCCTTGCCCACCTTTTCACCCTTCCAGGACCCTTGAACAAGTAGGCCAGACCTCTTCGATCCGTGTTGGTTTTTTATGAATGAAATAAGGATGAGCCGGAAGTATCATGCATATTCTCTCTTGATCCCTGGATTCTCTCATGATCAACTCCTTACAGCACACGGAAATGAATATTGAAACGAGCACTTTTTCGTGGGCTAAGGAATTAAATAAGGGCGGGTCTGGTTATAATATGACGATTGATAAAGAATGTTCGTCTGATAGTGAATACTTCGAATCAATAGAAACCCGACAAGGAATTCATCTATCACACGCCTGTCTATGAATCTTCCTGCTTCATGACCAGCCAATAGCAAGAGCTCGAAGAGAGCCGAGAAAATCCAAACGACTACGCCAGTTTCTTACCGTAAGGTAGTCGTGCGAACGTGATTCATCTACCACCATTTACTAGCGCTTCTATGGCAGCCTTTGATGGAAAACTGCCACTTGGAATTAGAATCCTGGCAACGATGTGCTGTGCCATGGCAATGCACGCCGGCGTCATCGCTAAACAATGGAACATCCACAATTGCAGGCAGAAATGTAGAAAAGAAAACGACGAAACGTTTCGGGACACGTCATCATTTCACTTGAAGAAAAACCATATTTGGAAAAGATTCCTCTGATAAGCACCACTTCCTTGAAGAAGCGACTTTATTCTTTCATTCATTTGTTCCATGCTGAAATGTCTTCAATATTCCGGACACAGAAGGCTGTTCCAGTATGTAAATGCATCACAAGCACATGCATAGTCAAGCAGCATCGTAGAATCCATCGATGACCATCTGTACATGACTATTCTATGGGGGAAAACATGTAGGACAAACCCATGTCGCTCCACGCTCAACGGATGAAAAGGACAGGTGTGCGTTTGTTCAGCAACCGCCGATGACCTGACCCCTTTTTGTACTAGCCTACAACCAGTCGCTTCAGTTGCCATTAGTGGGGTAGTCTGATCCGAAATCGATCACGGACGCGTAGCAGAGAACGGTCATTACAGCATTACACGTATCCCATTTCGTAGCAGCGCAGGTAGCCATCACAAGCACAGCACATGAACCTTGTCCACAAATTCATCTGCTCGACTTTTGCTAGCCCAAACACCCCATTTCTGAGTACTAGGTGCTATAGTTTTCAGTCTGAAATCGAAATGCTCCATTTTGAGGCCTAAACCTGTGCAATTAAATTATTATGTTAATACTATGTAAAGTTTTTTTCTTTTAAAAGTGTATAAAAACTTATAAATACTCATTGCCTATTTGCCTGTTTTGTTTCCTGCCCTCATACGGGTTAATATGCTAAACGGTTGGGTCCTTCCGGGAACTCGTCAGTATGGCGAGGATGACATGACAGCTTCACTAGAAAACTATGAAGGGGGTTGCATGGGTATGACTGCGCCATCATTCCCCTGCTTGCCTTCGGAACCTCATGTTAAAATCCCTTCCCTCGCTACAGGAAGAAGAAAGGATTACCTACATAGTTATGGTATACATGTTCGAGATGAGGCAGGATGTAACAAGAATGAGTCCTATTATGTCATATTAGTGCCAATTTCTGCAGTTACTCATTTTCTGTTCCTTATTGCTATTATTTTTCAAACTTTTCCTTTGAAACCTAGGTATAAAATTGGATTTTGGTCACTGTTTCGAAATACCGGAGGGACATTCTCTCTGAAACTGTCTACGGAAAGGCTCATCTACCCATGGGTAGCTTCTACGCGGTAACCTCTTCTCGCACTAGGGGGTGGTCCATTTAAAATTGTGTTTTCTACAGCAATAAGCTCCTTGCGACCGTCTTCTTCACACAAAGGGTCGGCTCTTTTGTTTAGAACTCTCTAAAAAGTATATCCTACATGTTCCCTAGCCCAGTACAGAAGACTTGTGCACTATTTCCTAAAAGAAGCAGCTTATTAGTTTGTCGCTCTTGAATTCTGATGAAGCTGCCGTTTTTCTACAGATGTTACATATCAAGGCTTTCGATAGTTTTTTTTTTACGTAATGTTCATGTATTTCTTTTTCCTGTAATTCCTCACGTGTAGGGGTGCTCCTACGCACAGATAAATAAATAATATGCCATTCATTTCCTCACCTCCACGCCCATCCCTGCCACGAGTGCCACTGACCTCTATTTTACTACCACCATCATCATACTCGATATTAATTGGTATTTTATGTGTGTTTTTGTGCAAAACAACCAGTCACTACCGTAAAAATCCGATTATATCACGATGTTCAGCGTGTCGAGTAATATATGAAAACTGCGCCGATTTTCATTTTCACCTTAATTGACAGATGGTTTGACCCACTTTCAGTCATGCTCATTTGCTTGAAAGACCTGTACATACTTGTTTACGTCTCAATAAAAATAATGAAATTGGTCTCTGACTATCGAATCATATAAAAGGAATAAATAAATAATATTAGTAAATAAATAATCGAATAAATCAATAAATAACTAAATAAAAGGAATGAAGCAGGTACGCTGGTGTGAGAGAGAAACGAAGCATCCGGATATATACATACATAGAAGGACCATGCTAAGGATTATGGACGCCGAAGCGCGTTACTGTGTTTGCCAAAAGAAAAAAGTCAAGGTTCAGAAATTCAAACGAAAATAACGGCGCGCTAAAGGCCTGAAGCAGGCCAGAATTTCGATTTCTTCCGGAAAAAATCGGGATTCAGCTCATACATACGTAGTTGAAGTAATAGTTGTAGTAAGCGTTCAGTTTTATAGTCTCTGTCATGGCAGAAGATTCTCTGATCAACGGCGCTAAATGGTGTCATTTTGAATCTGATAATAAATTATTAATAAAGATAGCTAGAGAGACGCCAAAGGGAGAAGAAGCGGAAAAATGCGCAGCAGTTGGAGAAAGTGCTGAGAAACACAAGCGAATGCACAAAACAAAACTATCGTCACGTTCGCCTCGAATTTTCGAATGGGTCGCCGAATTTTCGAAATTACTTCACAAAACAAACATTAATCCTGTATTAGTTTAATGCTTATTATTTGTTTTCCTTATTATCTTTTAATTATTATTAATCATCTGATATTTAAATTAATATTTTTATTATTTCCACTTGCCGTCTGGGTCTCGGAAACGGCGGAGACCTCACTTTTTCCCATCCCCTCCCCCTTCCCCTCTAGCCCACTTTCTGCGTCCGCCACTGGCACATTCTGAATACACTCTGCTTCATGTGGTCCAACTTCCAACGCCAAACAAACACATATTCCTAAAACATACTCAGCCATAGCCTTCTAGCATATGAATCACTGTCCAGGAAGCAATTCAAGTCCTGACAAATATGCAGGAAGGCACGGTGAACGAACAGCAGCCCCTGGACGTTGCTAAGCAGCCAACACCATTCTGTGGCTTGGAAGCCATGCGCAGCTGTTTTGCAGTGATAATTCGGATTCTAGAGAATATTTGTTGCTGGGTTTCTTGGATAGCCAACTAAAGGCGGTCTCTTCTTCATCTCCTATGAAAATAACTTCGAAGTTCTCGCTGGGTAAAAGCTGCCATATTACTTGTATCAACTTCCGAAAACACACTAGGAGACCACAATATTCGAGCTCCCTCCAAATAGAAAGGTATAGACTTGACACACTGGAAAATCACTACACAACTTTTTTTTGGTAGAACGCTTCGTGACCCTTTTTGTCTTCCTCGTGCTGAAAGTGCAAAACATAGTTTTGACCTGTTATACTTCCAAAATTTGACCTTGTACAGTACGAAAGATTTTTTTTTTAAATCAACGGTATATCTATGACGAGCCGTTGCCCTATTTGAATAAAGCGAAAATGCACTCCTCGCATGAATGCACGAATAAAAAGATGAGCCTTTCAATCGCTTTTGCTCAATGCTTCCAACCAAATTGTATGTAACGTTGTCAAATGCTGGGAAACAGTGGAATCGTCTCGCTACGGAAATGGAGATGAGCGAGAACATGAGCTTTCAACGCTTGAAGTCCACAGCGATTAGCTAGATGCATTTCCCGGATGCCTCAAGAGATTACTCATGGACAAAGCGTGAACGTACGCAAATTTAACCTTCACATGACACCCATCGACATCTTTTCCCATGCGTGACATTGTCTACCCATGGGTATAAGGTTACCCATCCTTATAATGAGCCCAGAGAAACACTAATTTACATTTTATGAAATTTACAAGAAGGCTTTTCATGTACTCTTTGGGGAGCCAAGAAACAATTCGCTTATCAGGAACAGACGATGTTCCGTGGGAGATACCGACGAATATTTCCACTTTTCACCACTCTTGGATGATTCTGGAGTAATTTTGTATAATGAGCAACAGTGGACAATTGGTGAAATCATCCTGTAGCAGAATAGTTTGAGAGGTTAACCCTGGACCCTGATACACCATCGGAAGGACTGCTAAAATTATACCTATGGGTATGGTTACGCATGTGCAGCAGCTGGCTATAGATAAGGTCAAGTGTGGGTAAACGTATTGATGTGTAGAAGGTGAAAGGTAGATTTGGGAGCCTTAAAGGCAGAGGACCACCTCGTTTATCATGCAGACGATATCAGCAGATTCTTGACCTCCTCGCCACGCTGATTCCAATGATGTACGGCAAAATTCACAGAAGTGACGAAAACTCTGTTTTTGATAGGGTCAATGTACCCGTTTTTTTGGAGCAGGGGCGGATGCGCTCCAAAAAGCGGGTAATTGGTGCTGGCTGCCCGCCACGGCAGCAACGTCGGGTGAACACGTCTTGTCCTGTCCGATCGATGAGATCAACGATGCTACACGTCTTTGCACGTAAATTTGTTCCAGCAAACTGGTACAAACCCCGTCACGGAAAACGGGGTTTAGAGACCATTTTGGGTCAATTCAAGTACATTGCCAGAAACAGCGCATCGAGGAGGTTCGGAATATGTTAATAACTCGAAAACGATATGAGGTGGCCCTCTGCCTTTAACATGTTTGCCGTGTCCTGGATCCATCGGCAAATGGGTAGCGCAGGGTAAATTAATTGACGCCCGTGCTAGCGATGGGTAAATTTGCGTGGTGTTAACAAGCTCACCCTGGACAATCTCAACGATGGATGCAGCCTCATGAGTAATCTCATATCCATAGGCTTGATCACCCGTTAGCAGTGTAGAAAACATCAGGTATGGGCAAACAAGTTGATGGTTGCCAGGTAAGAGGTAAATTTAGGGAACATTAACACATTTAATATTAACACATTTACCGTGATTAATCTCAGTGATGCATTTGGGCTGTGATGTGGGCGAAGATCCACCAAGCGTTCGGGAGACAATTACAGTGGGACCACCTTAATATAAGATATCCATCCATGGCAAAAAAAGACCAAGTTGAGGGTCAGAAGTGCTACGGAAACGTGCACAAATTCTTCTCTGGAAAGCCAATAGCAGCGCCAAAAAGCATTTTCGTACAATAAACGCGTTTCCAGCTGCCGAATAATCCATACAATTAACCGGCTATTAGGCAGGCCATTAATAACAGGCACAACACAGCGTTTCAACGCTGGCAGTGAACGCCAGGGTGTTTGCCCTGTTGCAGCACCGATCATCGCTGCTCTGACATTTCACCTCTCCGCTGTGAACACTCCTCGACCAGACTGCTCCATGGAAACTTTGTGTTTTGAAGTGCTGCTTGGCGGTTTTTACCACAAGGCACGTGAGTTGCAGACCTGAGATCACCAGTGAGAGCCCTGTCTATGCATTTATCAATTAAATTTGGTGGACAAGACCTCTCTTTATCTGGGTTTTCCTCATAGTTGTTCATCATATTTGACGTTAACTAGTAAGAAAACCAACCAATTATCAAGAAAATCCCGTAATTTGTTGTTTTGGAGAGGATTCCTGCTCGAGCGGCGCGGTCGCGTGGCGTGATTTTTGAGGCAGGGGGTCACCGCCATCGACCCCCACTGTAACTCTTTTTTTTTAAAGGTTAACCTCTATGTAATGGTATCGATAAGTGGGTGTTCCAACAGAGCCTTTTCTGAATTCATATCGACGAGAATCAGTGAATCAGTAGTGCAGTAAAACAGCTTGCAAAGGTAAAGCGTTTCCGAACCCATAAAAACTATCACATACTGTCTACTGATAACAATTTTCACATAAATTATTATTAATTATTTAATAATAAAACAATTTTTACTGTTTCTACTTGCTGTCTAGGTGTCCAAAACGTTTTGTTGTTTTTTTGTTTTGTTGTTTTGGAGAGGATTCCTGCTCGAGCGGCGCGGTCGCGTGGCGTGATTTTTGAGTTGACTGATCCTTGATCAAGCGGATAACTATGTACAGGAAGTCATTAGGCGTTCACATAGACATAGTTCAGTGACAGGTTTCATGAAAGTTTCCGAAAACTCGTACTCCCTAAGTGGACGAGTTCGCTTAGCAAAAATTGCTATACCTTATTCGAACGACTCGTCACAGTCCGCGTAAGTGTGGTAAGGATAGCAAGACTGATTCATTACATTGGTGACCTCCTCAATATCTACTTGCCTGAATTATTTCTTTCTGCAGGATATTATATTTAATTATATTTTTATCTGCTACTTAACAGACATAACGGAACGTAGTCAATTCGAACGTTTCGACAGTTCTTTCTGTACATACTTTCTAAATGGAGGATCAACATGTTCTGCCTGGCTTCCTCTTACCGACCAGTTGCGGGCTTGGGTCTGGGTCTTACGCCTGGGGTTCGTACCAGATCAAAGAGGCACCTACTTGGCCCGCCCCAGAACAACCTACGTTAGTTGCGTTGCCCAGGCTGATCCTTCCATTATTAACTGCTGAAGTTCAGGTTTTTATATATCTGTTATAAACACACTTTTAATAACTTCAATTGCACTCGAATTCCCTTTCACTTCTGTAAAAAAATAATGCGGCGAAGATTTTTAAGGGGGTCACCATAGACTGTTTATAGATAGATCTTTCCTTCTAGTACTATTTAGTTACGTATGCATTATTTATGCGCTGTATGCATTCTTAGTACGTTTCTCTTTCTCTTNTGGTGAGATCAACGATGCTACACGTCTTTGCACGTAAATTTGTTCCAGCAAACTGGTACAAACCCCGTCACAGAAAACGGGGTTTAGAGACCATTTTGGGACAATTCAAGTACATTGCCAGAAACAGCGCATCGAGGAGGTTCGGAATATGTTAATAACTTGGAAACGATATGAGGTGGCCCTCTGCCTTTAAGGAGATTCTCTTTTGCCCTGAAGCTAAGCTCTGCTGGCAGGTCTTTCCCGGGCGTTTTACCGGGACAGCACTCCGACACACAGGTCACGTTTTGCTCAGGACTTAGGCATGAGTAGATTTCGTGACGTAATAGGTTCATGAAGCGGTCACCTTGCCGTCCAGATTCCATTCAACAGCATTGGTAGATTTTGGTTATCCCCGAAACAAAGGCTTGCTCAAAACCTAAAACCTAACTTTGCATCGGCTGGAATAGCACTTCAAAAAAGTAGGGGATGGGTTGAATCTCACACATTTGCACCCCGCCCTCACCGACACCACATAGAGCCCGATTCGAAACTGAATGAATGGATTCAAGATAAAGAGCTGGCTTTCGGCAATTGTAAGACGATGACCCAGTGTCAATTTGACATTGTTCCAAATTACACGTCTTGTTTTTGTTCCAAATATTGTTCCGAGTTACAAGTCGATTCTTTTTTTGTGTACGGCATTGTACGTCGTTCTTACCTACCCTGCACATACATATACAAATTGCAAGTGATATAACGAGAGAAATTGTCGATGTTATTTTCGGAATTCAGGCTTGCGTCAGTGTTTTTATGCTGTTGTGCTTCCTCGAGTAACCACTCGGTTTCCATGAAAACTGACCGGGTCCGTATTGAACACTAAGTACACCTTTGCTATAATAATACTGCAAAGTATGTGCGTGTGTGTTGGCAAAACTTCCCAAGGGCGCAGTCGCTTGCTGGGTGCTCAGTCTAATGGGCATGAAACACCCTCTATTGCCCACACTGTCGGTTCCTCACAAAATCGCGAGGGATAAGCCCAGACCTGCGGGGGATAAGCCTAGAGAGTCAACAACAACAACAAGCGTACCAAAGGCGATACAAAAGTTCCCTTTCCTTGTTTCCAGGACATCTACAAAACGCTGAATGCTTCCGAACCTGAGATGTCGTCAGCGTTGTACCTCTCCGAGTTGAGTAAGCTCTCAACGTTCAACAAACGATGGTCCAAGAAGGAGAAGGAGAGCACTGGTGAGGAGTTTCCAAGCTATTTCTCACTATTCCAATCCAACTACCACGATTTTTCCAGTCTCCTTAACAACCAGAACCATCCGTGGACAGGACAAGCTCCGTCGCGCCAAGGTGCGATCGTTGCGGATCACTCTCTTGCTTATTTTGGTCTATGTCATCACATGGTTACCGAATAACCTTTTATCATGGTAGGTTAATTACCTCGTCAATAGATAATTCGGAAAAAAATGACTGCAGGTCATAATTCCATATCTTAGGTGGATGGTGATCTCGTTTGAATCTTACCGCGACCACCAGGATACGACATTTCCTCTAGCATTTCTGGTAGTGCTGAACAGTGTCATAAATCCGTTCATATACGGGAGGTAAGTGGTCCAAAATTTTAAATATTCCGAAATTTTTCTTAGTTTCGATTTCCGGTTCCTACTTTTCAATCACCACCCCCGCTCATCCTTGCAAATCAGCAAAAATATTTCGATACCGCCATAAAGTTGCGATTTAGGTGCCAAGGACTAAGGCTCATGTTCTCATGTAGTCAAATGGAAAAGCGACCAAAGAAGGTGTGCAGGATACTCCATTGCTAGTGTTGTATCATATATGTACATAAAGTAATACAATGATCTGATCCTTAATAAACGTTTCTATTATGAGTTTTGGCATAAATCGACTGTTCGCTACCTACAGTCCTTCTCAAAAAGATCCTCCCGCGCCGCTCGAGCAGGAATCCTCTCCGGGGCAACAAACTATGGAGTTTTCCTGATAGCTAGTTAGTTTTCTTAATAGTTAACATCTAATGTGATGAACAATTATCAGGAAAACCCAGATTCGCCACTGCAGTGACGATTCCATCGTGAGCAGCGCGGTCGCGCCGCGTACTTTTCGAGGCTGCGTCAGGGTCACCACCATCGACGCCTGCAACCCTCGTCAAAAAAAAATAGACGGATTGCGCGATCGCACCACCGAGGCGGAACCTGAACGAGGGATGCGGAGACGGCATGCTCCATTTGAGAGGACCGAGTAGGTTCCGCCACGATTCTGCAGCCGCGACGCTAAGAAACCACACGCACAATCCGTCTATTTTTTTCTGACGAGTACTGTAAATAGTGATTAGTTGAAAAGAAAAAAAAAAGAGTCGGCAACTTTCGAAATGCTATGTAACGCTGAAATTTACGCTAACTAGACGTGAAACCTTAGCTTTTTTCTTCGTTTAGTAGGACTCGAGAGACCCCAAGCTTCCGGAAGAATTACGTATCTCTGTGCAAGAGAAAACTTCCGAGTTGCTTCTGTGTAATTGTGTTAATGTGGCTCATTGAGATCGTGAATGTGACAACTCCATTGAAATGTAATGAAATTGAAAGCTCATATCAGGATTAATGATGCAGGAACTTGTAAAGTACAGAGAAATCAAAACTTCAAACATGAAATTAGCAACTGCAGACATATTTTATTATTCTCACCAGGCGACACAATTTCATAGTTCACCCAACAACGACGAAGTTTAGAATGCGAGCTTGCAATGGTTATCGCTCGGAAATGATGCCAGAAAAGAACACGAAGACGTTCAATAGTATACAGTAACGATTCAGACAGTGTGTCTAGTCATTCTCGAGATGCACGTCACTGTGATCGCTGCCTTCTTAGAGCTGGGTTTACGGATTCCAAGTAAGATGAACACGCGTGAACGTATTGTATTGTTCATGCATAAGTAAATTACTCCAGGAATTCCTAAATGAACTGGATAACACTTGATCTTTCTAGAAAAAAAACTCCAAGTTAAGCTCACCGTGGTTGCCAATCCAGGTGAAATTTGCAATCACATGTAATATCTTCGGTGCTGTGAAGAATTGTATGTAGACGTAGAGGAAACAGCATACGATGTGGCATCCACAAATCACCATTGATTGCAAAATTATCTTAAGTTACCTCAGGAAGATGTTGAGGTTAAATTTGTTAACATTGTCATCACAATCGTGATGACAGTATTACCTGCTTTGTCATAGTCGATATCTTTGCGGATTTCTTCTTCCACATACGATACGCGAGTGATAGACATATTATTGGATAGAATGAAGAGAGCGAGATAATAAGCGATCCATTGTTAATTATGTGAGGAATATGTTCATACTGAAGTGCAGTACCCACGGTAAATGTTCAAAAGCGCTGTTTTCCTTCCTATTTTTCGCGATATCTCAGCTTACTTCGGTCCTTATGAAAGTCAATGCACACCACATTTGAACACCTTTGAAAAAATTCGAATACCTGAACTATCAAATAAATCCAAAAAAGGACTCCTCTATAACTCGGATGGCAACCATGTGCACCCGACAACAAGAGCTTCGATTTGTTACATTCGAAAACAGGTTTTTTTTTTACTTTAAATTCTTCTTCAAATATTCGAGTTTTCGAGAGGTCGTTCAAATAGCCTATTTGCCATAAAAGATTTTCTCTGTTCCCTATTGTTTAGTAGAGGACATTTGGATGTTTTCCTTTGAAGTTACATGGGACACTCATGCAAGGTGGAAATTATTTCTAAACTTAGAAACGTTGACAACGCCTTTTATAATAATTAAATAAATGAATAAATAATGCAGTTTCTTACGATGCAGGAGGGTGCATGTGTAAAACAGGAAGCTATGTTGGGAGAGAGGAACGTCTCTATCTGCTATCGTGGGCCACTATCTAAAAGGTTAACCTCATACAATCATAGAAATAAAAGACTTACGACATGCGGGTCCAAATGGCGAGAAACATTGGTATGGGGATTGAAGTAGAACATCAATTCTCTCGGATCATAGATCAGCGTTCTTTCAAAAAATGAAAGGAAAATGAAATGGGCTGTGGGGAATAGTAGCCAGATATAAAAAAATTTGCCTGGAATATCGCTGATTAAGATGAGAAGCTGTACAGCGTACGACTGCAATGCAACGTTATTACCATCAAATATGTATGTTTTATGTGGGAATAAAAGATCGAACGTCCGGTTGAATGCGAGGAGTACACAAGAAAGAGTTGTAACTGCCCATAATCCTGAAAAGCCACGTTCAATTTCATTATCTTCATGGAGGTTCAACTACAAAGCGTTGAAGTTCTTCGTATGCAAATTTGAGGATCGATACCCATGGATAGATTGCCTGTGATATAAGCCAAAGTAGGAGAATTGCAGTAAGTCTGCCCAGTTATCTGCCAGATTCCCGCTAAATCTCCGCATATGAAAAGGCAGAGCACATCAACCACGCCCATCAGCGTCTGAAATAGTTCCTGCTTTAGAACTAAGAAGAAAGTCATATTCTTTGAAAGTACAAATCTATGGAGCCGTTTTCTTCACTATTAAGCCACTGGCGACGGCGTGACTCATCGGTTAATGAACTTTTTTTGCCGAGTGTTCCGTAGACTTGTCCACCAGATTTTCACACAAATTTCGCAGAACGTATTGTCATCATCGTCCGAGCATTAGCCCTACGCTGTCACCAAGACTTTGGATATTAGCAACACAGGTAATCTTATGATAAATAATCAGTATGTAACGAATGGAAAACAGTAAGAAATCTAGAAGGATCTTTTTCATGCATGATAAATCTACGCCTATTTCTTCATGTGGACATGGCTTGCCTCTTACACTTATTTTTCAAACCCTAAACTCACTTCCTTGTAGCATCAAACACTCATTGTTGTGAGCTTTTTTTTCTAGCGGAGTGAAGCAGGTGAATGAACGGAGCTTACATTCATTGTATTCAAAGGCTTCTGGATCTCTGAATCCATTGGGTTTGTTTTCAAGGTTTCTGGTCTCTCTTCTAAGGAAGTACCTCTACATCCCAAAATTGAAGAATCATTAATCGCTGAGAAAACACCTTTCTTTCTCCGAGGATAGGGCTAGGCTAGGTTGACTTGGATTTGAATAAGAATTCACCTCTTGGTGAGGAAGGGTTGGAACATGGGGACGTCGTCCTTACAACCACTTGAGAGGAACCGGATGAGGAAAGAAGGTACGCTTGCGGTGGAATGTTTCCAGGTTCCAGGATGAACCAGGGAGTTGATCCCGATCGGCCCCATTTACTAGATTTGTTACGGCATTGATGGCGGAAATGCACTCCCCGTCGTAAAACTATACCCAACCCACATTACGATCTCGTTTTCGGGTTGAATTCTTTTTGTTGTTCTCAAGGACCAACATTTATAGTCACCCCTAACAATTCTTTAGCTTCACCCGGCTATTGATAAGCAATTCATGATATTGCAGTGATTTTGACAGCTAAGGCATAAGAAAGGCTCTATAATATGTCGCGAAAAGAATGTTTTTCGAGGTTTTGTAAAATTAGAGTGTTTTAGTTTTCTAATTTCTCAGGTTTTCGCATAACTAAACAATGTGATCAATCGAATACTCACTTAAAAATTAAAGAATAGTTACAGCATGAGCCCGATAGTACTGTTCGCGTTTTGTGTGTGTGTGTGTTTTTGTAGTTTTCCTCACATCAAAGTATTGATTAAAAAATAACGTAAATCAGTTCATAAGAATGTTAATACACACGTGAAAAAAACAAACGTACCATAATCTTGAAGCAGAACATTGACTTCAGTGGTGGTTGAGTCATAACAATTATACATGGGATATAGATAATCTGAGTGACAACACTCGGCAGTAGATATAGTAATCCTATACCAATGTTGGGGTAAAAATTTATTGTGTCCACGGCTGAGCAATCGTACATTGTCGGGCTGAAAATGGAACCAGCAGTAGTGATAAGTTGCAATCGAGAGCAATCGATAAACCAACTCTGGATAAAGGGACTTCACTCCGAAAAGATATGCGAACAACATGTCCAGAATCGGATAGAAGTTCGTGTGATCGACCTGCTTTGTAAAAATACTCAGTGGAAAACTGCATCTGTGATGACGGAAAAGGAAATCAATGATTGCTGGGCTTGTTGCATCTAAAACATTCTGAATGTAAGACAATGAGAAAGTAACTGTTCTCAAATGTGCAATTGTTTTCCTCTGAAACATCTGTCAATGATCGAGAGAGTGAAATAGAAATGTTTTGGCTCGATTTAGTCAGGAAGAAAATTAACGTCTCTCTGCTTGTAAACATTACCGTACCGTAAACCCACCTGGAGGAATCAAAAATCTGAAACCAGTGTGAAACATAAATGAATGTTCATGCGAGCCCTATGAGAGGCAGCATCACGACCCTGTCCACGTAAAAGCTAATAAATGAAAGAGATAATAAAGAAGACGTGGCAAAAATACATATCACTTTCCCCATTGGTGATCGAATATGTTATTGCTACAATAACTTCACAACAAATCCTCAGATAGCTTGCTTGAAAGTTTTCTCATGATGGCGGGCATTTTTAAATAAGTCCTGTTTTATGCATTTTCTTTCCGCTGCAACTTTGTCGCATGCATTTAACTTTTAATATTGTTATGTTTCAAGATTTTCGTTCTATTTTCAGATATTCAACGTATTCATTAATGGAAAAAGCATCTAAACTGGCGAGAATGCAAGTTAGTTGGCATGAAGTGAAGTGAATTAGACAAAATAAAGTTCCTTCTGTGATGTTTTTTGATCTTATGGTTGTGATCGAAAATCTGCTAGCAGTTTTCACAACTTTTCGTGTTGATCACAAGAATCATACTTATTTCGCTAGATATCATCGATTTTATCAATGTTATTCACTTTTTTCTTGAAGTTTGGCTCTCCTCACGGATTATTATGAAAACTTGCTGATGAGATCCAGAATATGTCATACGATCCAACTGCCGAAGCGCTGCTCTTGGCCTCTGCCTGACGGTTGCGATAATTGGGTCCGTTTTGCTACCAATCAAGTTGTTAAGATATTGATGAGAAGACCATGAAATGGAGATCTTCCAAATTATTATTATTATTTATTACATTGGTTAACCATGTGAATACATTACACAGTACAGACAAGTACAATACAAGTAATCAATTGATATCATAGTACAAGTATGTTAATGTCAAATACTAAGGATTGGTGGGCGGAAAACCTCACGATTTTGGGTTAGTTGTCCAGGTACTCGCCAATTGCCCTTTTGTAAAGGGAAAGTTTCACTGGCACTCTTTTGTTTTTGCTAAACTTCAAGTGATCAGAGATGTCTACGAACGTTTCATATGGGTATCTGAATTCTACTAAAAAATGGATGAATCGTAAGTTTCCATCAGTGAGTTATGCATTGGCTCGTTAACTGTACTTGTGCGCAATTACAGAACTCCTTCCGCAGATATTCGAGGGGAAATTCAGATGGCCCTTCTGCATAGTTTCTGTTTCTTCAGCTTTGGGGACTTGGAATTCTGTCTTTGCGAAATCTAGTTCCTCGAGGGTGTATATAATTTTAAATTCTTGTGGTAATGTTACCTTTATTTGTTATTATTGTATCAATATGCTACAGATTAAGTTACAGGTCACAGAAAAGTGTGCCATGGATATCATAGTGAAGGATGGGAGTGATTATTAGAATGGATTATGTTCGTTTCTTAATTCTTCTCGAGAGCGAAGATGGAAATCAAGTTATGTGACTATTCCGTTTTTATGTGATCTGTTTATTTAACGTTCTGAGTGTGTAAGCGAAAAGGTGAAGAAACGGATTGTTGATAACGCTGCGCAAGCAAGCTGATTCTGTACAGTCATGAATTATGAGCAGTACCAATTTCTACAGCACTCGCCCTCACTTCATGTTGTTACAATCCTTCTCAAAAAGAATTGCACGACTGCACCATCGCGGCGGGACCTGAACGAGGGATACGGAGAGAGTATGCTCCAAGTAAATGCTCGAGTAGCTCCTCACTCCTCACTCTTCTATCATTTTCCGTTGTTTATTTTCTGCAATACGGAACAAAAATTAGTCTCTCAAAAATTTTTTGAGCGCTTTTGACATTTTTTGTTGGAGACCCCAGCGTTTCTTCCGAGATCTCCCATTCGCATTCCATCGGTGCATGGCACTGCTCTATTACTGCTTGTACATTAATTAATACAATTGTTCGTTGTGATCAAGTGATCAAAATGTAGAGGCTTGCCTCCGCTCAGATATAAGGCGCTTGTCGTTTAGTATAGCCTAGTGTTTGCATATCGCATTTCTATTTGTCATTTCTATTTTCTAATTTTGTTCTTTTTTCTGTTTAACCTCTCTGTTAGCTAACCAAGTTGGGATTAGTAAAGTGCGCTGAGAGTGCGGGTGTTCGAGCAAATCACTGAACGAATTTATCCAGTACTTTCTTCAACTACTCAGCTTTTCATTACAACGTGTAAGATGCTTCTGAATATAAGTTGAAATTCTGATGTCATGCAAATGACAGAGGAGTGCACACAAATAGAACAGTTGAACGACCAGGCTCAGGTAGTATGTCTAACAAATTCCTTTATGCACGCCACATTGATCGCGGATTTCTTGGTGGCTGGTCGACGGATTCCAAGTAAGGTGAAAACGCGTGAACGTATAGTATTGTTCATGCATAAGTAAATTATACCAGGAATTCCTAAATGAGCTGAGCAAGACTCGTTCCTATCAAAAAAAATTCCATTCAACTCACCATGATTGCCAATCCAGGTGATATTTGCAATAACATGCAATACCTCCGGTGTAGCAAAGAACTGTATGTAGACATAGAGGAAGCAGCTTACGATGTGGCAGCCACAAATCACCATTGATTGCAAAATTATCTGAAGTTACCCCAGGAAGATGTTGAGGTTAAGTAATGTTGTCTTCACAATCGTGCTGGCAACATTACCTGTTTTGTCATGGTCGATATCTTCGCAGATTTGTTCTTCCACATACGATAAGCGAGTGATAGGCATATTATTGGATAGAATGAAGAAAGCGAGATAACAAGCGATCCGTTGTTCACTACGTGAGGAATATTTTCGTACTGAAGTGCAGAACTCAAGGTAATTCTTCGACAGTAAGCGCGTTTCTTCCTACTTTTAGTGATACCTCAGTTCAGTTCGATCTTTCAAAACCACCGCACATTCATTATTTTTAGAAATTCAGCAAAAAAATTTGAAAATGGACTTTTCTATCAACCAAGTTTCAAGCATGCGCATTCTATAATAAGAGTAGGAATTTTGATTATCTGACTCTTCGGGAAGCCATTGGAATGCACCATTCGAATAACTAACTGGAATAATTTCAGGCTTCAACCCTCCATTGTCTTCAAACTTTTCGTTCTTTCCCCTACTGATGAGTATTTTTGTTTTGACATCCACACAAACAACGAGCCAACTTCTTCCTGTAAATCAGGCGCCACCCCCGCCTCAGTTGCACGCCGCTTTTTATGATAATGCGATTTTGTCACAATGCAGCAGGCTGCCCGTCGAATACGGACAGACTTGTCGGGAGAGGGATTGCTCCACTTTGCTGCAGTACATAAGCGCAGTTTACCAGCCATAGAGCCAACTTCCACGTTGTTGCAAAAAAAAAGACTTACGAAATGCGAGTTTAAATGACGAGAAACGTTGGTGTGGGGATTAAAGTAGAACATGAATTCTCTCGGGTCATAGATCAGCGTTCTTTCAAAAAATGAAAAGAAAATGAAATAAGCTGTGGGGAAAAGTAGCCAGAGGTAAAGGAATTTGCCTGGAACATCGTTGGTTAAGAAGAAAAGCTGTGCAGCGTTTGATTGCAACGCAACATTCTTACCATCGAATATATAGGTTTTATGTGGGAATAAGAGATCGAACGTGCGATTGAACGCGAGAACCACACAAAAAAGGGATGTAGTTGCCCATAATCCTAAAAAAAAACAAGCTGTTTGATTTCAACAGGATTCGGTTCAAAGCGTTGAAGTTCGTTGTAGAGAAGAAAGAGATTCAATACCCATCGATAAGTTGCCACTGATATAAGCCAACGCAGGAGACTGACAATAAGTTTGCCCAGTTATCTGCCAGATTCCTGCTAGGTCTCCGCATATGAATAGACAGAGAACATCGGCCACTCCCATTAGAGTCTGAAATGCGTCAATGTGTAAGGCCCTCCGTGATGGCTTCGATCGAGCGAAAAAAGGACTGAACATTGGTGTACGCCGATG
This sequence comes from Ancylostoma ceylanicum, assembly GCA_000688135.1. Classification (NCBI taxonomy): domain Eukaryota; kingdom Metazoa; phylum Nematoda; class Chromadorea; order Rhabditida; family Ancylostomatidae; genus Ancylostoma; species Ancylostoma ceylanicum. The sequence continues at coordinate 188,932 of JARK01001622.1, forward strand.
GTTATGAGTAGCCCCGTTCACGTGCTTGCTGCCGCCTATACTTTACTTCCGTAATTGGTGTAAGAAATCTGCACATATTTGAGAAGCTTTTTGGGAATGCCGTGAAGTCACAGTGAGCACCAATTGACATTGCGTATGACGTGATCGAAAGTCTCCTTGAGATACAAGAAGGTGAGGTGCAACTATCTCTCTTTTCATATTGTTTTTAAAAGGAGATGGGTGGCTTCGTGGCATCGGTAGTGCTTCACCAATACGCAATGCAGAATTTGTTGGGAGACAGTTAATTGATTTCGCGAATTTGGCGATCTATGATACGTTCAAATAACATAATGGTATGCAACGACTGGTGGAATGGTTGGTATTTCGAGCTGTCGCTGCGGACTACCTTTGTCTATTCAGATTGGAGTGGTAGTGTTTCGCGGCCACTCCACAAGCACTTTCTTCTTCGCTATGGCCTTGTTCGCTAAAGAACATCGCTAATCAGCCAGCGAAGTTTCAACATTTGTCAACAATTCTTTCCATTGGGTGGCTCGCAAATTTATTGTCAAACAAATTTCGCCAGACGTATTGAAGGAAACTCCTGAGCAATTGCCTCATGCTGTTACCACCACGATGGAAACTAACTACACAAACAATATTATGATCAAGCAGCGGAATGTGACAAATAAAAAACGATGGGAAATCTTGGAGGATCTTTCTTGAGTATTGACTCATGCTTTTTTTCTGTATACCAACCCAGTTCGATTCCCGTATATTCCAAAACCAGCAGCTCACAAACTCTCAAAATCCTTTCAAAGTGGCAGCCAACCTTCATTGTTGTCACCTTCCTTTCAGTGGAGTGGAGGAGGTAGGGTTTCTCGATCTTTGAATTTACTAGATTTATTTTTGAGGTTCGCGGTCCGTCTTCGAAGGAAGCATCTCTCTTCCACAAAGGAAAGAAATCCTTTATCGTTAATAGAACATCTTTCTTCCTTTCAGTGTGAGGCTGAACTAGGCCAGGAAGGTCGAAAGCATGAGAACGTCATCACAATGACAAGCTGCAAAGAATTGATTGGGAAGGGGGGATACATGATGACAGTTAATTGTTTCAGCTCTCTGGTAGAGGAGAACCACGGAGCTAAAGCCGATTGGTCCTGTTCCCAGGTTTATTAAGAATACGACCGCGATAGTGGGGATGCCCTCTTTGTCATAAACACCACTTTTCACTCTCATCTTGGCCCTGTTTTGCCGCTCAGCTTCTTTTTGCTGACAAGGATTAGCATTGATAGTCGTTTCAAAATACTTTCATTTCTGGCTGTTGATCAGCGCGTGATAGTACTGTTGTGACTTTCAGAGCTAAGATCTAGGAGCGGTATTATACACCACAGGAAAAAATGTTGTTCGGAAAGGCTCTAGCGAAGTTCGAGAATTACACCCTTTTGAATCGATGAGGCACTTGCAAAAATGTAGAATCCAATTCTAGGAATGCTCATTCGAAGTTTAAAATACAATTGAAGTGCATTCGATAAAGTGTGTCTGTGTGGTTCCTCTAACATAAAAATTTCAATACAGGGACTAGTAAGTCTTCAATGACGTTACTACATCTACCCCTCAAAATATAGAAACGTACCATGATCTTGAAGCAGAACATTGATCTCAGCGGTGGTTGGGTCATAGCGATTATGCATGGGATATAGATAATCTGAAAAACAACACTCGGTAGCAGGTATAGTAATCCTATACCAATGTTAGGGTAAAAATCTATTCCGTCGACGGCTGAGCAGTCGTACATTGTTGCGCTGAAAATGGAACCAGCAGTAGTGATAAGTTGCAACCGAGAGGAAACATTGAACCAACTCTGGGTAAAGCGACTTTATTCCGAAAAGATATGCGAACAGCATCCCCGGGACAGAAGCGTGTTTTGAAAGGCCTATCTTGAAGTCTTTTCTGAAAACATTCAAAGAAAATTGTATCTAAAAGAACGGAAAAGAAAATCTTCAATTGTTAAGCTTGTTTTAACTACGATGTCTTGAATGTCAGGCAATGAAAAGCTCACTAGCCTAACATGTGATTGTTTTCGTGCATTCTAAAACATCTGCTAATATTTGGCAAAGTGATTGATGCTTTGGCTCGATGTTGTCAAGACGAAATTGAAAAAATTCGCCTGTAAACATTACTGTCTATTAGATTCACCTGCAAAAATCAGAAATCCAAAATTCTTCTGAAACTAAAAGTGTCGATGAATTTTCACGCAATTCCTACGGAAGGCAGCAATATGAACTGATCTACGTAAAAACGAACCATTGAAGGAAAAAATGAAAGTGCAATTGATAAGTGCAACACCATCTTTCACCAAAATTGGTGACATAAAGTTGTGATGTTTCAATAACTGAGAGAAGCTGCAAAAGATTAGTTCATCATTACGATTGAGACGGAACCCTTTTTCTGAATCCTGGATTGACCGAGACTATTCCTTGTGGGGGAGGTAACAAAAATTTTCTAGGCCATTCCAGAGCACCCAAAAATCTGAGCGATTACCGGAGAGACCTCTGGAAGAGTAAATGAGTTCTACCCACCTTTGGTAAGACAGTGCTTCTGCCTTCCTTGATCTTTCTGTGATCTGCGATAAATAATGAACTCTACTCAGCAACACGAAGTTCCTTGCTCAGTAACTGTCTAATTGTAAGAAAGAAGCACCATCACCACACCTCTTACGCATGTGTGAATTTTATGCACTTGTGAGCTTCTCATTTGCCTTATGTTGTCTCATAACTTGCCTTTGCATAATGTACATTTGAGCTGGCTCATGAGATAGAGTCAAAGAGTGAAGGACCTTGTAAGAGGAAGTTGGAATACCGAGACGGACAACTTAACTTACTGCATATATTTGTGTATGAGTAACTATAGGAACGTATTTAGCGCCCTACTCACCAGTCGTACTTCTTCCTAACCTGAAGCACTCGAGCGCATAACGATGTTTCTTTTCGTTTCTTTCCGCAGTTTCTTTTATTTCCTCACTTTCTGACCCACTTCCTGGCCCGCGACTTCCTAAAGACCGTTCCAAATTCAGAAGTGGCCAAATGTCTATAGCCAAGCTCTTGCTCAAGCGATCGCGTATAAAACCAGGAATGGAGCGAAATCCGTCCTCGTTACAGTTCATACACTACCAGACCACTATGTTTTTTGCTCCATTTCATAGAGCAAACGTGCACACAGATAAGGTACTTCCTGCGCCTTCAGCTTCTGGTATTTGTTGAAGTTAGAAGCGCTTGATGATTTGTCCGCAGGAGCTTAACTTTTACCCTCAAGTTCATCCAATCCGTAAATGTTACATGGTATTTCTTGTCTTGCTGATGGTCAGCTGCGAAAATATAATACATGAAAGAAGTGTTCAGTGATTGAGAAGAGCTCCACTCTTTGAGTTAATGGGCAACTTTTCCCGTATAGTCCGTTTCTTGGTTTCTGGTTTGCGTTTACATGCAGATCAGACATTTATTGACTGAAAAAGCTCTACATAATAAATGCCTGTATGACATGATGAGGATATGTTGACGGTAGACTAGTGTGCTATAACTCATCTTTGGATTGTGCTATCCCAGCAAAATGTGAGCACGTATTTACAATCCGTGCGTGTTTCCTTACTCAGTTTAGAAAAGACAGGGACAAAATTCTAACTGGATTATTAGATTCGAACCTCGGCTGCCCCAGCCACGGGTAACCCCAACCAATATATTTGCCTTCAACGAAAAAGAGACGGGTTGATAGGGAGACACACTCGTCTATTGGTTTCGTCAAACTATTCCTTTCTGCATGAATGTGGGAAGATGATCTACCAATTTTACCAAAAGCAAAAAACAGTTCTATTGTGTCAAGAGTAACAACAGCATTGCACTATCCAAATAAACATCACAATGGTTACTTGTAGCAGATATTAGAGAATTATTCCACGTCGAAATCGGTGGTGTCTCCTCTGAAAACGCTAGGAACAGTCCTTTTTCAAAGTTACTACACATGTTGATAACACCAAAATGACTATGAAAAAAAGATGCATGTAACAAATCGTTCAATTACACCAGTAATCAAAAGAAGAGGTGAAACAGTTTTGACGTAAATGAGAATCTAGCATTGTGATGAAAAAAGAGTGAATGGACTGCGCACTCTCTAATTTTGTTAGAGAGCAGCACCCGTCGAAGTGACAGTGTGAGAAATGGACTACACTAAGCCACATCATACCATTGAATTTAATACTAATGGGTCAATTCAGATGTAAGACACAGAAAAAGCCGTGAATGTAAAGATTACCTTTGATCACATTCTAATATGCGCCACTGTATGTCGTCTCGTTATGTTCGTCACAGTGAATACAGTTTTTTTGATGTCTGATTTGCGAACTCCGAGTAAAATGAACACGCGAGATCGAACTGTTTTGTTCAAGCATATGTAGACTATTCCGGGAAGACCTAAATAAATAGCGTATAGCCTAGGTTTCGTAAATGACTGAAATTACCGTGGTTGCCTATCCAGGCAAGGTTCCCAATAACAGCGAATGCAGTAGGTACTGGGAAGAACTGCATGTATGCGTAAAGAAAGCAGCCTGTGATGTGGCACCCACAAATCACCATTGATTGCAAAATTATCTGGACATACAAGAATAGGAAGTTAGGATGATTGATATTAACATTCAAGTTCATACTTCCGTTAATATAAGCAACCATATACTTACCTGTCTTGTCATAGCTGATATCTTATTGGATTTCTTCTTCCATATTCGATATGCAAGTGATCCACATATTACTGGATAAAATGCAATGAGCGAGACAATAACTATTCCATTGTTTATTGCATGCGGAACATTGTCATACTAAAGAAAAAGCAGGTCCAAGTGTTTCCTGTGGAAAACATTAGGATCTAACAGGTCAGATGAGCTTGCAGAAGGACAGCAGGAGAATAGAATTAGCTAAGATGTGGGAGAGAGAGAGCCGCGATTGTAATAGAGTTTGTACTATACTTGCAACCGAATCGAATAATTATTCGTTCGATCACTCGAATAAATCATTCGAAAATTCGAGTATTCCAAACTTGATTTTTTTAAAATATACTCGGAATCCGGTTATTTGGAAAGGTAAATTTTCGAATATATTCGATTAATCGAATATTCGAAATTTTCCGAAAAATGTGCAAGTATAGTTTGTACTGCAGATCCTCTGGACTGTTTCGTGTGGAATGGTAGGGATGCACGACACCTAGAGATGACACGGTAGTGAAAATGATGAGAAACCTCTCGACAGAATCACAAACTCTTCGGAAGATTAAAGGATGAAAGAAAAAAGCGGTAGATATTGAGGAAACTTATGCGTGGACGAGTGGGTAACTGAGCGTTTTAGAAGATGAAATCAAGGCACCAGCACTCCATTGCTTTCTGCAAGCTTTTTCATAAGCTTTGAAAGCTGAAGAAGGCAAAGCAGCATAACCTTCCACGTCACATACATAAAACATCGAATACAGACATTGCTACAACAATGAATAACGAGGATGCAAGATTCGAGCTGCTGGCAGCAGCAGCTCCCATGTTCCGGATAGAATGGACAATCAACTGTGACGGAATTGAACTTGCGTTTTGCCTAACCTGTCCTCTGCTCTACATGCTCTTTGTCACTTGACTGCACACCTCCGCGCCTTCAAGGTGTATGTACACATATAAGGCGGTTGCTGGATATCAGTGCTCAGTCGTGTATCAGTTTCAGCGGAGACTCACGAATTCTTACAGCATTAGTGTGGCTGGCTGAGACCTGGTCGCAACCATGGCCGAGTGCAACAATCGGTCAGAGGGGAAGCGCGAGATGCGCACGCAGCGCGTAGGCGGAAGTACAGGGCATTCGTACTGGAATAGAAGTTGCGTTGCATATACGAGCGAGCTGATCCATTCCAACCTTCGAAATTCTTAGTTGAAAAATTACGTGCGAGCGGCTTCTGGCAGTTCGCACCTAGCCTTTGTACTGGTTCTGCAATTGCACCAACTGTCACTCTGTTAGGAATTCCCTGTAGCGCTTGCACCCTCTACCGGTACCCCAGACAACGCATGTCCGTTAGGAAGCACGTTTGGGCATGGATATGGATATGCATGTGCATTATCCATAGTTTGTGTCGGGAACACAGGCACAGTTGCTGTGTATCTAGGTTGAACTGCCTTTCGAGGTTTATGACTTTCGAATGAGATCTACGCCCCCAAATGACAACTACTGTGAGATGAAATGCAACTAATTGCGAAAAATAAGCTTTGATCTCATACTGTTATTGCCGCAAGAATATGTCTAGCCTAAGTTCGACATACGGTAGTTCCTGAGAAAGAGAAACTGTCACTTGCCTGTCTAGTTTTCCCGGCAACCCCTTAAAAGATGATTATCGATTGGTTCATTCTCTGACATAAGAACGAATAAAAGGATGTACTTGTCCATTTCTTGGAATTTTTCAACAAATAGGAAATTTCACTGTTTTGTTGGTATAAGAAACTTACAATGTGCGGATCCAAATGAAGAGAAGCATCGGTATTGGTACTGAAGAGGAACGTGAACGACCTAGGGTCGTAGATCAATGGTCTCTCAAAGAATGAGAAGAAGAAGAAATAAGCTGTTGGGAGAACTAGCCAGATGTAAATGAGTTTGCCTGAATTGCTTTCATTAAGGAAAATAATAAGTGATCGAGGAAAAATTACAGTTCCTTCTACCTTCAAATATGCGCGTTTTAGTGGGAAATAAAATATCAAATGTTCGGTTGAACGCAAGAAGAACACAACAGAAGCACGTAGCCGACCACCATCCTGAACAGCATTTTTCGCTTAATTTTTGTTAATACCTAGTGGAATGTTCAGAAATATCATCATAGAGACCAAAAGTATCATCTTCTTCGTTCTACGCAGATACTTGTTAGTCTTGCAGATCGACAGATTTGGATGAGCAAAAGATATTACCCATTGCCAAGTTGCCGGAGATATAAGCAAACGAAGGAGAATGACAATAGGTCTGCCCAGTTATCTGCCATATTCCTGCTAGATCCGCACAGATGAATAGGCAAGCAACGTCAACAACTCCCATATATATCTGAAATGGATTAACTACTGATTGCATTAACACACATCAAGTAATAGATGTATTATAAATATTATGCGTCCAACGTGTAAGAAGATCCGGAAAGCAAAAGTTGCATACTATCATTTTGGTTTTTTGAAGCCTGAAGTCCGCAGGACCTCAGCCAAAGGACATACAGGAAGTTGACTAGTGATCTCCATTCGCGTACATCACGTCCACAGCCCTCGAGCTCAGCGTTGATTGACTTTTGGTTAGAGCTCCTGTCTTTCGTTCTCAAGAAAGTATCCAATAAGAGCTCCAACAAGGATGCGGGCGATATACTAGCGAATGAAGGTTGGCGTTGTATCTGCCGTTTTCGGTGGTTTATGTCTGCCTTCGCATATTTTCAGCATGACGAGAACTTAGAGCAAAAACAGTCCAGTGAGGATAAAGTCCAGTTGATCGCAGACTATGAACGATCCGAGGATATTTACCAGGTATCCCGAGAATAGCGTGGGAGGTTACCTGGTTAAGTCCCCCCGTGCATTATTTGCGAGAGTATGTGTTAAACCTCATAATACTGCACAATTTTATCAAATAAATCTGGTCGTAGATGCGACTGTAGATGATTGCTCCAGATTGCTACATCATCAAACTGCAGTTAACAATAAAGAGAAATGTAAGGGAGTGTAAGATAAAGTGTCATGACCCGCGTAAGGCGAGACTAAAGGCTGTTCTACTTAATTAGCTATTGAGTAAATTAGTTGTAGATGAACTATTCACTCACTTACCATAACCTTGAAACAGGGCATCGATCTCAGTGGTGGCTGATTCATAACAATTACACACGGGATATACGTAATCTGAAAGATAACACCCAGCAGAAGATATAACAATCCAATGCCGAGGTTGGGGTAGAACTCATCTTTTGTTCCCGTACACTCATACATTGTGGGGCTAAAAATAGAGTATTTGCAAGAACACGTAATGGAAAAGAATTCAAAACTAACTCTGGATAAAGCGTTTTGACTCCGAAAAGATGCGCAAGCAACATATCCTTATGCGGAGGTTGGATGTGGCACCTCTGGAAAGTTTGTATGGAAATGGTTAGCTGAACATGCTATGTGGGAACCTGAGCCAGGCATTCCATAACATCAAGGTCAGTATCAGTTTGTAAAATATCGTTCAAAAAACGAGGAGATAGCAGAAGATATAGACTGCGTGATGTCTGTCTAATGACTTATACCTCTAAAGCTTATTGATGTCATGTGTAAAACTGTAGCCATCTTTGCAGGGCGGATATATCCTTTTTAATAAGAACACTCCTGAGGGAGTTTGATCGAAGGAGGAAACTATAGAGGGAATTTTCTGCACCAGAGGTGGTAGCAAACCTCCCTTAACAACGAGGAAGCGATAAGCCGATGGGCGCGGTCAACTGTCAGCTTTGGTTTTCAACCACAATTAAGCTACGAGCTAACTGTTAACCATGGTGCTAGAATAATGGGGCCTTAGGCAAACCTTTCGACCATCAGGGGTTTCGAACCTTCAAATATCAAACACTTGATGTCCTCAGAGTACGCTGACACACCTCTGCCCGCTAACGTAACTTGTGTGACCATTACAACCCAAACGACCATTGAATCATGTCCCAAACAACCAAAATTTGATGCGTTAAGCTTGATAATACTTTTCGTTCTTATGATTTATGTGGGATTTCATATGAGAAGGTGTGAGGCTTAGCAGTCAAAACCACCCGCAAGGAAATCGGGATCATCGATGATCTCCGGAGGAAGATTAAGGTTTTGGAGACGGGGGAACATTTATCAGTTGAGCGTGCTCGGAATTGCGTCTTCACCGAAAAGGAGCCAGTACACGCCTGATTGGCTACAGCGTTGATTTTGCAACATGAGCGGAATTTCCTCTGTCGACTGTTCACTAAAGAACGAGGTCGCTGTCTGCGTCTCGTGCGCCGGACACTCTTTTGCTCCAAGTGTCCTCATCGTTTCATACTGACAGAACGCTCAGCGTGATTGTGTGTTTGCAGTTTGATTCCGAACTGTGAGTTCATCTGCAAGTATGGTCCCGGTCTCTTCCTAGTTTCCAAGTACCATACTTAGAGAAACATATTCGGGTCAATAAAGCTCACATTGCCTATTCCGGAGTTCCTTGTAAACTGGGAGTAAGCTGCCAGTTAACGTTGATCCTCAACTGACAGTATCAGTGAGTTTACTTCCAACGCTGACTTTTTATCCTGACAAGTGCACTGATTCAGCACTCAGATTATCAGCCGTATACATGGGTCGAAAATGAGTTTTAACAAGGATCTTGAAAGCATGGCTCGTAGTGAAGTGTCCGGTGCAGTCATCGCACATCACCTTTGAGGCGATGATCGCACTTTGCGTGGGAGAGGGGTATGGCGATCAGCGCCATGGCGAATCGAACGGACAGTAAGTAAAATTTACCGAAAAATGAGCATCATTACAAGTGAGAACGTGCACGACTCGTCAGAAGCCCCTCTTAGCTTCTGACAGGTTATACATGTTCTAGCGTGTCCGGTGCAGTGGAGCGCCTAGAGCTGCCAACTCGGATGCATCCTGTGCAATTTGCGCACCTGACCTCACGTAGCTTCACACCATCACCATGTTCGAAGTGAGATGCCCCTACAATTCCACTCGACATCTCTCCGCACCGCACACTATCTAAACCCCAAGACCTTGCGACGATGGCACTCCAGGGCGAGGAGATCAGCGCCTCGCACATACATACATGCTCCCAGCATTGCCGCGGATGGTGAGGGTCTCCCATCTCGCAGTGATGGGAGATCGTCGCACGTGGGATCATCGCCCCAAATGTAGCGAGGAGATGTTCAGGCACCTGATCTCACCGCCGTGACAATTTACTACGGGCCGAGATTTTATCACTCTATAGAAATGTTCTCAGGAAGAGCCAAACAGACAACACCAACCAGAACGAGTGTGACGAATTGAGCAACTGCGGCACTTGACGAATGGGAATATTAAGCGCACTGCCTAACTCTTTGAAGGCAATTTTAGAGATTTACTAAAGTCTATGAAGAACGTAGGAAAGGCGTGTTCCCTACAAAGGAGCGGAGCGCAGCAATAGCGATCCAAAAACACCAATATTGTAGAACCAATGTGAGACAGGTGTCTTCAAGCCGTTATTGCCGCTCTCGCTGTCTATATGAGGGAAATTCCTTTATCCTGCAGAATACAGCTCTGCAAAATGCTTCTGCTCTGCATTGAAAGCTACTCCGACGTTTCTTAGAGTGCGATGGGAAATCGACTGAGAAATGCCCAAACTTCTCTTCCTTAGCACAGAAATTGCACATTAATTATGTATGTCTCACAAAAAAGTGGTAAGAAGAGCGTGCTCCGCTGGTTGGGCACTTGGCCCCGCGCCTGACACCATGCATGTCAACTGGTTGAGCACATCGTCTCCACTGTGTTAAAGAAGTGCGCACCCTACAAAAACAGGATCCTTGGCGAGACCTTCCTCACCGCAACTTAATTATCCTCAGAATTGCAGGACAACTCTGAAGCACTGTCAGACAAAATATCCTAGTGTAGTCGTGAGGTTTAAGCAACATATGGAAAACAACATGAAACCAATGGATCTGCTGAGACCCGTAGGCGGGTTTTAAAAACCTAGGTCAGATCAAAATGTGAACGCAATTGTTTTCATCTATTCCAAAACATCTGCGCTACACATATGTTTGCAAAAGCATTCTTCCTTTGTTCGCTACAGAAGTGATGTGAGATATTAGGTTGATGCAAAAGAAATGGTGCTCTTTTTTTCAGAACCATATAATTTGGTCTGGACGTAGTATGACATGTAGGTGTAAATATATTCTTGTAGAGCGAAACAAGCTATTTCGTTCTATACGTATGCGAGGTGTCGGCTAGGGCAAGGAAACACGAAATAACAGGAAGCTTCTAGAAATTCTGATACCTGATTTTTGGATTTTGAGGATTTTTCCTTAATACCACAAGCAACACAGTCCAAAATACCTTTTTTGTGTTAGGTCAGGACGACGGTACCTACCCCACGTGGGAGCTTTGGTGCAACGGGATTGCGGTTTGTGAAACAGAGACGAGCACTTTTCGAAAGTTTTTCTCTGGTATCTCCAGGATTCTTGGTAGGTGATTCTCCACGAGACGCTTTTTGGAGACACCACCCTGCGCAATACCTGTTGCTGTTAATTAATCCAGAGAGTCGCGAAGGGTCGTCCAGAAAAACGCTAAAGACGCTCGAAAGCACATTTTCTGCAGCCCAACTTTTCACCAAAATTTGCTTCCGAGAGCTGGCTCCAATTTTGATAACTTCCATGGAGAACCACTGAGTAGTCTTTATAATCTACAGGAAAACTGTCGCATTTCTGTCAGTTCTCTCAGCCTTGAAATCCTTTATCCTACAAGAAAAAAGCCCTCAAACAGGACGACCCGAAGACGAAGTTTTTCTTTTTCTTCGGTTTTCGGTTTTCCGAATTCTCTGTGCAGGAGATCGAGGACCTGCCCATGCAATAAGCAATGGTCCCCACTAATCAAAGATATTATGTCGTCTGCCAAGGTTGCCATCGGTTAGGGTTGTGAGAAAAATATAGTCAACACGATAAAGCGCCATTTCTTTTGCATCAACCTAATAAAATTTCTTTCTGCAAACAACACAGACTGTGAAAATTCTTCTGAAAGTGCAGGTTGTTCTTTTTTCAATGTAGTTATCTTTTGTCTAATCCCAGAGAATAAGATGGAAAGAAAATGGAATAAGATCTCATTTTAACAATCAGAGCCTCAATGACATATGGTGTCAGTTTAGGGAATGTCTGAGTGGGTCACTGGTATCATTTTCGATGTGAAAGTATCGGGACAAGCTTAGAGCTGAACCATGTAGTGCGATGTAGTGCGGTTAGACACCACTGTGCAGTTCTGAGGCTTCATGTTAACAACTCCTTAGTTTTAATAGGCAATCGATAGACCTGGTCCTTCCGTGAAAGTAAATTCGACTACACAATTCGTATCCCTAGGAGAAGTCGGCCGATTCGCTGTAAACAGTGTTTATCAGCTCCAATATTGCTGATTCTGTATTTGTCCATTCTGATAAAGTTATCGCGACAGACATTGCCTTACAGATGCCCAGCACTTCGGCTGCCATAAAGGCAGCCGAAGTTGTCATCCATCGTAATCGACAGAATCTCGTTCAATCTACCTCATCTTATTTACAGTTTCACAATATTAGCCCCTCACGCTTCCTGAACAGCTTTTCTCATCTGATTTTCTTTCAGATGAAGTTCTTAATATTGCTTTCCCTTCTTGGCATGACCTTGGCCATGAGAGACCAGTCCATAGCAGTGAAAGGAAAGCTTCTGTGTGGAACCAAGCCAGCCAGCAATGTACGAGTGAAGCTCTGGGAGGAGGATGGAGGTGAGTGGATTTGACTTTATAATCTTCGGATAATAGCCGATGATGAAACTAACGATCTAAAGGGTGAAGACAATTGGAGGTTTACAAAATGAAATTGAACTGCACACCACTGTCAGAATTTGATAAAGACGTGTACGTCAAAAAGTGACCTCGCAAAAAATCTACCTAGAGGCCTGCAATAGCCGGGTAAAAGAAAGTTCATCACAGATCATACCCAGTACTAGATCATATTTTGTCAGTTAAGACAGTGAGTTCCATAATTATAATATCACCCCTAAAATCTGTGTTACTAAGAAGAGAGGTTTTCATGGCGTTTTCCATTATGACCAGGAGCTTATTCGTATCAAAAAACTTAGGTGCGCCATTCCTTGTGAACCCTAGCATTTCTCTTGATTTTTCTATGAATTTTTCCCTTTTGCTATCGTTTTATGAATGAGATCACTTCTTAAAAACAAGTAATTTACACAGAATGAAATCGAATTTCACGTTTCAAGTGATCGGCAAAGGTGAACATTAATAGCAAATACATGTACATCATCAAGGTGCCCAGTGGTTAGTTCCAGTCTCTAGGAGAAAAGGCTCATGCTCGAGCTCTCTGACGTGCCGGTCTCAGTATCAGGGCCATCGCAGATCGGACGATCATTTTGCTCTGTGCGACAACACCTCAGAAACGGTGATGCCTCCAGATGCTCTTCTAGTTCAGCACGCCATAGCGAGGACACTGGTCAAGATGAGAAAAAAATTCTCAGAGCTTCTTCGAACAGCACCTTGGAACTGAACCAGATTCGGTCAGATTTGCACTTCCCTTACTCCGAATCGACGGTCTGGAGAGTGATAAGGAGGAGCAGTAACATCAAAAGACAAGCGATGAGGAAGGCTACGAACCTTACAGAGCAGCGCACGACCTCACTACTGGAATTCGCCCAGGCGAACTCACAAGTTGTGAAATGGTGTAAATAGAAGAGAATATCCATAGAAAAATCAAGGCCCGTAGTAAAGTGTCCGGTGCGATCATCGCACATCACCCTTGGGGCGATGATCCCACTTCGCGTGGGAGAGGGGTATGGCGATCAGCGTCATGACGAAACGAACGGACCGTACATGAAATTTACCGAGTATCGCAACAAGCCGAACGTGCACGACTTGTCAGAACCACCCCTGAATTTATCACAGGTTGTACTAGCTTGTTCTGTGCTGTGGAGCAAAGAATCGACATGCTGGAGTTCGTCGGGTTGGATGCATTCTGTGCAATTTGCTCACCAGACCTCACGCAGCTTCACACCATCACCATGTTCCGCGAAAGATGCTCCTAGCACTTCACTCAGCGTCTCTCCGCACCGCACACTATCTAGACGCAAAGACCTGGCGATCATCGCACTCCATGGCGAGGAGATCAGCGCCTCGCACATGCATGCTCCCAACACTGCTGCGGATGGTGACGATCTCCCATCCCACAGTGTTGGGAGGTTGTCGCGCGTGCGATCATCGCCCTAAATGTAGCGAGGAGATGTGCAGGCACCTGATCTCACCGCTATGACTATTTACTACGGGCCCCTTTACTAAAGGTAGGATCCCCAAAATCCAGATACATGAGTTTCTTGAGACGGGGAATCTTCCAGTCCCAGAGCATCTGTTCGCTCACAAATAATAACAAATAATAGGCCAGAAATGACCGGATACCGGATAACGGTAACGGTTTGTCGTACAAGACACAACCCACCAAGGCTATCCAGAGAATCTCCAAGATTTTCCTTCCCCTGAACAAAAGCAAAAGGTTCAAGGTTCGTACTACTTAGTCATATTTTACTTCAAGTATTCAAACCCTACTGATGAAACTGACGAAAAAGGCGCTGTAACACGTGGCGTAAATTGTTTTCATAAAGTACAACTGCCTTCTGTAGAAAGAACGGCAATTTGAAAGCAACCGATTCCTCCGTCATCCGGTCCAGTGGTAAAGGCCCAGATATCGGAGTGAAGCCTACGGATAACAGCTAAACGGACAATCGGCTTCGGATACGGTTACCCCTGGTGCACACCATAAATTCAGCAGAGAAAACGCGGCTTTCTAGGCTTAGGACCAGCATTTTTGCCAGGTTACCAGTTCTGTTTTCGGAGCATTTGTCGCATACTGTAGACTTCTAATACAGTAGTTTCCCACCCACATAATTCCCTTCCTTGTAGTTTGATAGCAAACATCACTTGGCTATTGCCTACCATACAATTTGTAGTGGGATGAAGCAGGTGAAATTACATGTAGCAGTCGGATTTTCTGTTGTTTTCATGTTTCTGGATTTTTGGAATATGAGCTCTCTGGTTCGTTTTTGGAGAAAAATATCTGGACACCATGGAAAACATTCGATCCTAGATCTCTGCACAGAGACGTATATTATATTTTTTCTTCTGAGATGGGGACAGGCTGAAATCAAAGTTTGATCTATGGTTTGCTTCCAGCCAACCAAATTCAGAAATCTTTAGGACCCGACCCAGACGACGAGTTGGATGCTGGATACACTGATGGAAGCGGAATGTTCCAGCTTTCCGGAGGCACCGCCGAGCTGACGCCGATCGATCCTGTTTTTAAGGTTTATCACGACTGCGATGACGGAATCAAGGTGCGTCCGAGATAAGGATCCTTCAGCTCTTTGACCATTCGTTAGTAAATTTCAGCCCGGATCTCGCAAAGTGAAGTTCTACCTCCCGAAGAGCTACATCACTGAAGGAAAGGTTCCCAAGAAGACATTTGATATCGGTGAGAATTTTAGGCTTTTGCTTTTTTTTAATGAAAACATTTTTTGGAGAATTTTCCTGGAGAACATCGAGAACATTTTGTGGAAAAGTGATGTTTATTAGTCAAAATCATAGCGTTCTCAATTTTTCTTTAAATCTAGGAGTCTTGAACTTGGAGACCATCTTCCCCGGAGAGGAGCGAGAAATGATCGTCTCACGTAAACGACGTGACTTCTTTTTTGGCGACTTCTGGAACAATTAGATCTTCTGCGACATTCTTTCATCTTATTCTTAATCTACCTGTCCAAAGCAGAGCTAGTATTTAAAATCAGTCTCTAATCTTCGATGCGCGAATAAAAAATAAAATTAGATTTTCTCATTATGATACGCTACAAATAAAAGATATTTTACTTGTCTATGATCCCCCCAAAGTGAAACAAAAAAATCAAGCCAGCAAAGAAAATTGTTTCAAGAAATCCCAACAATTTGGCAGTTTAAACCAATCCAGGCGTTTTGAACCTGGAGACGATCTTCCCTGCTGAGGAGCGAGAGATGATCGTCTCGCGTAGACGACGTGACTTCTTGTTCGACGACAACTACGACGACTAAGCGGCAACTGCGTTTTTTTCTCGATTTTCTGAGATTGTACTGATTTTTCATACTGATAGCAGCAATAAATTTTCCTTTCTTACATGATATGAGCACGAGACAGAAATTGATTCCTTGGATGATCGTACATAACATATTACGGACAATGTGATGCACATGGTGCATCACGGCCTTCCGTTCCTGTGTGGCCACGTGATGCACATGGTGCATCACGCCACTCCTCCACGCTCAAAACCGCTTTTTTTCTACTGCTTTTTCATACAACCACATTATTCAATACAGAGAACAACATACTGGATGGGCCCAGTCAGAGATCTTATTATGACAAAGTCTCAAATGAAGTACGGTTTGCGAATCCAAGTTTATGTGACAGCGATTTGAAAAGTTGGATAGTATCACTAATTGAAACTGCAGTATAACTTCCAGGCATTTACAAGTTCAGTTTACGTGGTGAGATGCTTAAAAAGATGAGGGACCATTTCGATATTTCACATATGAAGGGTTCTTGTCACTATCTCTTCATTATTTGGAATAGGAAATTAGATAGTATCTATGTTACTAACAAATCAAAACACTGTGATCTCTACCTTACAAATGATAAAAAAATACAGAAAGTCGCAGAAAACGTGAGCTACACTCCTCAGATCAGGAAAACCGTTCCCCTGTGGCCACGTGATGCACGTGGTGCATCACGCCGCGCGGCCAAAAAAATATTGATCGGCCACGCGCACTCGCCACGCGAAAATGTGCTCGGTCCGCAATGTGTTAAAGGAACGCCATTTACGGTTAGTTTTGTCAGTGTTTACTGAATTTCACTTTACGGACCACTGTTGACGGAAATGATAGCAAACAAAATCCAAAATAGAATGATTCCAAAACTTTTTGACACTCACTCTCAACTTCGGCAGCAATTCCAGTGCGGCCATGTGCTCTGGCTGGCTCATCAAAACCTGCCAGAATTATGAGTAAAGCGAAGGGCATTTATAGATCAATTCACCTATAATAAGCTGTTTTTATGTTCAGGCCAATGCATTTCGACTGAGATAATGCATGTAGACTGCAGATCATCTTTATGGAAAGTTGTGCCTAGCCAAGTGAAGGCTTGGTTGACACAGGTGAAAAGTCAAGGATGTTGAAAGATGATGATTAATTCTCTTTTTATTGATGCTGCTTTGCTGAATTATGCTGAGGAACAGGAACTTATAGAAATAAAAAAAACAATTGTTTGCACGTGCTAATGCAGCTCAGAGAGCTCAGAGTTTTGATGGTACCTTAATGGCTACCGTGTTCTTGTTTTCTGGGAAGATTAACAAGACCTTAGCGGCTCACAAGCAGAGACGTGCATTTATGCCTCCGAATTCGCGGAATGATACGGGTAAGAAACCTCGGAGAGACTGGAGTTATAAAGTTCATAGACTGAAAACCAATTTCCTCTCAGGACCTGTAACAAAATACACAAGTTTTCTAGCCTTCTGTAGCTATTTTTCCGTGATCAACTGAATGAGCTCTCTGGCAGATCAGTGCACCTCATTGATCTCAGTTCTAGTCCCGATCAGTAATAGACTCCCGAACAGGTGCAGAGCGTACCATAAAAACGGGTATATCCTACGGGATTTTCGAAATATCAAGGGGAAAATTGGAAGTGCGGGCTGACGTTCCTGTCCTACCAGATGTGCTACTAAACTGCTGTTTCCTATTGTCTGAAAAATCGACTGATGTCCTATTTTCCAGTACACAGTTGTTGACGCCAATTTTTAATTTTGTTTTCTGGGAGGGTTTACGTGACTATCTGCTTGCATTTTGGAATTTTCTTTCCTATGATTTGTGATTAATGGAAGATGAAACTGCAGCTGGGCACTACTGCAGTTTATGTAGTCATATTTTGGAATATTGCTGTGTCACCAAGCGAGGTCCAGGCAGCAGTGGATCTCTTGAAAATAGTGCAAAACTTGGTAAACTTGTCTTTCTACAGGTAAATACTTTGATGAAATCCTTCGTATCTCAGACATTACGGTGGATTTTGAGGCAAATCTACGAAATTTATTGTTCGTGCTGGACCTTGAGTTAAACCAAGCTTCCATCTTTTTTTCCTCACCAAGATATAAAACTCGCCTTCTTCGGATAACATGCAAATTCCTGGTGCCAATCGATGCATCGGCTGGACCCTTCCTCATACCTGGATGTAGAAATCGTGCCCATGACTGCTCCACAATCTATAATTGGCATTATAGGGCTACCCCGTGCTACCATTATATTGACAGGACCAACTCTGACGGGGAAAAATTCCGGAGACTGCGACGGAACCAAAATTAGGGTGAACTACATAGTATTTCACGGTGAAGCTAGGTCTTCTAAGAGAGCAGTCACTCTCCGAGTGAAAGATGAGGAAGAGTCAGTGTTCTATTAGCTCTGGAATTTCAAATGTTGCACCAAGTGTCGTTCTTGAGACAAATTTAGTAGTTTCACACGAAACTTCACCGTCCAAATTTACTTCATTCATTCGATTTCAACTGGATTAGGCTGATTCAAACAGCAGATTGATTCGATGATTTTGTGGAACTTCAGGACGAATGTGATTCGAATAATGAACTCATTCGAGTGGCTCCAAAATGATATCATTCCGACGACTTCGTTTGTTGGATTAGATGAGCCTATTCGGAACATTCATGCGTTCAATTCACTAGAAGCTCAATTTTTGAATAGCCCGTTAATTAGCTCACCTCGAGGAAAATTATCTTTCATGAACTATTCACATGACTGAACACCTCAAATATCGTCGTTTTCCCTTCAAATATATTTAGATAATTCATATTTTTGTTTACATATTTTATTTTATACTTGTCTTATTATGAAACCAAGGCGTTGTAGATTCTATCCTTAACGTGGATGTTCATCAGCTACATCTGTTGTCTTCAGACGAACCGAATATTTCAAGGAAATCTTCAAAAGCTCCCCCCCCCCTCGCCATATTTTGGCTCAGCAGTCATCCTGAGAATTCAAGAATTCAAAAGCATGACGTGCTTTGCTCCACTTCTCTCCATTGTTATTCACGAGTACGTGCCAGCCTCATTACTCAATCAAAACAAAACACCGGCGGAAATTCTGGGCAGACGCCGAGATAAACTCGTTTTAGGTACACATTGTAAGAACTTATAAGCCCAGCATGACCCTGGGATATGGGCCATGTCTTCCATGCTGCTCTATTCTGCTCTACTTGCGATAGCGACTTTTACGTGCTACGCACTACCTCAACCTGGCTTATTGTAAGTAAAAGGCGATATAAATGGCTCTATGAGCTCTTGCATTCGAGAGTTTTCCATGGAAATATTAAATACATATAACTGGTTATTTCAAAGTCAATGAACCTTTTAGGAATGATCCACCCACGTCGATCCATGCACTGCTCGTCGCTGGGTCTAATGGTTTCAACAATTACAGGCACCAGGTGTAGCTTTGCTTCAGATTTATTAGTTGGTTGCTTGTAGCTTTAGGGTAGAATCCAGAACCATACCTAAGCTACGCCTCACTTAGGGTAAGATTTTCAGGCCGATCTCGCTCACGCCTATCATCTACTGATTGAAAAAGGTGTACCTGCGGATAATATCGTCACGATGATGTACGACGATGTGGCGTATGATCCTAGGTAAAGTTTTCTATAGGAGGAAATAAATCAAACAAAAAAAGCTGCGAACGTTAAATACTAGTGAAAAGAAAAAGATAAAGCTAATTACTTGGAATCCTTAGAGAAGCAGTTGGAGTAATCTATCAGTCCCTGATATCACTTGATTTCTTTTTCTGCTTTTTTTTCACAAGTTCGGGCTTCCAGAAGCAAAAAAATAGGTAGCAAAATTGCACGAAGAGATTTATAAGGCAGTGTGAAGAAGGCGGCTTTTTGGATCTTTGCCAAAGGACAATTCTTCCGGCATGTCACAATCAGGTTTTTAGGCCTTCTTCGTCACTTTTTTTTTACATTTTTTTTACCTGTGATATAATTCCAAAAGACGAAGTAGGTCTCTTCGCAATGTAACTTTTACAACATACAGTTTTTTTCAGAAATCCGAATCCAGGCGAGTTGCGAAATATTTGGAATGGTCCTGACTACAGGAAGGGAATGAAGGTAGATTACAGGTTAGTAAATCGCATTTTTTATGATTAGTCTAAGGCTTTACTCTTAAGTGGACTACATAATGTTCATGGTTGTTTGTTTATACACGTAATAAATTGATTAATTAAATAATGATTAATTTAAATTAATAGAATTAAATAATAATAATAATAAAAATTAATTAATGATTGACTTCCTCCCATTTATTTCTCTAGTACATCATAATTGTTCATTAGGTTATCTACGCATGTATGTGATTTAATTATATACTTCCATGCAGAACCATCATAACGTCGTTCCAGGACAACATCCGTGAACAAGTACGTCTTCCAAGCTGTTCTCTCCGGTGATAGCACGGTTGCCTCTGCTTTTGCCGGCTCCGGAAGAGTTCTAAAGAGGTAAACAGCCGTTTGTTTGCACATCAACATCAACCTATTTTTGAAATTTAGCACGAGCTCCGACAATGTGTTCATTTTCTACACGGACCATGGCGCTTACAATATCCTGGGTATGCCAAGCGGACCAGTAGTAAGTGTTGACGTCGTCCCGAGATCAATTATCGATTGATGACTTTGTGTTTACAGATAACAAGATCCGACCTGGTGGGATACATTGAGCACGCTCGTGCTCTGGGGAAGTTTCACAAACTCTCCATTTATATTGAAGCTTGTGAGAGTGGATCCATGTTGAGTGGTCTAGAAAATGACAATTTTGGTGAGTTCTTCATTTCATTCATTTATTCATTCATTCATTCATTCATTCATTCATTCATTCATTCATTCATTCATTCATTCATTCATTCATCCAGTAAAGCGATGAAGTCCATGTGAGGGATGAATAAGCAGTTTTGAGTTTAATATAATTGGCAAAGGACTGAAAGTTAGGATCTGAGGCATAATTCTCCAAGGAGGCGTGGTGTATCCCATTTGTTTTAAGGCTAGAACTTCCATGACCCTCTAGCTCATGCCTATCCTTAGCAAATTCGTCAGTTTTCCTTCCTTTGTCCTTACCCAGATAACTTGACCGAGCTTCCTTGCGTTCTATAGCAACTAATAAAGGCCAATCAGAGCGCGATTAGGCCACGCCTCTCGCTTGTGCCCCCGCCTTTTTTAAAAGCTATCCCCTTTATCCAGCAATTTTAGTCAATGGATTGACCGCATCCAGTTCCACTGAGGATTCTTACGCATGCAACTGCGCGAAGAGTATTTGCTACGCCGATCTATTCAGCTACAAATGGATGACAAGCTCTGAACAGGTAGGATTCCATCGTGCTAACCGTCCTGGATTCTCTGGATTCTGTCTATTTAGCATAATTTGATGCAGTTCTCCATTAATCAGCAATACAGTGATGTGAAGAAAGAAGTACGGTAGGTATTCTCAAATACTTCGCCAATGAAAATCGATAATTCCTGGAATATGACCACAATGCCACTTTTTTTTTTAGTTCTTCTACAGTGCAAATGTTCGGATCTCCAGCGGTAACTGAAGAACGCGTTGGTTACTTTCAAGGCACTAAACCAAGCAAGGATGTTGTTTCCATGGCAAAGTTGAGCAACTCTAGCGAGGTAGGTGCCCTTTGGCCAGTCTGACATCGCTCAGGAATGCAAATGACAAGTGTGAACATTGTAGCACTCGGCGGTGGTGAGTATCCGTGACGTACCGATCCATTCGTTGCTGATGAGGGCAAAGGACGTTCGAGGCGGCGAGCATGCGACACGCGCTGCAAAAGAGCTGCAGCAGGCTCTGCAGGTAGTGTAGAAATTTTCTTTCCTCAGTGAACCTAATACTGAGGTAAAATGGAATTGGAAAAGGAAAAACTCTGTTCTTGCAAGCACAGGAACAACAACGTGTTTTTCCTTCGCATTCAAGCTGGATGTAAAAGTTGTACTAATGCTTAGAATCGTAGATTTACCTCCGTAGTCACAGTATTGGACTCAAGGCGGGTATGGGCGTGACCGTGCCGTGACATGATTGGTTGGGAGAAAGGCGTTCAGAAAAAAAGCTATCCTTACCACAAAATAGGTATCATGTAGCTGAAGAGACCAAAGACAAGACTACAGAGACCGGATAGGCTGATCCTATGGACGGATGGGTAATCTCATACTCATTAGTATAATCACCTATGGATAAGAGCGCGAAGACAAGACTGCAGGGACCGCACTGGGTAACATATGATAATGCGTAGGGTAATGTAAAAGTTGTGCCAATGTCTGCCAAAGTAGGTTCACCCACGTGGTCATAGGGTTGCACTGAAGGCGGGAATGGGCGTGGCCGTGCTGTGGCATGATTGGTTGGGCTGAGCCTTTCAAAAGAAAGCTATCCTTACCATCATGAATCGAAGTTGTGAACAAAAACATACCATTGAGCTCAATACACCGAGGACATAACGGCAGGGACCAGATAGGAGGGCCGCATGCATAATTGAGATTACCGAGGGTAAATGTGTCAACACCACACAAATTCACCCATCGATAGTACGGGCTCCAGCATTTTTACCCTGGGTAATCTCAATGATGCATGCAGGCCAGGGTAATCTTATACACGCATAGGTAATTCACTGGGTAATCTCATACACGAATGGGTGAACTGGGTGAACTATGAGCATGGATGCATCATTGAGATTACCTAGGGTAGTCGTTAGGTAAGTTCTGACCAGGTAATGCTTATCCATGCTAACGGTGGGTAAATTTGCGTGGCGTTGACACGTTTACCCTGGGTATTCTCAATTATGCATGTATGCTGTGATCGCCTATGGGTTACAGCTGTGTTCAGATAACGTCAAGGATGCGTAAGCATATTGATTGGTGCCAGGCAAAGGGTAAACTAATAAGTTTACCATGGGTAACTCAATGGCGCATCCGCAGCACCCACACCCTTTTTCCTGCCCAAATAAATAGTATCTTTTTAAAAAGGAAAAGTTTCCGGGAATTCCCAGCACAAGGATGTGAGTGATAGAGGCAGTTTATACTTCCGCTGCGCTCATGCGCAACCTTGTAACGGAAGATAGGCTGGGACCGATTTTTGTCAACCTTCTCGCATTCACCGTGAAAAGGTTTGAGCTAGCCGTTCTTGGGGCGGGTGTGGAGCATTGTACCAGTGTAGGGCAGTGTTATAGAGCTCTGCGAATCATCAGTTCAAACGAATGGCCAATCATGAAAGCTGTTAGCTCCGCCCTTTTCGGATTTAAAAAAAAATGAATGGAGTGGCTGGGCGAACGTGAAAGTGAACTGCTCCACGAAAAAAGACCATAAACATCACTATCCAGGAAAGCCTCCTACCCCCCCCCCCCCAATGAATCGCCGTGAATCTTTTTCCTGCAGAGAGTTCTACTAAGCTCGCTCCTCTTTCGTACCGGTTTTCAGCTTTTTCTCATCTTCGTTTATGAGGCATTGGATCTTTATAGTGTTTCCGCTGGTGAATTCTTAGCGAGCTGCCACGGAATCGTACCAGATCCATAAAAACCTCTAGATGGCTATCTAAACAGGAATGATCGTAGCGACGTTGAAAAGTGGGCAAAAGTGAAGCACTGGAAAAAGTTCGGCAGTTTTCCCCTATGAGATTCTGGTTTTTACCTTCAGGCTTCAATTGCGAGGAGTTCTTCGAATAAAATTGATACGTTGAGCAACTGGTTTCCTAAAAACTAGCTAGGTTCTCCCTGTAATTATTGCAAGTTGTAATTCTGCCTTGTATTAGTTATAATTTAACCAGATAAGTCAATAATTTCATCTTTGGCTGTATTACCCGATGGCAATCTAAATTCCCCTCTAGGGCCTGATGGATCGAAAGCAAGATGAGTAATACCATACCCATGAAAATGATTACCCCTGGGTAGCAGATCGGTATAAACAACGCTATGGGGTAAAGGTGTTGATGGGTGCCGGATAAATGGTGAATTTTGGTACGCTAATAGGTTTGCTATAGGCAATCGAAATGATTCAAATGGGCTTCGGAAATTCTCACTGATAAGCCCAGGGCCCTGTGCACTATTACCATGGGTAAATGTGTTGGCGTACATGTTAACAATGGGTAATTTGAGTGTTGCTAGTGATGCATCCAGCTTTAGTTTCCTGAAATTCGCAAATGTTTCGATATGGTAGTAAAACGGAAAATTCTCGACTTTTGCTGTCTGGATTACTTTTCTCCGGAGAAACTTCATCCGTAAAATATCAATAATTTTTTACATTATGTTTGTCAGCAGGTAATACCTTCTAGAGCCCCTAACTGATATTTTTTTCACATTTTTTTTGCATCAAAAGTTTAAATTTATTTGTTGTTAGGAAATAACCTAAGAATTTTTCTTTTGAACTAACTAATGAATTAAATCCGTTTCCAGAAACGCGAAGGATTCCACATTATTTTCGATAACCTACTAAAACGACTTCACTTGTCCACTGAGGAACTACAAGAAGAACACGAGGTAGAAAAGTCCCTCCAGGATCAGTGCTACGAAACTCTGGTGCTCGAATTCGATGAACACTGCTTTCCTCTGAGAAATGTGAGAAAACTCCCCCATTTTTCCTGAAAACGACTTGAAAATGACCTTCCCATTAAGAACGCGTTCGCTTTCGGCTCGCTGCGACGGTTTCGTCCTTTTTGTGCCAAGGCCAGTCGTAATGCGATTCAACGGGCCATCGACGCTATGAGGCTGTACTGCATAGGAAATCCAGTGATTGCAGAGGTTCAAGGCGTTGAGTAGGGAGTCTGTGGTGCTTACGGGTTGTACAGTATTTTCGTAACTGGTAATAAATTCATTTGTCATGTTTGTTTTTGTAAAAAGAGTTTTCTCTTTTTTTTTTTGTTTGTGAACGGCAAAGGTCAAATGGTTTGTAAGGGAGTTATGAGGAAATAAAGTACTGTTAGAAAAGAAACAGATAGGAGAAAGAAAAACAGATGAATATGCAGAAAAACAAATAACATAGCCAGTTAGGAACTAAAAAGTAAAAGTAAGCAATCGATTCTAACAAGGAAAAGAGTCAGATGACCGATCTTTGATCTAGGCGATGAAAGTGAGAAGGAAACAGACAGAGATGCAAAAAAGGGCTCGCTGATCTCGCTAGAGCTTCCGTCGCTTCAAAAACAACACCAACGGACGCATGAACAAAAAGACAAGTGTTTTCACTCTCGGAGATGAGCGTTCAAGAGATCGTGCAAGAGTGGAGATACATGAGAAAAAACAGAAACTTTGTGGAAGCAAAAATAACGGTAAGTAGATGTAATACAGTTTTTTCTTCAAAATTCCTTGTTCAATTGAAAAATATTTTTCGAATCTTAGAGCTTAAATATGTAACTAAAGTTTGAGGAACAAATGAGAGCAGGCGTTGATCTACTATATCTTGAATAACAAAGGAAACTTGATAAATTAAATAAGAAGTGGGAACACAGACAAACTAAATTACCCAGGTTCGTTTTCCGGAGGATGGGCACAAATTTTAAACAGGCTACAGGATTACTTGACAGTATGTTTTTGGAATTTTCCAGGAGGACGGTGGGATTTACTAGAAGTACTTGAACAATTCTCGTCATAAATACACAAATGTAGCTGGCAGTGAAAGGTCTGCAAACTTTTAAGTCAAATCTAGGAATTTTTTCACAGGTTCACTGACTGTCTGCAATCCAGGAATCCAAGAAGTCTGCACCATTCCAGAGTAGAAAATCTAGCAAAATGAGGCTTCGAAGGATAAGTGAGAGGGGCGGTGGAATTTTCTGAAAATACCGAAGCAATTCTCGTACACATACATATATGTCTGTTATTTCTGTCGGTGAAAAGTCAGAAAACCAAGGTGAATCCGAGAATTTTTCCACATGAAAAAAATCCTCACCGTCTACACCATTCCAGAGTTGAAAATCTAGGGAAAAACATGCTTTAAAGGACAAGTTATCTCTCCAGTGAGTAGTTTCAATACTAGTAGAGCACTATTTCTTGATGTGTATATTCAGAAATTGTTTTAGTAACACACTGGGGATCCCATTTCGGTGTGCAAGCGCAAAATTCTAAAGAAGTGTTCACAGTCGTGGAAATAAGCCAATGAAGAAAACTCTATGTATGTAGTTACCATACTTTGGCTACTGTTATCCTGTGATCGGCTTCTCTCAGGGCAATCCTAGATTTCTGCTCCCCACTTCTGAATCCTTGACTTTTGCATAAAGCAGAAAATATTCAGCGTCAAAATTCTTTTGAAAATTCGCGCCTTCTATCCAGAAGACGGACTAAATGCACTTTGTTCGCCCATATTTTTCCGTGTATAACACCATGTGGTAGCGTGATTTCGAGCGTTCCAATGTGCGAGGTCACTGATGAGGCATTAGTGTGATCTGGCGGACATTCCCAGATGACGCATCCCATCCCCCCACACATTCCGCCGATAGCCAGCCGGCCACCACCCATTCGCGTGATCAGTCGGCCTTCACACATTACTGGATGCGGATGTGACTACAGTATCATCTAGACTGCTGCCATTGGACAGCACTGTATTTTCCAAAAAATCACAGTATCCCCAGGGGAGTGCCAGAAATGTCCTCATGATCTGCTCGTAAGCCACTGTCCCCGGTCAGCGTTCTCCAAGACAAAGGCCGCGCGATCTCCGGCGGCGTTCGCGCACCAGCTGGCCATTTTCGCCTCCTCCTCCGCCTCCGCCTCTTCCTCCTCCTCATTGACGTCCTCCTCGAATGGATCGATACATTAGCATGCAATTCACTATTGATTTCTGAGAGGGCAGTGCGCATAAGTAGAGTGGTGGCCGTTGGACGATTGCCAGCACGGCTACTGCTTTCCGACATCCATATTTCTTCCCTGTTAGCTCCTTTTTCATCCAATTTCTTCATTCTTTCCTGCATTTCTTTCATATGGCTCCCTTGCAGTTCTGAAGAACAATCCGTAGGTGGACTGATGTTGATAGCAAGGCATGCACTGATAACGATGGGGCAATTTCCGGAGTAGTCCGGTAAACAAGGAATAGCTTTATGATTCATGGTTAGAGTAATTTTTGCGGCGCTGTAGTGGTGATTTAACCAATCATGGCAGGTTCACTAATAATTGGGGATCTCATTTTATATTATTTTTCAGTAACAAATCTGCTTATTTATGTTATTTTATTACCTATTACTGCTCCTCGACGGCTTCAGTACCATTCATAATAGTGTTATCCAGGATTTCGACCATTTTTCGAGCCAGCTTCGTTTTTGCAGGATATCTTAACCTTTGTTTACTGGTTTGTTTGTAAACCCGCTTTGGTCGAATTTGCAGTTGTACGAACCCGCAGCTAGGTTCCAGATTTTCTCGCTGAATTCTCTTTTACCCAGGAAATAGTTTTCCCTCCATAGCAGCTATTATAACCACTCAAATATTATACTTTCTTCAACTATCCGTACCTCTATTTATTTTTCCATTTTCCTTCCTTCTCGGTTAGCCATTGCCTTTTCCACGTGTGAAATATTATCTCATTCTGACACTTTTTTTGGTCTGGCTTCCTTTTGTGGATTAGTACAAAACGTAATCAGCGATTGGTTTGTAAAGCTGGTTTCCTTGAACTACTGGATAAATCCACAATTAGGTTCCAGAATGTTTCTGAGTGTCTTTTTTCTGGGAAATAGTTTTCCCTGCATACCGGTTATTATAACCACTTGGAACAATTCCTTCCACCGTTGTTCCGTTTATTCTTCCATTTTCCTTCCTTCCTGGTCGGCCGTTGTTTTTCCACCTCTGAAATATTATCTCGTAATCAATATTTGCTAACATCTTGAAGGTGACTCAATTATTATAAACATATACGGATACAGGCATATTCATTTACAAAGGTGTTCTCATTCGGAAATGTTTTCCGTTTTATATTTTTCTTTTCCCTTCGTTTCGCGAAACGACTCTCGATTACTCTCTTTTCCTGTTAAAAGAAACTACTGTCCTAATCGCGCTTAGGCTTTTTTCCAAAATATTTTTCCATGTTCTCATAAAACACATAGAAATTGGCGGACCTTGCGGAAATTTGACACATCTCAGAAATAGACGACCTCAAGGAGAAATTTCACGTATGTAGGTTGACTTCATGCCTGACTTTTTCACTTGTTCCTTTGGTCGCTCACTCATTCCCCTTGTCATTTATCCACTCACATATAGGTGACGTATTCAGAATGAGAGTGAATTTGGAGCTATTTTTATGCTGTTGTTGTTTCGATTCTTGATTGTTTTTAATTATGTCTGCATTTCAGTTGTTTGCCTCCTCCATATCATATTCTGTTCGGTTGGTAGTGAAGGTCTACATAGCCATCTCTTTATTCACTGCATAGTTCGTTTATTCTTTCAAATGTCACTTTTTCGGTCATTTCCACCCAGTGATAAGGTGTAGCATTCCATCCACTTTATCCTTTTCAAAGCGTAAATCACCCTATTTCGGATATGACTCTCAAAGCATACAAAGAAAACATACATGCATCAAAAAATGATGAAGAATGATTAAAAATGCAGCGAGAGAATATGCTTGGGAAGCAAAAAAAAATTAAATTAGTGTTTAGTTTAAGAAAAGGAATAGAAAATCCTCCAGCCCTTTTGAACCTTAATCTTGCAGTATGCTGTGTTCTCGAACATTCGTTTTTTCGATCTCTTCGAAAGCGATTTTGACCAAATCGGAGAAACGAATCGAATTTGATTAAAATGAAAAATAATTTGAATATGCGCATCTAGAATGCTATGCGATCCTCACTTCGACCTAACTTCACAGAAATGCCGAAAATTAACTCTTTTTTGGCTAACTCTTAAGAACGCTAGCAGCATTCTCTATTGCTTTTTTATTCAATTTTTCCTTTTTTTCGCCTTTGTGGATGCCTCCCTCAAAAGTGGCGGCGTGTGATATAAATCTATCCGTAATCGCTAGAAAGTATCAATTTCTTCAGAAGGTCATTAGGTATATCCTGTAATTGGTCAGCAGCAAGCCACTCAGAAATTTACATCGGTAGTGTCTTCTTTTTTTCTTTTTCTCCTCTTCACACCGCTGACACAACGTTCATAAATTTTAAACCCTTGCTCGGCTAATGTGGATTGTTTGCTAACTATTTTCGGAGCAGAATTCTGGATAATTCTGAAGAAAAATTTTAGATTCTTGACTTTTCTTCATAAATACTCCCGATAATGTCAGAAATTCGACAGATTCCGCAGAGAAAGTTTGCTGAAATTCTATCCGCTCTTTGCTGCTGCTGGGTTTCCGCTGACGCCATCCAGAAATCCAACGCAAACACACGTCGGTTTTTCTGCGGCCAGGTGTTGATTCAGATACAGTTTCGCTTGCTCAACAGCTTTTTTGCCGAGGAATCGATCGTGGGTGGACGCTAGGCCAATCGCTGCTCTGGGAAAATCTATGCAAGTGCAAAACCGTAACCATTTATTACCTGTGGGTAATGCGAGAAAGGGCATCTTCAGAGACGTGCCGAAGCCTTTTCCCGGAGGATCAAAGAAAATCCGCGTTTTTCGGATAGAATTTCCAGAAATCTCGGCTCCCTAGGCAAAGTGCAAACGGCTCATCAATTAAGCTGGACCAGCTTTAGTGCAATTGTGAATTCCACGGGCATTTTCAATTGCCAGCAACGTTTCTTCGCCGTCAATCCGTCTTCGCAGTGCAGTTTTCGCCCTCCACAGCTCCCTCTAATTGATGAGTTTATTCCCTGAGACGTGTTTTTTCCACTGAGAAAGCAAATGCATCTCGCACATCAATGCACCTCAGGAAAAAAACTGGTTACCTCCTGCTGGCCCCCGCGGTCCCACCCTCCCCCCCCCCCCCC
>JARK01001622.1:228450-240624 GCA_000688135.1 Ancylostoma ceylanicum
GCCCCGTCCACACTTCTTGGTGTCAGTTAACCTGTCAATGAGGCGCGCATCTCAGTAGCAGCTGTCGCAAATCCCCGGTAAGCTTGATCTCATTAGGTGATCGCCAGGCATGAAAACATTGCCAGCAGCGAGCTGCGCTGGCCGTTGCTCCCAGTCCGGATCTGCCGGTCATCCATCACGATGCGGGCAACGATTCGCAAGTGGTTCAACCCTCGCACAGCGGCCACTGCTGTCAGTTTTTCCCCCGGCTAATTATTGCACGCACATGTGTCCGTTTGTGGTGGACTTTGGCTGGTAGTAAATAATTGAATATTCACCTGCGAAGTGAAGGGCATAAGCAAATTTTCAGCGCTTTTGGGGACAGCAAAGCAGGGTCGTCAGTAGGATAGTGGGCGGGTAATAGCGAGCTGGGCCTGTGAATTTATACAAAGATCTACAGGGGACTTTTTTGGAGGAAAACCTGACGTTTGAGAAAAAAAAACTAACGTAGTTGAAGAGAAATTGAAGTCAAACAAGTTGACAAGCAGATAGGCAAAGTCAAATTTTCAGTGATATTACGAATTCCGAAATTTCCATTTTTTTTCAGAATTCCGATTTTTTCGAAATTTTGAATTCCGAAATTCTTGGTAAGTCGAAATTTAAAGATGGAATGAATAAAAACTGTCGAATTACTGTAAGTTTTGACTAATTCCTTTAGGATAAAGAATACGACTAGGTGGGTCGTGGGTTCAGCGCTCACCCACGGTACGTCTACCTCATTTTTGAACCTATTTTTACTGCACACAAAAACTATATTTTGCAATTGTAATCACTTTCTATTGTCTGTTGTAATGCTGCTCTTTAGTTCATGCTTTATGAAACTAATTGTGGATTCTTTTCTCCATGCAATTCTTTTTCTTTACCAACTTGGATTTTTTTTTCATTTTTGCTGGGCACAAAAATTTGTTTTCACTACACTCTCACAGATTAATGGTAACATTCCTCCTATTCTCAGGTTTATGATATTTTCCGACTCTTTTTTTGGTAGTTTACTCTATAGCAGCTTCCTTATATTTGCCGTGACCCATTCGGTTTCACTGAAAGTTATCGGCACGTATGCTTCATTAAGATTACCTGGGGTAAACGTGTAACACCAAACGAACGTACCCATCGTTAACACGGGCGTTTGCACTTTTACCTTGGATAATCTCAATGATGCCCTGCTTCATGCCCTGCTCTCAAAGTCTATCCCAAGAGGTGCCATTTTTAGGCCTCTTTACCTCTGAACTCAACCCCTGACCATCTTATCAAAACCGCGTCAACTATCATATTGGGTTCTGCAAATGACATTTGACAATGAAAATGACATTTGATATTTTAACCGAGATACACGTAAGCACTGTCGTTGAACAATATGTTGCTACATAGCGATGTGAGACGAACGTAAATGTCAACTGGAAATGTCATCTGACAGGGTACTGAACTATGTGTCATTGATGACTAAAGCAGATATATATGAATTTTGAAAAAGTGACAGCTCACATGATAGGTACGAGATGAAGCGGATATTCATGTTGGAATCTCGATATATGACAAATGGGCGGATACCTATTGCTAATTGCTATTGCTACGTGGATCTAAATGTCAAACGACTGACAATTAACGGAGCAACAAACCTCTAGGTATTGACAATCTCAACAGGGGCAACATTCATCAATGAGATTACCCGGGGTAGACGTGTTAACTAGAGTATTGACCTAATAAAACTCTAACAAATTCAAATAATTCGACTAAAAATTCTAAGGTCCATCTGAAAATTCCAACATTCTAAGAACAAAAACCTTCACAGCCCTTATTTCTTTCACCCGAGGGTGTAAGGCGGCTCTGCCTACCCTAACCATTTCAATTTTTGGTTTATTCGAAATCGAATATTCGAATGACGAATGCTTCTAATGCACTATTCGATCAACGCACTAGTGTTAACACACCACAAATTTTTCCACTATTGACGTTGGCCTCTACATGCTTACCCTGGGTAATCTTAATGATGCATCCAGGCCTAGAAGGTAACCTTTCGAACACTAAATTAGTGAAATCACCCTCAGATTTACAAGCAAACTAGTAAGCAGACTGACAGACAAGCAGAGAAGCAAATAGACAAACAGACCAAGCTATATGCATGTGGAGGCAATGGGAATTTCCCCTGTAACTCTGGATATAAATCCTAGCCATTGATAACACCCAGCAATTTTAGCCGATCGCTGCATAGCAAATGTTTATCGACACGGCTCGCTGCGGCAGTTAATGGTGCAATTGCAGAATCATCTGCAAATTTAGAGGAAAAAAGTTGCTACAAAAAGTAAACTATTACACGACACCACAAACTCTGTTGTTTATTCAGCTTCTCCGTGCGAAACTACGCGATTTTTCAATCTTGTGCAATTACAACGATTGTCCTAGACGTCTCAAGTGTATACGTGTGCAATTGCACCATTTAGATGAATTGTGCAATTCACGTAGTCCTCGATTTTTTCGTGCTGCTAGTAGCATTGCTACAGTGCACTTATATTGAAGAACTAATTTTCTTCTCATTATTCTGATGTATTCATGTGACATTTCCGAGCTGTAGATTTTTTGACGCCATTTTTTTTTTCGCACGAATAGTGCATTTTTTCGTCCCTTGCTCCGTCACTAGTGGCTTTTCTACGTCTCGCAGCTTTCACATAGCTCACAGTAGTTTATCTTGTCATGTGACACATGGCTCACGCGTGTTCCTGTGAGATTTTTCTAGAAAATCGGGCAGAGACGCAGAGTAGTGACATTTCTGGCACTAAAAAGTGTGAAATTTTTCTAGTCGTCTTCTCTGGCTCGATGGACAAGCTAAAGCTTTCAGAAGCGTGGTTTATTAGATAAACTCCAATTATCAGTGCGTACTTACCGTCTCATGACAAATTTCCGTCACGTTTAATGTATTTGGTGCAACTACGTACTTTTCTGCAGAGCTGCATAATCGGCTTGAAAAATCTTGAGCATTGGTCGTAGTATACACCTGGTTGTGGCAACAACAATTTGCAATATGTCTCGCCCACGTATGTAGAACATGATTGCGCGTCGAGTAACCCGCTGTTTCTGCAGTTGCACCTGAAACATGCAATGACCACAGTTTTTGAATTTAACTGCACATGCATGTGAGCCAACGGTGCTCTTGCTCCATCCTGCCTTCTTTTACAGTGATAAAAAGTGCATATTTGAACAAACACACCGTAAAAAGTGAGCAATATTGATCAAAGTGCACTTGTTGCATGACAATTTACGCGCTATTACAGACCAGATTTACGTGTGATCCGGTTCGGCTTAGTGTGTAGTAGAGGTGTTTAGAGAGCATGTTTCCCCCTTCCTCTTTACTTTTCCACCTGTTTTCAATGCATATTGGTATGCGGCGACGGTTGCGACAACGTGTTTACTGTTCGGCTGCTAGCGGAATTCGGAACGTCATCGGAGGGGGATGAGCGCTATGGGGGTGTGCGTCCGTGTGAGTGAGTCAGATGTGTGCCTTGTCACCTCGGCTCGCGCCACCTTTACGAGCCCTGCTGTGCCCCTCTCCCTCGGTTCTTATCAAAAAAGGGCATATTCTCCCCGAGAATACGATGCTTCTACCTCGGAACGACGTCCGCATAGTGTCGTGTCCGCTCGTGTCCATCCGCCATCCTCCAATTTGTCACCGCAGCCACTTGTGGCTTGGAATTTTTACGAGCGTCGATCGTAGTGTCGTAGTCAAATAGAACACCAACGCTCTCGAGCCGCACAGTGTATGTATTTGGCAAACAAATACGCGTTTTCCTCTTGTTTTTACTGCTTTCTCTGTGCTGAATTATGCGCTCCATTGAGACTAGTTATTCGTACACTCTGCAAATTAAGCCGTCAATTCTACAACTTTTGGTGCATTCACGAACACACCGCATGTTTAGCCGAATTTGCTACCATTAATTCAGTTCATTCTCCATTTTCTACATTAGCTCCAGAACCATTGGACGCAACTGCACTTTCAGAAAATTGCTTCCATTCCAAAATTGGATGTACTTTCTGCATTTGCGTACGCTGGAGGTTTTCAGCAAATTTTCGCAAATCTTATCACGTTTGCACTGCTTTGCTTTCCAACAAGAAACTGCAATGTATTTGATAAACATTGAACGTGGTTTTTTTTTTCTCTATTCTGCAAAACTAGACACAATATGACTCACAATTCGGGGACTTTCCGAGAAAAATCCTGCCATTATCGGCGTCATTGGGGAACTTTACCAGACTCATTGGTTGCTTTTCAACTCGGCTATGGTCTTCACACTTTTTACAGTGTATCGCGCTGGATATTTGGTCGAAAATCTTATTCTGTGGCTAGTTTACTGGCTCAGCATTCATTGATTAAGCGTCGAGTAAAAAATTGGTTCTGCAATCACACTCAGTACATTCAATTACGACAATTTTTAATATCGATGACATTTGTTTATTTGTTCATTCGTTCGTTCACCTTTATATTTTTTAGTACACCTGAATTCCTCATTTTCGTTAGATGTATAGTAGTGATCATCCTGTTTCAGTGCTGTTCCTTTGCGGCCATATCACTAATATCACCACGCATGACCAACGCGAGCTCATGCAATGGCGGGAGCGTAGCGGTGTGAGCTTCATTTATCAGTAAGGATAACTGTTTTCGGCCGGTATTAGCCCCACTCACTAGTGGAATGAAACTCTTATCGAGCACCACCGCTACGCTCACGCTCTTGCACCAGCTCGCGCTGGTGATATGTGAAGGTATAGTGATACGGCCGATAAGCAACAGCACTGAATCAGAATGACCACCACTATACTTACTACAGAAGCTTACGGGAAAGCTTCTTGATGGGATTTTCACACAAATTATGTGAATATGAAATGAATGCGTGTCTACACGTCCATTTCCATTCAGAAAGAATCTCTGTACAGTCCTTCTCAAAAAGATAGACGTATTGCGCGTCTGCACCATCGCGGCGGGGCCCGAACGAGGGATGCGGAGAGAGCATATCCGAGTGAGAGGGTCGAGTAAGGTCCCACCGCGATGGTGCAGTCGCAACACTAAGAAACCGCACGCGCAATCCGTCTATCTTTTTGAGAAGGACTGTAGCTGCTTTCATATGGCTTCCACTAGCCGATGTTTTGAGGTTCATCAAATAGGAGATGTTTTATACTTGAAGCTGCACCTATTCACGAAATGTGATATTCGTGATCAGCACCCCAAATAACCCCTCTAGACGAAGTTACAGAGAAATTTTTGATTTCGAGATTTTGGGGCAGAACAAGTGGAATAGTGCCAATTCTGGTTTGTTCTTAGTGTTTTGTAGCTCGTTTGATATAAATCGTGATGCTCAAGGTTGCATTTTCCATGCTAAATAGCAAACATTCAGAGTACCGAAATCCCTTTATTATGCCTTGCTTTGCTCATCTAATTTGTATACCTTGAAACAGAAAAGTAAGTAAACTATGCAGATTCATAGCATACATTCATCTTTTTCCCATTCCCTGCTTTTCCTGCAAAATCATCATTTCTTCCTTTTCGTTTTGCTTCTCGTGCGGTGTTCTGTGCAGGAGACTATCTTTCCCAGATTTCCAATTCGAGATGAGTTCTACAGACCGTTCGGCTCACTTTTTTGAAGCTATTTTCTCTTTGCTTCCTTTCAAATACAATTAGAGTTGCTGTTAGTTCAATTTTGGGAACTAGGTTCCCTAATTGTTTGTTTGTTTGCTTGTTTTGATCCCTATATACGATCTGGATTCGTTGGTGTACTAATTTTTATGCCTTGATATAGTCTATTTCATCAGCGAACATTGTTGGAGAGACGGCAGACAGGAAAAGTACGCGGGAAATTGTGCAGGAATTGGAGAGGGTGGCGAGAAATGCAGGCAATTTGCACGAAATATTGAGTCAGAAACAGAGTTTTCAATAAATTCATCGAACAAACCATTGAACTTCACTATATTTGCAAACCTTCTTTGGTTTTTTCTCTTGCAGATGAGGGCATTGCTCTCATTTACTGCTACCATTTAACCTTTCTACTTACCTGCTCAAACAGAAGTGTAAAAAATCAAGGAAATGCGCTCTGTTCCATAAATTCCGTACAGAAGTTGAGTTTTTTGGAGTCGCGCCGGTAATCGACGTCGATTAAGTGATTTACTGTGTGTTTACAGATAGTGGCTTTTTATCGGCTTGTGTATCCGACTCTTGCGATGAAATTCGTTGGCCTTCAATCTTTTTCTGTTGGCAGAGCGTAGCCAAGCAATTTCCATCCCTTTGCACTTCGCCTTTCAAATCGTTCAGCGATTGGAGGGCTTTTCTCAGGGTCGGCTGTTCTGACTTCCATTGTTATTTTGCCATTCTGTTCCCGTTGTGATCTTGCTGCAGACAAATACTTCCATTCTATTCCTATTTTTTACCCACTTGCTTTGTTTGTTGCCAGCTCAGCTGTTTCTTTTTTCAGTAGGTTTCTGGTTCGTTCTTTGTTCTCGTTGTGCTGCTGGCCGTCGCGTGTTCTCTTGTTCGATTGTTATTGCGTGTTTTGTGGTGGTTTCGACAAACAACCAGAACTTTTGTTCAGGCCAATCGTTATCGTTGTTGTATCGATGGCGGATATAGAAGAGGCGATAGGCGACGATTACTAAACATCGCTATTATTGAAAATTAACATTTACTGGTGAAGAATACTGTGCAAAACTACACGTCTAACGTCAAGAAAATGGGGTGAGTTCTTGCTTTTTCTCTGTTTTTACTGACATTTCCCTCTGATATGGGACTTTCATTTTAATTTTCCTATCTTCTTTGGAGCTTATTTCTTACAAATATTGATTTTTTCATAATGCGTGGGCTTTTTTCTTAATTGAGCGCACTCCATTTCACCTTATTTACATAGTATTATAAAATTGTCCTCTTCGATTTATTTGTTGAACATTGGGCACTGAGGTTTCCTGCAGACATATGCTGAATCTGATGAGTTGTTATCATTTGAGAGGAGTAGATTTATCGAAATTTTTCAAAAAAATTTTCTCGCATTCCTATTTCTTCGAGTGCTCCATCACTTCATTTTACTATTTTACTTTTTTTCCGAAGTTTTTACTCGGTATCATTCTTTGTAGTGTTATCAACTTTGTTCGGTTGTTGCTGTTCACCTACTCATTTCCTATTGCTTATATTTTTACTGTTCCGCAAGGTAATCCTTGGTGTAGACGTCGCATTTAGAACGTGATTCACGATCCCTAGTTTGATTTTCCGATCAGGTAAGCATCTGGATCGATGCGTCATAGCTCCAGTCCACAAAAAGCCTTTCTTATTACATGTGCTACATTCGACGGATTTTTTTAAATATTTCTTTTTCTACTAATTTTTCTGGGTGCAAGCTTGGTTACAATCTCGCTCTGCACTCTAAGGATTGTAAATGAATATAAATATTCCATATGAATTTTACGCTATTTTAAAAGCTCAGTCAATTGCAGCTTGTGCATATGTTTTGCGTAATCCTGTACGATTGCATTTTAAATGCAAAAATGTAGTTGAAATTTTTGAATGTATGAATCTCTGGATTTTCTACTATGTAATTAGACGGTTTTTCATTAACTTCATTACATTTCTTCGTTCCTTCCTGGTTCCTACTGGACTAACTTCCCTAGGAAAAATTGACCACAACTGCCCGAGGTCGCACTAACCTTTTTTGCCTGGTCCGTCTGTTCCCTTTTGTCTCAAGAGCTTATCGTGACCACCTTTTTTTCAGCGTAGAATGCTGCGCTAAGCTCTGCGCTGGGGTATAAGATAACGAAGGGTGTGTGTGGGTGTTACGTCGGGACGGGTTGGCCCCCGCATCGACCTCACTATCGATCGATGATTCAACGGGGCGAAGGGAACCATGAGATGACCAGTGCCATCTCACGTTAACGGCGAACGCGGATGTGACTGCCGCCCGTACGTGATTCATGTGACTGGTCGGCGTTAGCTGCGAGTTTTGAGGGATTTTAAACGGAGTTTTCTGGACGTGGTGAAGGATGGGAAACTAGATTTGCAATTAGGAATCAGCAAAAGAAACGTGAAAATCTAGAAACGAGGAAAAAGTGGAAGTCGCACTGTAGTCTGGACGAGCCTTGCAATTCGAAAAAGAGAAACAGCCTAGCTACATTGCTTTATAACCCATATCCGAAACATTTTAGTGACATTTTCATCTCTATCTGATTGTCAGTGTTTTTGTACAAAACTATCGACTACTATCCGGAAATTATTTGTTTGCGGAGCTTCCAGAATAGCCATGCACTAAATGAGTAGGAAATTATCCGGAAGGAGAATAATTCGCGTAGCTTTAACTGCAACCATGTGATCAGAAGACAATTTGGCTGAGTTCATAGGAGAACTGTTTTTATGAAAGCGCAGGCTTGCAAAGGAAAGCAGCTAAGAATTTTCCTATGCTTTCCTTTTCCATTTGGCGTTCGATATTTCCTGAGAAATTTCCGCGAAGAATCCGTGGGCCGGATTACGGATGAGCAATTGGGATGATCCCATAACGCTCTAACTGCGAAACCTTGGCTCTAGATGCACACATTTCAAGAGCCTTTCCTTCCCAGAAGTCCAATACTCAGTTCAGATGGGTTTTCAGGGGTTGGAACTTCCATTGTGCTTGCCGTTTAGATGTCATTGTTACAGGGTTCAATTTAGATATGATACTCTTTCCTTTGGTACATATAACAGAATTCCTCTTGAGATCCTTGAAAATAGAGCGTAGTAGGACCAAAGACCGTCTTGTTCGCAATATACTACCTCAGCTTGGTGAGAAACATCACGACACTCCTGAAGTCGAACTTCATCGTTGTCCTGTGGCAATCTGCTTATTCAGTGTGTCCATCCATTGATGAGAAGTCTAGGCACTTCAAGGATAACCCACCTTCATGGATAACCCACGCAAAGTTGAATTACACAAAAACTGCCCCGCCGTCACTTCATGTCAAATGTTCCGGAATACGTCCAACTAGAAATTGGAGTTTTTCGATAAATTGCGCTCTACCAGGATTTATACAAGAGGATTCCATGTGATCTAGTTGGTCCAGTTTCATGTGGACGGCGCTTGATAATAGATCCCATTCACTTTAACTTATGCTCACTTTCAGCTAGAAGGATCTATCAAAAACTTATCTTAACATTCCAGTCGGAGGGGAATGTGAGCTTTATGATACTTACAGTTGTGATGGTTTGGTGGCAGGCCTGGGTTTAGGATCCGACATTTCGGCTTCTGGGGAGTTTGCTTCCTACTTTCCTGAACTTTAGGTGTTTCCTCGAATTCGTTGGCAAAGCAATTATAATCAATTATTATATTAAAGAAATTATAACAGTAAAAAGGAAGAAAATGTCAGGCTTTCCTGCATGCATTTATGGTTGTATACGGAGAACCTCTGACAACTTTATGCTTGAAATTGTCTCGGTTCCCCCTACACAACCATAAATGCATGCATAAAAGCCTGCCATTTCCTTCTTTTCTATTATATTTGCTCTGTCAAAGAATCTAAGGAAACGCCTCAAAGTTCAGAAAAATAGGAAGCAAACTCCCCGGAAGCCCAAGTGCCGGATCCTGAACTCACTCCAATCACCTTGCCTGCCATTTTATGCAAAGTAATGCAGTGGAGAAAAGATGTTGAATGGTTGGTCAGTTCTTGCTGGTCTGTCAAAAAACGTGAAATGCTCTTTTGAAAGCAGCTGTTGGAAACAAGAGATGAATGACAGGCATCAGAGAGCAAACAGTTTAATGATGAATGGGTGATGTTAGCATTTGTATTTTTTCACAGGGCGAGATTTTTTTTCGCTTCGAGTCTATAGTGACACTTGTAATGGTTGCCCTATCATGTTGAATGTTATTTATGTCATCATTGGTTAAAGATAAAAGCAGCGCCCCGAAATATATGACCGCCATTGTAGTTCGGTTGCGCGGGGAACAACTGCTGCTCTTTTCACATTGCGTGGGAATCGTCGTCGTCGCTGTGGATTGACATGTGCGATGTTCGATGCCGAATTTCCACTATACATTCTATGGACAACGCATCTGGTTATGCGTGCGCGCAGGGTCCTGGGAGAATTTCGTCGGTTTTGATGGCCCCAATCAAGGGCTCGTGCGATCGAGTTATCGCATTAGCCTATGTCAACAACGTGAACCAATGCCGCCGCGAATCTTCTGTGGGTAACCAGCCGTCACGCGCACGGAAATTCCATGCACAAGGCGTGCGAAATCTTATTATGGGTTTGCTGGATTGGTCTCTGGGGGATGTTTCTGCGCGGATGGATTTGTACTTGGAAAGTTTTCGGAGATTGGACATTAATTTGACAGTCATCTAGGGAATGTAAATGAATTCATATCCTAGAAAAGCCTTCCTTCCCTATTTCAAAAATATTCGTATGCAGAGGAGGGTCACATTTTACCCGGTTGAGAAAGGGAAGGGGAGGGATCTTATGGATTTCGAGCTTTTACCATTACCACGCTGGACCGTTGATATGGTCCAAATGTCCTTCTGCAGTTGGAAAAGTTCAGTCACGGGATCAAAGCTTAACAAACCCTAAAACATGCTCTGCTAGTTTCTTTTTCCTCAAATAGGAGATAATTTGAACTTTTCTTTTGGACCTAAAATTCATACCTTAGCCGCTATCGCCACCGTTCTCTTTTTCCTCCTTTCCTCAAAACATATTTGAACGAAGTTCGGGTCACTGAATTGTATAAATTGCCCACTCCTCTTTCTCAGCGTTGAGTTTTGATTACTTTTGCCTGCAAGGTGCTTAATGGAAACGTGAGCAGAGGGAAAACTAGCGGAACCTGTTTTCCAGGGAAGTGTGCGACTAGAGGGCAATTCATGCTTCCTAAGTAACGTCAACTAGGGATGGAATAAGAACGACCTTCCGCTAAGGGGTAGCAATTGCATGTTTTGGGTGAGTGGGTGAAATGCGAGCAAAAGTGGTTCGGAACGTGGTGGTGCAGTGGAGATTTTTCCCACTGGTGTTCTGGACAGGGCATTTGCGTTTAGGTGAACGTCTAGGACAGTTTTTGTCATTGTTTGCCTGTCCGTTCGCTGGAATGTGTTAAAAGTTTGGTGATATCGGGTGTTTTATGCAGTTTTATTTTCTTTCCTTATAAAACAAAGTGGAACTTGCTTAAGGACTGATGCAATGCTCATAAATCCACGAAAATTTCGAACTAGTTTTTTTTGTATAAGATTTCAAATTGGCCGAGAATTCTCCTCTTTCATTACTCATTTAGTCCCTTCCAGTAAAATGACCAACCACTTCCTCAAAACTAGCGGAAAACTGTCAGCTAGCAATTCGCAAGCGGTCTTCTGATGCGTGAGAGTATCGCTTTGCCGGCAGTGTCAATCAAACCATCACCGCGCCGCGTCGAGTAACCATTGCGATAGTGCCGAATTTCAAGCGTAGCCGTGGGTGGCATTAATGCATTCGTAGTGGCCACTAATTGTTTATCTGCGCGAGGTCTACCGACGATGGGGGAGCTAATAAGAAAAGAACTGCACGTGAAGTTCTGCATCGGAGCAGTTTTTGGTCAAAAGAGGCAAGGGGGATTTTGAGGACTGGGCCGAAATGTCAGAGGAATTCATGGGGGTTGATTTTTTGTTCACAACTCAACACGGGATTATTATGATTTTTGTTATATTATGATGGTTTGGTGAATTCTCCTCTGAAAACGTTCGGCAAGTGAAGAGTTTGTTCTGAGAGTGCAGGATCAGTTTGTGGTGTTTGGCATCGAAAATCAAGAACAAGCAGCTGTAAATAGTACCAAAATTGGCCGCATATCTGCTCCATGCTTCTGCGAGTGATTATTGGGTTTTGGCTCAATATTTATCCCGTTGGTTGTCAATATTTTCTTCGTTGCACAATATTCTCTATTTTTAATGGATTTTTAACGGAATAGAATGAAACAAATACAGAAACGGTAAATTATCGTGGAATGTGCTGAAAAAATCACTATGCTAAAGAAAAGTAAAGAGAGGTTCTACTGGCCTTCCTCTAATTCGTCATGTCTGTCATCCCTGAGAAAGTCATGGATTTCAAAGCTTTGATGGAATTGCATGAATGTTTCTTTTTGGTGGATATGTTTTTCTCGGAGGAGGAGGAGGAGGAGGAGGAGGAAGGGAGTGGGG
>JARK01001622.1:242975-278255 GCA_000688135.1 Ancylostoma ceylanicum
GGGGGGGGGGGTGAAGGAGGTAAGGGAGTTCGATGGTGAGGGTTCTTGTTATAATATGATCCCTGGTATGTTCTCCTCTTTTGGATTTTTTATTTATTGACCAGCAGGAAAATTGCGTCTTATTCTCTAAATTGAGATTAATTGCTTGTTGTTCTGAAAAAGAATGAACGGAATTGAGCGAAATTTTTGGACACTTTCGTGCACTTCTGTTTTGTTTGGGTGCGTAGGTCCGAAATCACCTTATTAGTAGTAGAACTTGTTGTTTCAAACCATTTCATATTTTATATCTTCAAGTGCTTCACTTTTTGTTTGCTTGTGATCCAGAAACATTGCTTAGAAATCACCAATTCTTTCCTGCCTGTGGATATTTCCAATGATGGTTTGTGCTACTCCTGGTGTTTCAGAATATCCTTTCTGTCGATAAGACATAATTCTTTCAATAGTTATTTCTTCTCGTACTGTTGAGTTTCTCTCTTTTTGTGCCTTTTTTCCGGGACCGCTCACATGTACAAAAAAAGGAAGTATTCAGATAAAATTCCCATCTTTTTCCCAAAAAAAAAAGATCTTACATTTCGTTAAATGTTGGTTAGTTAGTTATTGGACTCAGAAGGAACGCTGTTGGTAACGAAAGCGTGAGCCAGTCAGGGTTTTGATTTTCATCTCTCATCATTTTTAAGCGTCAAGTCTTGCTCTCGTTGTTTTTTCTGTAACTATGTCTGGAAAAATTTTCCCGATGTTATTTCCAACCACAGAAGAAGGATTTTTCACCTTCAAAGTTCTAAAATAATCACTGGGATTGGGCCAATCTTAGGACATAAATCGAGGGAGGGGAGGGAAGTTATTGTTGGTTTGCTGTGAGCTCTCCTTTTTTGTATGTTTTTTCTCAGTGATTAAAGCTCAAAATTCCAAGGAACGGAATGTTAGCGGAAGCGCAGAGACTAGCGTACGAAACGTGCGTCATCGCGAGTGCTACATTTAGTCCTCATTGCTCTGTTCGTGCTCAAGACAAATAGAGATGGTTTTTTTCTGGAAATAGCTGTAGGTTGTGATGAAATCGCATCGGAGCAAGAAGTGCGTATCGGAGATTTGAGGGAATGATGCGGGCACCATTTAGTTGAACTTGTTTAGTGACAAGGCAATGATCATGATAATTCTTTATCACTGGATTTTCGGTTGGATTTAATAATTAAATTCGAAATGTTTGTTTTTGCATGTTTTTTAGTTACATTACACGTTATTTATTTGTTTTACCCATTTTTTGTTGCCTATAGTTGTTTTCCGCTCAATGTAGTCGTTTCTTATCGAAGAAAATATTGGATTATACAAGCCTCGACCCATTTCTTGAAATTTTTAATCCCTTTGTTATTCAGCAATCTTTCAGTGAGTCATCGATGGCTGCGGCAGCGGCCGAAGTTATGATCTACAACGAAACCCGCAAAAAATGGCAGGCTCCAGATGGTACTGAAGGGCAACTTTCAAGTATCCAGATTTTGCATAACGCTGCTCGACAAACGTTTCGAATCATTGCCATTAGGGAACAGGTGATTCATCCTTTGTTCCGTTTGTAAAGCTTTTTTCGTTCCTCTTTTTTCGCCTTTTTTTTCGAACCAAAAATTGAGATCCGCGTCACTTTAGGATGGCGCTTGGGTTCTGAATTGTAACATCCATCACAAGCTCAAGTATCACACGGCAACTCCAACGTTCCATCAATGGAGGGATGAACAACGACAGGTTTGTTTTGTACTTTTTTGCCTATTGTGCGTTCTATGCTGTTGTTGGGAAGTGAATCACATTGAATGTGAAAATTGTTGAATAGAATGAGGCCATCAGTCATACTTGCACCAGTGGGATTAGTCAGCAAATACGCTGTGAACGTTGAACATTGCTCAGGCACTTTCAGCGGACGGCGCGCGCATCCAATACAGGACGGCCCGCGTAAGGGATGAGAATTGGACAGGACTTGGGTGCGCGGACCGTCCGCTAGCGCCTGTCAGCGGACCAGCCGCGCACCCATCACAGGACCATCCGCGCGCCTTCCCCGAATACCAGCGGATAGCTGGGTTCCCTGTCGCTTCTTTACTTGCCTAAACGCTCAGAATCACATTCAAACTCACAATCTTCATACATACCGTCGGATTTATTCTTTCACTTTCATATTTCGAGAGAAGGAATAACAACAAGTAACTTCAAATAACAAAACTAACAGTGACATTCGCGATACTGAAAATACAATCTGGAGAATCCTTTAGCGGTGCGAATGAACGTACATCTTTGGATACCCTATATCAACAGCATCAATATGTACTTGTAAAAATTCGAGCAAACAATGACGCGAAAAGGCGAGCAAAAAAATCAACAAGCGAATATGGTAGAAATGCGACAGCATGACAAACTGATTGACATGGACTACTTCAAATGGGAGTAACCCGTTACTAACAATAAGTCTGGTGAAACTGAATCCAATTTCTTCGCACTCGGCGTCCTGTGATCCGAATTGCTCATCTTACTGTTGAACTTCTTCTCGTTCGCGGACCAATTATTGACGGGGTCCACGACTCGACGCTACAAAAGGCAGCTCTTAGAGACAAATGGATCAATAACAAAGCAAGTGATATAGTCCTACACGTGGTGAAGCTACTCTTCCTCTTGAGATGGTTCATCATCTACAGTCGATTCGTTTCGACAGTGCATTTGCCGTTACAGCTTCACTGCAAC
The DNA here is from genome assembly GCA_000688135.1 of Ancylostoma ceylanicum. Classification (NCBI taxonomy): domain Eukaryota; kingdom Metazoa; phylum Nematoda; class Chromadorea; order Rhabditida; family Ancylostomatidae; genus Ancylostoma; species Ancylostoma ceylanicum. Next base: position 245,691 of record JARK01001622.1, read on the forward strand.
GGCAAATGCACTGTCGAAACGAGCAGCTCTGCTTAGGGCACGCGGCGTGGTCGGTCAAACAGCTGACGTACGATCAATCGGACCTCTTCGGTAAGGCGTTATTTATGGTTGATGCGCGTCAAATTTGACGCGTCGGCCTGAAATTTCACGAAGTTTTCGCGTTGTCTCGATGCGGCGAAAGTGGGAATGCATTTCGTTCGCGTGGCTGTCGTGACGGCAAAACCAGGAACATTTGCGCTCCACCGGAAATTCTCTTCTCCTCCCTCTTCTGCATTATATACTGTCGCGTTAAATTTGACGCGCACCAACCATAAATACCGCTCGAGTTCTATCGCTTGATTCCTCTCATAGTTGTTCTTTCCTAATTCTCATAATAACTATGGAGAGAAACAAATGATAATATCCAATCAGCTGTTTGAGCGATCGCACTGCGTGCCCCAACGCTGGCCTGTATATGCTCGTGCTATAGCTGGAAAGGCTTTTCAGTCGCTTGCTGCATTGAGGAAATCCGCACGGTTCAACCTATAAGACAATGAGAGCAATAGCCTCGTAACTTACTAGTGGTGAAGTTGCTAGCGAGACACCGGAATAATCCTCACTTCAGAATCTTGCAGTTGTGTGGACATGAAAAAAAGAGTGGCTCCGCCTATTCGAAGATGCGAGACCCTGAATGGTGAGCTATTATGAGTAATGCGATGAATTTGAGCGAAATTTAGAAATACAACCACGAGCGAAGAATTGATGAAGTTATCACTTCACAAGAAAACGCTTGAAACCTCAAGAAGGAACAGTAAGAAACTTCAAACACTAAAAATTAAGAAGAACACTGCAACCACAGTGAAAATGCCAAATGCCAACTCGATTGCACTGATTCGAGCTGAAATGAATAAACTTGTGTGATTTTTCGTTGCCGTTGCTTCAAATTTGACGCAAAAATTAAGGTGCGCGGATGGTCCGCTTGCAAAACTGGTCCGCGGATGGTCCGCTGCGAAGCCCCGCCCACTTTTATGGTCCGCGGCCCGTCCGCGACCAACGTTTTGGCACGCGGATCGTCCGCTAAAAGTGCCTGAGTGGTCACTTGCGAATGTTCTGTAGCAAGAAGGGTCGAAAGAGCAGAGAACAAGAGTTGGGGAAAATGAAGGCTTTTCTTTTCATCCTTTTGTATTTGTTCTTCCTTCTTGTTCTTTTTTCTGAGTGGTCAGCTTTTTTTTTTTTTAGGTGTACGGCCTGAACTTCTCATCTGAAAAAGAAGCACGAGATTTTGTATCAGCTGTTGGTCAAGCGATCGATTATTTGAATCACCAATTTGTGCATGGAGGAGAGTATCAGGTTCCGAATGGTGTGTTTTTCATACATTTTTGTTCATTTTTGAATGGCGATTATACAGTGCGTTTCATAATTATAAGAACACCTTTAAATTCCATGTCTCCGGGAAAAGCGGACAACCAGGAATTTTGCTAGATTCAGCTGTGATCTGCCTATGTTGGAAGTTTCCTCAAATGGCCTACTTATTTCAAACTTAATCCTATTATTTAACTACTGCGTTTCAAGCCTCGCCTCCTAACTTCCAGGGTTTCTTTCTTTAAAGAAAAAGTCCTCGAGGCGGAGGAAAATGCTCAGAATCTCCTGGAATTTCCCTGATCTATTTATTTTTTCATTATGTGCAGATAACGTCCAGGGGACACCTGACATATCCTAAAATCAGGGATAATGGTAAGCAATGTTGAAACTATTCGGAAAAAGACATATCAAAAGAAAGGAAAATTGTGGTTTAAAAAAGAATTCTGCGGCATGGTTGCTCTTATTCTATTTTATTTTTCGAAAAGTCTGGTGTGAAGCAAAGGAATCCTGTTGCATCCATCTGAACCGCTGAACCATTTGAAGGTTTCTTCCCTTTTCACGGATTTTTCTCCTCTTCTTTCACTACTTACTTTCTCTAACTTCTACGCTGGAAATAGGAGTGCATAAATTTTCAACCAGCGGCTTCACTCTCTTAATTGCGACTTAATTGTATCCTTAGCTTTTGGTAAGATTCCATTCGAATTTCACATAATTGCAAAAGTAAAATTTCCAGCAACAAGTCTTCTCCGCGTCTCTTTTTCTCTTCTTCTTTCTATTCTGAAATTCGCGGAGAAGTATTTCTCACCATTCTGTTCCATTTGTTCTATGCTGTTTTCATTTTAGTTGTTTGATTTCGGAGCCGGTCCTGTAGGACAACTTTTGAATGACTGATGGCGAAAACAATCAGAATTTGCTGAGTCATCGGACTTTGCAGTTCGAGAACTTGTCTTTGCGTAAAAAGCGTTGTTTATTAGATATTTCTCCACTCTGCAGCCAATTACAGAGGTGGTTTTTTCATTTTGCCCTTTTCCTATTCTCATGTGGTATTCGGAGTAAAAAATCCAGTAAGAAAGGTGTACCTTTGATAATTTCCTTTTTGTGGGAGACTTTTCCTGAATCTTCTCCGTTCTCTTACGGCATGGATATGATTTTTCTGTACTTCTGTTACTATAGCCGGTGTGAACCACGAAACTTTCTCTTTTCCGCAATTTCCGCTCAGAGTCTCTTTGTTTTCCAAGTTTGATTTTGGCCTTGCAATGAACGTCCGGTCCACTCTAAGTGATTTTCAATGAAAACCGTTTCCCCTTTGCGTTGTAAAAACACCTCTACAACGTGCTGTCGATGATGACGCATCGACAGTACTCAACGCTATGGTGATTGCATGACAAATGCGCTTCTAAGAGAACATTTCTCTTAGTCATCCCGGTCTATTCGTGAGTTTTTCGTTAGCCCAACATTGTTGGCGGCTGCTGTACTTCCCATTCGACATTCGCGGATGTTTTGTGGTGGCACTGTCGGAGATTTCCTATGTTTTCCAGCAACTCTTTGGCGAAGGTGTTGTCTTATGCTACGGAAGCTTTTCGTCCTTTTTGATGGGCGCTGACTCTCTCTTTGAGTGTTTATAAGCCTGGGAGGCTGTGGCATTTGTTAGTATTTTTTGCTTTCGGATTTTTTCTTTCAATTCATTTCCATTCGGTAGTGAAGTGCATCGAAGCACCTACTTATGTGGATGTCTTTTCATTTGATTAGTTTCTTATCGAGAATTCTTCGGAAAATCCGGGAAGCGCTGACAAGGAAGGTCTAATCGCTGCGGGAATGCATGATTAGCTCCTGGGCTAGGATTCGTAAACGTATAACCGAGAAAAATCGGATTGACAAAACAACTTTTGCGTCCTACGCCTCCTAACATTACGCAATCTTTAGGGTAATTAGTGAAGCTAACCATAGTTGGTTCGGGTGGTTAAGTTTTCATGAATCCCAGCCCTGGGCTACATTGGCATAGGTGTCCTCTTGGTAAGTTTTCTGCGTAGTTTGAGGTTTTGGGCATATTCCGAACCTTTCTGCGCTATATATTATCCTGAAATAGCAATATATTCGAGGATTTATTGGAAATTCAGTCCTGGGCTCGTTTTGCCTCCGAGTCTTTTTTCTTCTCGAAGCCATTAGAATAGGCTCTGGCACAGCTGCCATACTTTTTTTTGCTGTTACCTTGGTGATTTTCCGCAGTGTCGCAGATTCTAGTAACTAATGCACAGATTTTGCACACATGCACTTATGCCAAGACAAATTTGTATCGGGTTTCCTCGTCATATGATTGATTAACCTGCATTTCGTGGTGTCTCGTTTGGCTGTAGCGTTTAATTGACTTGCGTTTGCTGGAAATACTCTTCTTCTCGATGAAATGGGAGATGTCCTTTAAATCTGGGGTTAGGCCTGGGTTCTTAGGGTGTCCCTTCATTTGAAGGGACGTTTTTGCAGTGTATCTATCACTAGGAGACCTTTGCAACTTCCCGATGCCCTTCAATGTTTCGTTTGGCATTTGTGGGTTTAGCCTTACCCTTGCTAAATTTACTAATTAGCTGTCTCTTCTATCAGATAATGCTAGTTATGTGAAAGCTGGGGGAGGTCGTCATGGGTTCGTTGCTCATTTCAGCAGTTTGTAGATATCTTTCCTCTTTTTCTGTGGTAGAGAATTAGTAGGAATGTTTGCGTTCAGAGTACACAGGGAATTTCGTGTGGCAAAACCTTAATCATTAGAGACGTGACCGACGAAGGTTGCCACAACTTCATTGCCGCTCTTCCAGGAGACTGTGTGCGGCTAGTAATTTTATAGTTGCAGTTGTTCAATGAATTTGAGTGCCCAGTAGTGGAAAATCCTTGATGATCCATAGAAATTGAAACTGAACTGAAAGCATTGATACCACTTGGTGGTTCCTAGAAATTGAAGTAGTTTTGGAGTGAGCCGTCCCACCGGTGGCTATTTGAATTTTCTTCGTTTTCCTTTAATAAAGCTTTGTTTCTGTGACTTCTAACCATTAAGACCTCCATAGGATTCTTATCGAATTCCGTAGTCCCTTTAAGAATGGGTTTGACTTTTCCCTTTAAATTTTTTTTTTGGCCAAATCTTACCTATCCTTGAGATCCTGACCTTATATTACCAGGTTTAACCGAGTTATTACTCGCAAAGCCTTCATCTTCAAGTTACTCACTAATGGTATACCTGAAATAATTTTCCAGTTCCGAGACGCCCAAACTTGTGCCTGCATTAATCTCTAAGATTACCCGGGGTAAGCGTGTTAGCACCGTACATTTACCCATCGTTAACACGGGCTTGAACACGTTTACCTTTGGTAATCTTAATGATGCATGCGACTCTTGGAGTTGCATTAATGCCGTTATTTATTTATTTATTTATTCATTTGTTTATTCAATACACTGATTGAACGAAAAAGAAAATCAGTGCTCCAAGAAAAGAACATGGAAATGAAGTGGCACATACAAACATGGCAACGGTATTATTCTCCTCCTATTATTCTCCTCCATTTTATGAAGTTTTCTATTTTCTTTTTCTATTTTCTACCTCTGTTGTTTTTAGCTGAAATTTCTATTTTTCAACTGATGAAAATGGTTATTTGTTACGAATTTATTGGATAGAATAGTAAATTAAGCCGCGCCACTGAATCAATCGCAAAAAGAAACCGCATCAAATTACGTGCGCCCACCACTTCAATCCAGAAAATGCTGTTTCTCCGGCATCGATTGCGATTCTGGGACGAATAGACGTTTTTCTGGGAACACTATACGAGTAGTGAGTACGGTCACGTCACGTTTCTGTAGTGACACACTGTCAACAGCTTTCTCATCTGGGACTTAGCCGTACTTGTGTCCAGATTATCAGATTTTATCCTCGCAACGCTTGATCAATAACGTGTTTCTGTGTAGTTGATGTTCTGCTGTCGACAGCTTCAACAGCCGTCTTCGAATGAACACGGTATTTACAGTAATAATTTGCATGGTCTGTTGAATTTTCAGCGGAATTTTTTACCGGATTTTTATGAGTATTGCAGAGTGACTTTGCCCCATACTATAATCGAATTTCAATTATTCATAACCTGTTAGACCGGCGCTGTCGATGTAATTACAGGACAAAAAGACGCAATATTGCAGACAACGTCTACCAGGATCCGCATCAACACATGATGTCGCATATCCAGTCGGCGCCATCGTTCAGGGATCAAGAAGACAACGCTCCTGCTGCTGGGCATGCGCCAATGAACCAAATGCATCCGGGATTCAGGTGAGCTGTCGAGTTTATCATACGCTGGCGCGTTTATACTTGTGGTCCACGTGTGCGCCGCGTTTCATTGCCGTTATGGCCTAGGAGGGTTCATTTCTATAACTGCACTAGCCATGATCATATCAGTATTCTCGCCGAGGTTGTTTTCTTCATTTGCAACGGATAATTTCTCCATTCGTTTTGGAATTTGGTGAAAATTTATCACTATGTACACCTGGGCCCGTATTCAATATACTTTATCCAGTCGGATAAACACGCTCTAGCGGATATGTTGCACTGGTTTCGAGAATCTGCTATCCAATAAAAACATATCTTTGGATAGGGTAAAATGGAGTTGGGGGGGGCACTTGGTATTGGTCGCTAATATGACCTGTCCTGCACGTTCTGACGTGTTTGCATTTCAGGTAACTATTGTACGTTAGGATAGCTAACAAGTAAAAGAGTTCTGAACGTGTCAGCTAGCATGTCAGAACGTGTAGAACAGGCCAAGTTATCGACTTTTGTGAGGTGGCCCCCCCAACTCCATTTTACCCTTTGGATATGCAATTCCACTCATTTCACTGCAGGTTATCTTTATCCGGTTGATTTCCACATAATAACGATCCATCATCCACTCCTTCATTTTGTGCTGACTCTCGCCGAGACAGCGCATTTACTTCAAGAAATGAAAACGAGGATGGATGAATTATAGTGGATAGCAGAGCGGATAAAATCTAATGGGAGTGGGTATATAACCGCTGAGTTTTCCCTCCCACGGCTAAATATATTGGATACGGATCCTGATAATTGGTGAAGTACATATCCTTATCTTTTCATTGAATTTGCTGGACAAATTTAGCAGGAATCTCGGAATCCTGGCATTGATATGATTGCTCCTCTAACTTTATTCACTTGGGAAGTCTCTTAATTTTGATAAGGTTTTGCATGATAACTGCAGTAACATTTCTTCTGTCCAAATATAGGCATTATCAGTTGTTTACGAGAGAAGTACGAGAGATAGTTGAGATTTCTGAACAGCTGAGCTTTATATGCTTAGTGGTAGAAACAACGTGATTTCCCTCTGCAGGGTCTCGACAGTGAGCAGAGTTCAATTTTGGGTGATATTTAGAACTATATTTATGTGAATTCACCATTGAACTGGCTCAGTGAAAGGCGGACATTCTGAGATTGGCCTAGTTTCTCCATTTTCTGTTGGGTATGGCAGAAATTGTCCGGTTAGTATATGACTTGGTCAAGATTGTTCGTCCAAATGCATCCGAGTGGCGTTGCTTTCAAGCTTTCCGGTGCCACGACTTCTTTCAAAAGATTGACCAAATATTCCATGGACGCGAGAATTGTGGATTGGGTTTGAAAAACCATGGATTTTCATGGTCAACAATTGCGATGACGTTCTTATGAGTTTTTCTCCTCGTATGACTCCATTATTTTCCAGAAAAACCTCACATTGCGTGCAAGGAAGTTTATCGCTTTCTCAACAACAGAGGAGATCTTCCCAAGGATCGAGTTCTTCTTCGAATGGTCCGTGCAATATCTATGGCCAGGTAGGGCTTGGTCTCCATTTCTGCCATTAATTTTTCCTTGGCTTTTGATTAGTATTTGAACAAAGCTTTCAAAAAATACGAAAAAATACCAAGTGAAAGTGAAATTTGAACCTGATTTTACTTGTTTTTGTTTTCATTATTTGTAATTTCATCTAACTTTGTAGGCTTTTTTGGAGCCTTATTCCTCTACAATTTCAGCAACAAACCGCTAGTCCATCGCGAATTGCGCCCGGACCACCCGCACCTCCTCCTGCACCACCTGCTCCGCCAATCTCCACTCCATCTTCTTGTCCTCCACCGGCTCCACCGCTTCCACCTTCTGGTGGTGCACCGCCGCCGCCTCCGCCACCTCCACCGAATCTCTTGAAAGCTGACAATTCGAAAGGAATGAGGTGATTTTGAATGGATCTTAGGATTTACGGGAAAATTCTGCTATCTGTGCTCAACTGCACAACGCTTTCGCGAGCGCATCCCGTAATACAGGCGCAGAAGGAGGAATCGAGGGGTAAACCTGTAAATTTTAGCTTGGCCGACCAATTAAGAGGAGCACAGTTGAAGAAGACTGGAGGAATCAAAGAGGGTCGCTCGGTGTCCATCGCGGAAGCTTCTGGAGGTCATGGTTCAGGTAAGATTATGGACTTTTCCCAAGATTTTGTATTTATTTTGTGTTCTCTTTGGATATTCATGGGAATTGGCGCTCTTTTTAGTGGCTGGCTCATCTCACGGCGATCTCCTTTCGGAACTGGCTGCCACATTCAACCGAAAGAAGATTAGCCAAGCGAAAGCAGACGCTGTTGATTCCAAATCGAATGCCAGCAATGGTAAGCTCTTAGTCTGATGTTTTCCTACGATTTTGTGGTCTTCACGGCTTCCAAGGATTACGCTTCCGGTTTTTCAGGTTCATCGGATAGCGGATGCGGCACAATCCCACCAGTAAATGGATTCGCGGCGCCGAGCAATGCGGGGACAGCGACGAGGAAATGGGAGCCAGTTAAAACGAACGGAAACACGGATAGCCCGAAGACGCACAGGAAGTGTGTATTTTTGCGTTGGTTTCTATGAGAGAAAAGCAGCGTCTTATTTGTGTTATCCATGAATTTGTTCAGAGTCCCATCCGGTTCGTCCATCTCGTCTCAGGAAGATCCTGTCAAAGCGAATGGATTAGCTCCGAGTAACGCTGTGATTACACCGGAGTACTTGGAAAGGTATGTTACAAATTTTTATATAGGTGACTACAAACCTCATCTGGCTTATTGTCACCGAAAACTTTTGAAAATTCAAGAAATTTCATCAAACATCCCTGAAGAGGGTTTCATTCTTTTTTCTGGGCCCGTATCCAATATACTTTATCCAGGCGGATAAACACCCTCTAGCGGACATGTTACAGTGGATTTGAGAATCTGCTATCCAATAAAAACATATCCTTGGATATGCAAATGCACTCGTTTTACTGCAGGTTATCTTTATCCGATCGATTTCCACATGATAATGATCCATGATCTACTCCTTCTTCATTTTGTGTTGACTCTCGCCGAGACACCGCACTTGCGCCAAGAAATGATCACATACGTGGATAAGTTATAATGGATAGCAGAGTGGATAAAAACGAATGGGAATGGATATATGCGCGCTGTGTCCTCCCTCCCACGGTTAAATATATTGGATACGGCTCCTGAAGATACTTTTATATAGGATTTATAGACTTTATGTACTACTATATCAGTGGTTTTTTTTTTTCAGAAGAGCACTTAGACGTGTGCCTAGGCTTTCTTTTCCTTTTATTTTTTTTGGCCCATGTCCATGCTGTGTGAAGTTTTTTTTTTCGTAAGCCCAAGAGATCCTCTCGATATCTTGGAGATTATGACATGCCCTATGGCAGAAGAGCAGCCGAAAATTTTCCAAGACACGGAATAACTATGAAAAAGTTCATACTTAAAAAATTCAAACATATGCTTTCTATGCTCCCTGTCTTCGCTGCATTTCATTGGTTATTTATGGAACTGTTCAGTCGTCATTTCAGACGTATTACTGTCATATGTGTAGGAGAATATTATTTGCCTGGATTTCCCCTGTTTTTTTTTCATATTTCCTTTATCTTTCCGTTTGTTGTTCAAGGCTTTTGTTTGAAGAGAGCTGAAATTTGTTGAAATTCCACCACAAAAACCCTCCCGTAATGAAATGAAATTTATATGTTTGAAATTGACCGCTAGAACTATCCAAGTAGCAATAAATTTTTGTTGAGTGCCGCAATTTGACGAGATTCCTTCCAGGTTTAAAGCCGAATTAATGGTGGAAGTGCGTCTGGAGATCAACAAAGCCAAGCAGGACATCATTGAGGCGTTCCGAACGGAACTGGCCCGCCGATAGGCGCTGAAGAATTGTCCATTGAGTTCGTAGGAACATCAAAGAAAACGCGCAAAATCTCAACGATATTCGCATTTCTCTTGCGCATTGGTGTATGACGCGGTGCTCTATGTGTGTCTGTGTGTGGTCCATACTTCTAAATATGTCGTGTTTTACCCGAAATTTCGATTATTTCAGCGTTATTTCGAGTTGTTCTGAGTTGTTTCCATCGTATTTTCCCTTATTTCATCTTCTTTTGGATAGATCACACGGCTTTAAGTGGTTATATCCCCTCCCCAAATTGGGGTCTACGTCTGGATTTTTGTTCGAGAGAGATCTGAGATCATTGTGACTAAGAAGCTGTCTCCTCCTTTGAATGTGGCCTGTATGTGTCAATACTGCCATAGCACCGAGAAATGGCTCCACAATAACATAGTCCTGAATATGTTTATTGTTTTGAATTTTCTGGCAAACTGCCAAATTCATGCTTTCCTTATGTAGTAATTGCGCTCTGTCTACTGGTGAATTTTGGCCGTTAACATGTTGGCCATTTTTTTCTTTTCTCTTTTTTTTGTTCCAGCTTTGTCTCTCCAATGTGCAGTACGCGAGTAGTACGACGACCTTTTAAAATTGTAAATATACCACTCACACGTTCCTCCCCCATCTAATCACGGCAGTGCACTCGCGCTATTGCTCAACTAAACCCCGCCCACTGTCCGGAATGTTCTTTCCTTCTGAATTTATCCCTCAGTCATTCCACCCAATAGCACACTCAATAATGTTCAGTTCCTCGTGGGAGCGAGTCCCACACTTAATCCGTAGTCTTTGTGACGTTTTATTCAACATATTTAATATATAAATATTGGAATAAATGTATCGAGTGAAGGGTGTTCTACATATTTTGTACACTAGTCAACTCGTGGACGAGTTGTACGTGGATCATAATAATCCATTAAAACAGCGCAAAGTTATTTTTTATCCGTGAAATTGTAGGATAGGACAATAGATCTTAGTTAGCAAAGAACCAAACGGAATCAGAGTTCAGTAACCGAATTTACAATTTCTTATGCCTAGACGACCAAAACACGACGAGGGCAATGTTGTCACCACCCATCCCTAGCGGAAAATTAAAAAAAAAAGAAAAATCAACAAGGACCACGAAAACATCGATAATTTATTGCAAAACCAGAACAGAGGAGTCTGAGAGGATGAGGCACTGACAGGAGTTCCGGGGGAGGTTGTTTACCTTTTCTCCGTCTAAGGGAAGGAACGAAACGGAGCCTTTCCTCATATTTTTCTTTCTCTTTTTTTGTTTTGTTTTTATTTTCTCAAACATTTGTTAGGTTGTTTGTTCATCGGATGCCCCCCTGCAAGTCACTATATAGAGCACACGCGCTTTCAACGCCTCTACGATGTTCAGATGAAGTCGAATGCGTGGCGCATCCCACATGACGGGATTGATCAACGCCGACCGCTTTAATAAGAAAAGAAAGTGATTATATCGCTAAAGCATACAGGATGCTTCAAAAATACAGTGACAATACGTGCTTTTCTTTTGAGAAGCGGGTTCTATCTTGAAGTTGAACCCAACTGGTTGGATTTTTTCGACACGTTTTTCCAATGCAGTCCTCCAGCGTTTGGGTTTTTTTTACGTCTGGTTTAAGACTGGGGGAACAACATATTTTAGGACTTGCCGTAACGCCAAACACTTGCGCGCAGCGGTTCGCGACTTCACTGAATGTCTCAGGGCCTGATTTCCAGCGAATGGAGGGTATTTCTGCAGGTTTTTTTTTGGTCAGTCGTAGGCAATAAATCATCCGACAATGCTCCAAATTACAAGGGAATTCATTTCATAGCTGCCATTTTCTTCGTTACAGTATTTTAGGCCCATCCTGTGGATACATTTGCGGCAGACGTAGGGAGAAGAGAGTAGTAGCAATGCCTCCCTATCTTCTCAAGAATTGAAGCCAATTTTTAAGTTTTTTTTTTTTACCCCAAGGAGAGGTTGCAACTTTTCTTCTGCTAATAAGCTCCTTTTTGAAATTTCTTCGGTCCGGTTCTCTAAACTGAAGAGGTTCTGATTTTCTCCCCGGCTTGTTACCCGCCTTCACTTTCGTCACCGACCTCCACCAATATTTACACATACGTAGTATAATATTTTGTCATTTCAGCAAGCGCTTGCGCCCTCTAACACAGTCTTCCGTACCTTGCCCCATTCTGCTCCAAGGTGTACTGCCGCGAGAAAAATATTTGAAGTGCTGACGCACTACGATGATATCTTCCCGCGTCGACTCGCGGTATTTGTCACTTCCGATTTTGTGGAAGATAACGCGGCTCCCTGATGTCCGCAAGCATATCAGGTGAAGTTGATGGGGCCATTTTTGTCAGTACACCTGTTTTTGATAGTCTAGTTTGGGCGATAAAGGTGCAGTATAAAAATAGTCTATCAAGGACGCCAGCAGAGAGCAGTCTTAGATTTCCTGGATTTTACTACGTGGTTCCTGGAAAACAACTTAAGAAGTGTCTGGATGCAGGAAACATCTTTTTTGTTCGCTTGCACGAGGGAATTTTTGTCTGTTTTTGCCGTTCCAATTGTTTGCATCCATTTTGCATCCATTTCGTCCAGTTTCTACAGCCTGTATCTCGCATCATCACATTGTTTAACCATGTCACAAGCCCTCGGACGCTCACCATATATGTCATGAACACTGCGAACGCAGTCTGTCCTGCGTCCGTGCGTTCCCCCACGGCAAAACCTGCGGACAACAGGTGGTGTAAAGGCACTATGTACTCCATCTCAGAATCTTTCTGAGGTCTCTATATGAAAAGAATTTCCGATAATTTTTGATCACAACGACACACGTGATTATTTGCAAAATAGACGAAAAATTCGTTTCCGAGCTCTGAATTTCGGGGAGCGTGTGGACATGGCCAAGGGATTAGTGCGAGTTTTCCGCAGCATGCACTTCTTTGCTAGTTAGACGCAGAGCGCATCTCTTTTCATATGAGGCGATGGACGATGAGGAACTCGCACGAGGAGTACGAATTTCCCCAGAAGGTGCGCTCTCAGGAGATAATTGTTCGAGAACCTCGCCCCCTCGACTTAGCCCCGCCACCGGCTCCACCCACAAGCTCCCCACTAAGCGGGCTCGAAACGGGTTCTTCAGGAGTTTTGCATACAATGACATTTCCCGGTTGAGTTCGTTCTTCACGGGTTAAGCTGGCAGTCCATGCCCTGGTGACAGTACTCCATCATTGCGTTCAGGATATGGGAACAGGACCTCGGAGTGGACTTCTTCACCTCCCGGAGGAGAATGACCTGTTGACCAGTCACGGAATGGGACAAATCTCACTCGTATTACCAAGGTAAACGCGGATGAAGAAATCCGCCCATATACCAGTGTTTTTCTTTGGTTTTCTGTCTTTTTTATCAGAAGCTAAATGAGTTGCAAGAAAACAGTGCAGAAATATCCAGAATTGTGTTGCATCTTCAGTGGTAAACATCAGGGTACCATTGAGACGTCCTACGGTAAGCTTACTCATAAGTGAAGAATATTCATCCAAGGCGATTCTCTATCACCTCTCCTTTTTAATGTGGTTCTTCAATACGGACTGAATAACGTGCCATGGCAAGGTCGAGGACTACGCCTGAATGGAAGATTACTGTCGTACCTTGCCTACGCAGATGATGTGGTTCTCATCGCCAACAATGTTACGGAGCTGACTGAAATGGCGACAGCACTATCGGATTCAGCGAGCAGCATTGGTCTTGAGATAAATTTTGCGAAGACAAAATGGCTACATAATCAGCGTGGCTCTCGTAACTCAGAAGAACAAATTGTCTTGTGTGGAGAAATCATAGAAAAAGTAGAAGAGTTCATATATCTTGGACAACTTATCTCCTGCCCGCGAAATCCTATGAAGGAGATACGTCGGCGAATCCATATGGGTAGAGCAGTATATTTCAAATATCGTACATTCCTGCGTGCTCCAAGGGTCGCAATCCAGTTGAAACGGAAACTTGTAAACCACTGCATTTTACCAGCGGTACTGTACGGGTGTGAGACCTGGATATGGACGAAACAAGTAGCTGCATGTCTTCGCTCAGCAGAGCGACGTCTCGAGCGTGCCATCATCCGCGTCAGACTAGGAGATAAAGTAAATTCGAGATCAATCCGGCAGAGAACTGGTCTGAAGGATTGGATTCACTCGGCTCTGCGCAGGAAATGGAAGTATGCGGCAAAACTATCTAAGAAGTCCCCTGATGAGTCATGGACCCGAGTAGCGACTGACTGGACACCGGAAGGAAAAAGAAGCACAGGTCGACCTAAAATGCGTTGGATAGACGAACTGGCAAAATTCAAAGGCTGCCCTGGGAAGGATCTTGCTTGCGATTGGACGAAACTTTTCGATGGCGACGTGAAGAAATCAGCCGAACTCTTCGCACGGAAGGCTAGATATTCATTGTGCCGGTGTGATAAAAGAGTGTAAACAATTCGAAATGGGCGTCAAAATGTTCACGTTGGATAACCCCAATGTTGCAGCTGTGCTGAGGCGCCAACTTGAGCAGTACATTTGGGCCAAAAAATTCTCTACATCTATCTACACTATCTGTACAGGTATAGGAGAAATTTTTATTTGTGACTTCATCCCTGGCATCGGAAAAGGACTCGCGTAAAGGATTGACTGCCATAGAATTTGCAGCCACTGTAAACAGCCGTTGCGCCCGTCCAAAGCATGCACGCCTAACCAAAATTGGATGAGGCTCGATTCCTCCGTATTCTATTGGATGTGGTGCCCGGAAAGTCAGGATTCGTTCACAGTCAATGAGCAAGCTCTCAAAAAACTTTGATGGTGGGAAACGAGGATTTTCGGAGTCGTTGACAATTGCAGTCTTCTGTGAAGGTTTCAACGTCAACCTGGACGTCTCCTCTCTTCTTCCTCACCTAGTATCACTGCAAATAGCCAAATAGTCTATTGATGACAACGATGTGAGGTATTAGCACTTTTGCACAATGTGTAGGTTTAGATGGTGACTACTTCTGTTTCTGAATTTCAGCGAGTTTTCATGGTAAAAATGGTTGAACTTTGTGAAATTGACTAGTCTTAGCCACCAACGAAATGTAATGGTAAATATAGCGAGATATCATATTTTGCTGAGGGGGGGGGGTGGGATCGCATAACTTAGGTACATGGGAAGCTCAAATACTTCCCAGGACATTCATGAATACGGGCACAGGTCTCTAATGGCTATGCACCAGGCAAGGAATACGTGCTGGCAACCGGTGAGCCTCGCGGTCTTTAGTGGGTCGAACTGATAGTCGCACAGCACGTTTACCTTACTGTAAGGTACAGTAATACCAATAGCTACAGATAGTCTACACGGCCATCTGCATTCTATTCTATTCAGATCCCTAGAAGTTTGAAAAGATGAGTATGTCACATCGTGTGCTTGCATCTTCGCTAAATTCAATTTCACATGTACTTGTCCAGAAAGTGTTTTTCCTGAAATCACATTTGCACGGAAGTTAGTCTCAATAGGTTCTCAGTTAAACAAGTTGCTGAGAAAAAAAACATCAGGCAACCAGTGAGCAGAAAAGGTGAATCCTTAGGTGCTGCTACAAATGGAACAGAACCTGGATACAGATATGCATATCACTCGAGGATTTTTTACATCTAGCAAAAAATTTATTTATCGCTATTTCCTCATTGGCTACTGTATCCATCAATTCGTCATTTTAAACCGTCTGCCCAGCAACATTGCCTATGCCTCTCATTTTCGTCAAATAATGAGAGCATGGAGGAACGAATGCAGATTTTTCTGTGCGACTCTGCAAAAATTCCCGCCTTTCGTGGCTTTGGTAAAGGTAATTTGGGTCTTCTATAAAGAAGGTCCCAGCTTGAGAAATTCCCAGATGTCCAGGAAGTTTTTTTTTTTTTCAATTAATGGAGTCAACTAAGCAAGCGTAATTGCATAATCTTGTGGCTGGCGCAACTGCAACTGAATCCCAGGCAATCGAGTTGTGCCGTCATGGGTGTTCGCCCCGTATTTCGGCCATTTTTAACCTAATTGATATAGTGTGGGGGAAAAACTCAACATGAACATATTCAGGAAGATGAAGAGAGTCCATTATCTAGGGATTAAGCGAGCAGTTTTTTCTAAGAAAATATACGGAAACAGATGTTACCTTGGCCAGTTCACTGCCTTATGCCACTCCTATCATTGTAATTCCACTGCCCATACTGTCATGTTATTTTATTCTCCTACATTATTCCCACGGTAATCTTGCTAAAACAGGGCTGCGGTAGGAAATTAGCACGATTTTCTTGACAGGGGCATCAAGTAACCCTTTTAGGTGAAATTTAGGCAAGAAATTCTAGGGAAAACCGATCCGATAACAAGTCACCTTTTATAATTCTGTGACAAATGCAGGACAATTCTCACGAAATTTGCTGGAAAATCCAATGTAGAAATTCTCGGGAAGAAATTTCTCAGGGATCGGTTATTTTATTACTGGACTAAGAATAGAATCCTACAGCTCCACTAAATATCTGGGATTGAGCTGATGGTTAGATTTTTCATTCATTATTCCATTTCTTTTCCTTTCCGGTTGTACCTTAACTATAATTATTTAGATAAATAAATAAATAAATAAATAAATAAATAAATAAATAAATAAATAAATAAATAAATAAATAAATAAATAACCTGCTCTTGTGCTTGTTTTTAGAATGTCTTGCTTTTTCCCATCTTTGGTAACTTTTCACAGATTTTTCTGCATTTCCTTGCTGTCCCCTCATTTTCCATGCGAAATGGCTGAGGAGGAAAAACACTCGCTGGAGCAAAAATTACGTTGTTTTCACTTTCTTCTGCTAATGTTGCTGGACCAGTTCCCTTTATGTCTTCAAATTCTGGACCACTAGGATTTTTCCGCGAGGATGTTCTACTCCCAATTTGGTGCTAATTTTTGCAGTAAACCAACAAACAACCACATTGTGTGTTCCTCACACAGTGTGACCCGATCGCAGGTCACCCCCGTAATGACTGGCGCCACCATCTGAGCCCCTCAAACAAGCCACGGGGTCGCAGCTGTGGAGAGCAATTCCGGCAGTGGGCGGGTCACTCAGTGGGTCTCACCTCCTCCAAACTCTTCGCTTTGTTCCCAGCTCATGTGTTTCTTCGTTTACAACCTGATCAGCGATCACACCTGGACACATTACCGGCCAAAATCATATGGAACTGGGGCCTCCTCCTGTCCCGCTTGACGACTAAATGCCGCGATCAATAGCTGGGCGCGTCCTTCTACTATCGTTCATGTTGGCGGTTCGTGGGACGTCTAGCTGTATATCAACATTTCACATGACTGTCTGTCGTCGTTCTTTCCTCCGCCTTTTTTCTCCTCCTTTCAGTCATTCTTTTTTCCAGAAAATGATCACACAAATCACGATATTTTCGCTGTTCTTTGCTCATGTACACGCATTTTTGGCATGGAGCCCAGATGCGGCCGGCCCCAGGGGGTCGTTGCCAATGATGGATGAAGGTGGTGTATTGCTATTTTGAGATTTTTCCTGCATTTTTTTGCCAATAATTCCCGGATAACGATTGATTTTAGTTCCACTACGAATCGGTTCTGATTTTGACTATTTGATGTTGACGAGGATTTATCCGACTGCTGTTTGTCGTGCTGACGATGACTCAGGTGATTGCCCTTGACGATGATACCTGTGTGGTCTCAATGAGTCATTCTTTTGTACCTGCAAATCTCTATGTTTTTTGGGGATTTACAAACGTGTATGGGCAATTTTTAGAGTTTTGATCCTTGAAGATTAGTCACTATAAGAAAAAGAAGATTAAAATTTAAAGAAAATTAGGCATCGCTTCAGTTGACTTCATGGACAAAATATCCAGGAAATCCCGGCAAAAAGGCATACCAAAAAGGTATAGAAAGCGTCAGGCTCATTTGAACGGGAAAACTCTGTTCCTATATACCTAGAACCATGGGTTAGGTTGAAGTGAGGGTATATTATATCAATGTCAGGTCACGCAAGTATCCTTCCCGATCACAAAGAGCTTTTGACACATCGATCCAGGATTTTGATCTCTGGGCTTCTGGTAGGCTTAGTAGCAGTTCTAAGTCTTCCAAGCAGCGCTTTTGGCGAAGGCTTTTAGTGTTAGTGTTTTTTAGTGTTTTTGTGACCTACCCTGGTACAATCTACACTTAGAGCGAATAGTGCATTCGATAAATTCGATTTCGAAAATTCAATTTCTACTAACATGAGAATTCAGACGTTCAGAAGAGAGAAAATATCACAACCCTGGAGTAAATGTGAGGAGGGTAATTGGCGTATTTTTTTTTTTTGAATATCAGATTTTCTGGAGCAATTTCTAACTTGTTAAAATTAAGCAATTAAATTTTTCAATTTTTATTCGGTCTGAACCTGCGTGACATATACAATAACTAGAAATGCTCTCAAGTTATTTTATTTTTATGTTATATTATTTTATGTTATTATTTTGCGCGAAAGTGCACAGTTAAATCAAAATGCCGTCCATTCTCTGTGACCTACCGCGACCCACGATCTCTTTCTAAAACTAAGAGGGTATTTACGGTTGATGCGCGTCAAATTTGACGCGACAATATACAGTGCAAAAAAGGGAGGAGAAGAGAATTCCTAGTGGAGCGAGAAACTTCCTGGTTCTGTCGTCGCGACAGCCGCGCGAACAAAACGCGTTTCCATTTCCGCCGCATCGAGACAACGCGGAAACTTCGTGAAATTCCAGGCCAAGGCGTCAAATTTGACGCGCATCAACCATAAATACCCTCTAAGATGCTTCAAACAACGTCTCCGAATGAATTCTGAAGCGAACGCCGTAATTTGCAACTACTCCAATCACATGCACTCGCTATCACTTATTTTGACTGGGGATGAACAATAACAAGCGATAGCAAACGATCAATAACCACTGTTTCTGCGTAGATAAGCTCTCTAAGAATCTTGGTTCCTTTACTTTTAAGACCATTCCTACTGTGAAGTGTCTCGTTGTTTTCGAGAAATATTGTCAACGAAACCAAGATAAGAGTAGATAAGAGTAGTAACAAGATAAAACTAGTTATCTATGCTAGTTTACAGTACACTGAATTGTCCTGAATATGTGACCTTTCGTATCATTGGATTTCAAGCCATAAGCCGTTCAAGTGCGGATTCTCGTCTGCAATTTTATGATAAGAAAGTATTATAGTAGCACACATGATAAGATAGATTCTGACAATAACTTTTCACTACCAACCATGGAATTCAAACGAAGCATCGGAAAAAAATAAAAGGAATTCAAAACGGGTGGCATCACACTTCGGTGTGTCAGATTTCAGACAAAGTCAGATTTTTTTCGCAAGGTATCAAGAAGCAAAATGAAAACACTTGGATTGCTATGAAAATTTGAAAAGAAAACAAGCAGGAATAGCAGCGTAAGAAATCAATCGGTCAGAAAATGAGAGAAAAAGTGAAGAGTATACAAAGGATAGTCATTCCTCCGCCTGTCAATTTTCCTTAGAATCACTTTTTATGCCTTCGTGCAGTGGTTCCAGTTGGTTCAGCAAACCCTCTGAGTAAAAATATCCTTTTTAAAAGCTATTTTATGTCATAATCAACGAAATTAATCCTAAATGTGTTGGCTGATAAAGCATTTTTTCTCATAAATGCGTGCTGTTGCCAAGGGTGATGGATCGGAGGCTTACTTCCTATCCGTTCGTAGTTTTTCCAGTAATTTTTTCACGAGCCTTGTTTCATCCTCCAAACGCAGTTTCCTAGTAGGGCGCCTTCTTCAAATTCCCTGCAAATTCTTGCCCTCTCGGCTCTGTATGTACCTAAGTCGTCCTGAAAAGAAAAAAAGTGTTAGACTGTGTTATTAATGACACCCCCCCCCCCCCGTGAAGTCCCTCATGTTCTCTGCGCTCAGCAGATTTGGAACACTTTACCTTTAGTATTCTACCTAATTGCCTGGGCTGCGTGACAAGAGGTACGCTGCTGGGCTGTGATTGGTCGATCCATGTGCGCATCGTGGCTACAGCCTTTAAGGGTACGACCAGTGCTGGGGACAAGTAGACGAGTTTTCTAGGCTCGAGTGAGACAGATGGATGGTATCGGAGCCGACAAACAGTAAGAAGTGGCCATCCATGTCATTTAATGCGTTAAATTCAAAGGATCGAGTTAGATTTGAGAAGCACATGCGTGCGGCGCGGTCGCGTCGCGGCGTACGTCTTGACCGCCTCCCGATTGCCTGGCTAATTCGGCTTTATAGGCACTGTCTCATCTAGAAAAGGCTTCCGGGTTTCCAAATAGGAAAAAATGCCAATGAGCACCTGGTCTCAATGGTATAACGGCTCCCTTGCAGAAATGCCGGGAAAACCATCTTTGAGCTTCTTCTTCTGTGAGAAATTGAACAGAACAGTGCGATAAAACGAGGTCTCCCCACTGGGCACTTCTTTGGTGGCGGTAATCCCCTGGATGCATCATGGAGATTATCTGGGGTAACCGTGTTGATGTCCATGCTAACAAGTTCAACCTAGGTAATCTCAGTCATGCATGCCGCCTCAGAGCTATCTGCTAATCCATTAGGAGGTGCACTTCCTGCAAGGAACTGCAATTTGGGACTTTTTGTAATCACATCGAGAGTTTGTCGGCACAATTTCCCTAGAAGAGAGTGCACCGTTTGAGAAGTTTGCTGCTGAGTTCTGCAATTCAGCCAGCAAGGAGTGTAAGCTGGTGGGTTCTCGTATACTCGCATCGGCCACGCCCTATTTCTCATCAGATGAAGAGATTCAAAAAGTAGTTTTTCAGCACTTTTGCGTGGAATCATGTACACATTTGTGGTCAGGAGCTCCTGAAGATTTTTTCCACTTGAAAGTGTCGAAATTTTTTTCTACAAAATTATTGACTTCCCGTGGATTCCGCTTCGAAACTTGAGATTCTCCTTCTGATATTATCGCTATTGAGTAACTGTGCTAGTAGTCATAAAATGCGTGAACAGCAGACAAGCAGTGAAGAATAGGAAGGTAAACTGTAAACGGATGGATAAAGATGTGGCGGTAAATATGTTTAAAGGAAAAATCCATGACGGAAAGACAGTAGTGATGGGATGAGTTTTGTGATTGCCATCCACACAATTTTCAGATGTTCAGGGTCCAATCTTTTTTGTTGGAAGTGAACTTCTGAAATTTTAGAAATATTTTGGATTTTTGTACCTGAAAGGCATCTCTTCCTTATAAGTCAACTCATCTTTAGTTCCCGACTCCTGTGAGATTCCCGCAGAAACACCCGACTGGTCAATCCATGGCTTATGGCCGAACTATAGAAATGGCAGTTATCCGCAGTTCTGCGACGGTATCCCGAGAAAATTCGACGGCAAACTTATAGAATCAATCGAGGAGCGCTTGACGTAAGCACTTCATGTCTGCATTTCCAGAAAGTCGTGAATTTATTCAGTAATCTGCATATTTCTAGGAAAATGTGGCCAAATTTATACCCGGCCAAGACGGCTGAGTCTTTCTGGAAGCACGAATGGGAGAAACATGGGACATGCGCTCAGAGCTTGAAGAATCTCTCTACAGAGTATTTGTACTTCTTTAAGTGAGTTTTCTTCGAAGGGCATCTCATTCAGCGGAATGTCCTTGGGTTATTTTGTTTACTTATGCGAAAAATTTGTTTACTCGGGTAAATGTACTCCTGGAAATACGGGTAAAGTCAAAGTTTTTCAAATCGAAAACACTTGATATTTATACTGAAGTTTCGCGAAAAAAACTGAGGTTTATAAGGATTCTTCCGTAGCCTGCGAATAATTAATTTGCTGGATACCGCGGATGGCAGAAGCTTAACATGTGACCGTTTAACGGTTAACGAAAAACGATCAACGGTCCAGTTTTTCGGTATGAGCTACGTAATACCGGAGATTTCCTTGATTTTCTTAGTATTCAAAGGCTTATACTAGAAAAATTTCAATGGCTTACCAGGATTTGTTAGCTCGAGGCTAACTCGTTTAGCATGTATACCGAGATGCTAATCGATTGATCGATTTTATTGATTACTCGTTTTTTCCAGAACAATGGAAGTGGATCTGCAATTCTCTGTTGGAGCAGCACTAAGAAGGGCACAGATAGTGCCAAGATCCGAGCCGTACCTATTGCAAGAGATCCAAGAAGCACTGAGAAATGAGCTGTCGTCTGGAAAAAATGTCCAGATAAACTGCCTTACGGATAAAAAGGTGGGATTTCTGTTGCATTTACCGTGTTTCCCCTAAAAATTGAAATTTTAGACTAAACAAACGCTCCTTGGTGATGTTCGAATGTGTTTTGACAGAAAGTTCCAACCGATTGACTGTCCCCACGCTAAGAGCACCCAGCCCCTCACTTACATCCTCGGCCATCCCCCGCCATTGCCGAGCTTCAAGGTAATGCCTCACCCGAGGATACGAAAATTTTGGCGGTCTATTCCTTATTTTTCCAGAAAATTCTTATTTTTAGGCATGCCCTTCATCAGTTGTTTACCTTTCTGATACCACTTCACGAGTTCTTCGTGTGGCTGGCTTGGAGCATAGAGAAGTATCGTTCTGGATTAATCCACTTATTCCTATCTACAGCTCATTTTTCAGTAGTCAAGAGCCAAAGCAAGAATTTTTATGGGGGTAAGATTTTTTTGAAACAATAGGTATACGTATTTTTTTCTTAATTCGATATATTCTGATGAAACCGCTGACAACAAGGTTTTCAGAAAATTATTTCTGCCATATTTTTTTTCAGAGCTACCCAATTTTTTTTTTGAATTCCAACACTTTCTTGGATAATGCATTAATTTTTGTAGTAGAAGTAGTGACTTTTGCCAATAATGGAGCTGATTTTTTTTTCGAAAATAAAATCACTAATTACTCACCCTTTTAACCAGATGAGCTGTTATTCGTTTACCTTTCTGCCAAATTTTTGTTTCATTTTAAATATTTTTCTTTTATATTTTTTTCGCACAAGATTTAGTAGCGTTATCCATTTCTTTTTTTTTTCAAAATATGCCCTCTCAACTTTTCTTGGAATCGTTTTTCCTGGATCTCCACCGTTTCCATAACTTCCTCATTACCTCTACATTCAGAGTGAGCGTACCATTCGTCGCTATTGTGCTCTTCGTCTACTATAAAAGCGGACGAGGGTTCTAATCGATGATTGTGTTGGAACAAGCTTCATCCGAAGACTTCCTGAAGTCGTCGAGGATTGAAGAAGGATATTCTAACACACTTGATCCGCAACGACTGTCTGTACCACGGGTTCATTGCCATAATAACGGTTAATGTTCACTTTCCTCATCAGATACTCTCTTCTCGAGTTTTTCATATAGATATTTGTTCATTAAGGTATTTGTTTAGTAGGACAGGTTGATTTTTACGTGTAGAAATAAACAATGAATGATCGTGTGTAATTTTGTTTCGAACAAATTTGCAGCCCCGTATACGCCATATTCCCAAGCTTGCTGTATACGCCACATTTTTGCGAACGATCGCTCATGATGCTGGTGTGACGCATCTTTTGCAAATTAGGGTGTATAGGGGCTACAATGTGGTAAAACGACTAGTACAATTCTGATTACTTGTGAAATTTTAGATTTTGCGCATACAATTCCACATTTTAGGGAGAATCCCAGAAGTCTTTAATGAGACATGCAGCTAAGAGGATCTTTAATGCATCATCGCAAAAATAGTATTTATTCTATGTGTCAAGTGAAGATGTACATCCGACATCTTACTTGACGTATGAGCGCATCCGTTATCGTCGTGGAATTGAAGAAAAATGCAGTACTTACCCTGCGCAGTTTGTAATTAGGAGCACGCCCAATGCGCAGGATTGCTGAATTTGGCAGTATATGGCTTGGCCTTCTAACGCGAACGCTTAGTGAACGACCCGAGAATGGTACAAACGTTGTTAGTGTTCTGATCTGTCAAATGCTAGATTGTAGAAGAATCCTAAGGGGCTATGTGTTTTAGAATCGAACATGTTGCGCAGAAGTGCTCACGAGAAACACAAGAAGAATTGAAACAGCTACAGAGCAGTAACGAATACAGAATGCGAAGCAGCTAGTCGATACAGCCACAGCTCTGGAATTCTACCTACGTTAAGAAGGTCTGGGAACAGAGAATTCCAAATCATAGAAGATCTCGTTTTATGAAAATTGAAAAAGAAGTTGTGGAGCTATGAACGCTGATTCTAGGTATGGTGTCTTTCGTAGAATCTCGCATATAGAGTTGTTGTCATTTTAAAAACAAAACAAAAAGACACTCAAGGGCAAAACCTAGGTTTTACAAAGATTTCAGCCGATGTCCAGACGTGATATGAAAGAGAAATTTTGTTTTGTTGCGACCTTCCTTTTTTGAGTTCAGTCACCTAATTCTGACAATGAGAAATTTATCGATTACCTGTATTAATTAATTGAAATTTCTCAAATTTTTCTCTCAAACTACTATACTGATGTGTTCCGGACCTTTTTTTCGGTATTTATCGCTGCATCTGCAAGCGAAATAGCCATTCTTCATTACCGATGAGAGAGGTATAGCTCTTTGTTTCTCGTCT
This sequence comes from Ancylostoma ceylanicum, assembly GCA_000688135.1. Lineage (NCBI taxonomy): Eukaryota > Metazoa > Nematoda > Chromadorea > Rhabditida > Ancylostomatidae > Ancylostoma > Ancylostoma ceylanicum. Next base: position 269,816 of record JARK01001622.1, read on the forward strand.
CCGTGAGAAGGTCCGGAAACAAGCGGAAAAAGGGTTTGAGAAAAGCGGAAGAAGGAAATACTCCACAAACTTTCGTTCCACAGCTTTTGGATGTGATCTCTGAATCGTAGAACATTCCTGGTTTCGAAGTAACAGAAGCGACCATTGTTCCTCGACAGAAATATGGTGATCAAATTTTTAGGCAGAAACACTTCCGTTTTGTCTGCCGTTGGTATGATATACTCCAAATAACAACGAATAGCACGGATTATTCTGACCACAAATCATTCTGGACACGAATTTTTCACAGTTTTCAACACTCGAAGTATGCACATACTTCCTTGTTTTGTAGCCCAGACTTCAGGGAAGCCGATATAAATAGACTAACTTTCCCCCAGCACTGAACACTTCTTGATATTCTGAAAAATTGTAAATTTGGAAATGGCAATCCTTCTCTTTAAAACGCTGGTGAGTCTTTCCAGTGAACCCTCCTGCATGTTTTCTTACAAGTCAAGGCCTTCTCAAAACCCCTTCAGTTTCTCCTATCAATCGTCTTCACAGTCACTTCACGCGGGTCTCGTAAGAACGAGACTTCTTCAGAGAAAACGACACTTTTACCTAATATAACAACCACCAGTGGTGAGTGGGAGCCTCCCATGCTATATCCGGAAGAAAATCGCTAGCTTTCCTTTCAGAAGCCCCGTCAGAAGAGAGAAGTAAAGAGACTTCTTCGGAGGAAAGACGGAGTAACGAGACTTCTCCAGAGAAAATGACACTTTCGCCTAATGTAACGACCACGAGTGGTGAGTTGAAGCCTCCATGCTTTCTTCGGGAGAAAATTGCTAGCTTTCCGTCCAGAAGCCCCGTCAGAGGAAAGAAGTAACGAGACTTCTTCAGAGGAAACTACGCTTTCTCCTAATGTAACGACCACCAGTGGTGAGTAGAAGCGTCTCATCCTTCCTTCTGAAGAAAACGCTAGCTTTCCTTCCAGAAACCCCGTCGTGTGATGGAGTTAACTGTGGACCAGGCAAAGCGTGTCACATGGTGGCCAATGGGTGCACCACATGCACAACGCCACAGTGCCTATTCACAAGTAATTTACTATAGAGACATGTAAAAAATTCGTTGATTCAATAATTTTTCTACTCTACGACGCTTTTTTATAGTTTGCAATACGGAATGCCACCACTGTGCCAGCAATGAGCGCTGCATCATGATGACAGGGTGGTGCCCAAGAGTTCCTTGGTAGGTAAATAATCATATATGCATAGGGTAAGGATAAGTGGAAGAACGGGTTAAAAGGGTTACCATGTGCCAGATTGAATACAAAACTTCTTACGATTGTAACGGTCCCGACGTCTTTTGCTGAGAATACAGTATTTTAACAGAATATGTACTTCAATGAAGAATTGACCCGTCTATTGCTTCTATGTATACCACCCTACAAATAGTGCTTTGTATAGACGACAGAAAAACATTTTAAAGGAATTAATTAATCGCGAAATCAATCAATTGCAGTTGCCCGTATCCTACATGCGTTCCAGCCTGACCATCATCCACATATGAAGCTCTCCCGAAATGAAGAATATTGTTCTCTTTTGTCTTTACGAGAACACTTTTACAATAAATATTTCCATCTGCAATTTCGGAACATTTTTCTATCTTCATTCTTCATCGGGTGGAAGTTGAGAAGCATGAGGATGTTACTAAGAAATTTGTTTTGGGTAATGTTGTGAGAGTGATTGAGTGTTTTTGTAGAATGAACTGTTCCTGCAGAGAAATTAACAATGGCTAATAGCGAATTTGAGTGGCAAATACCAGAAATACTGGTTCCTGCAAAAGTAGTGACTGAGATCATTTTCGGTGACACCATCGTTAAGAATAAGATAGATACGCTAATCTTGGCCTGGATGCATCATTGAGACTACTCGGGGTAAACGTCTTGACTCCCATATTAGCGATTGGTAGATTTGTGGGGTGCCAGCTATACATGTGACCGAATCGAATATATTCGACGGCATTTTCGAATATTCAAATATTCGAATAGTTCATTCATTCGTTTCTTCAAAAAATGAGCATATTCGAATTATTCATTCATTCGGTATTCAAAAAAAAATGGGTTATTCGAACTATTCATTCATTCGAGTTGTTAATAATGAGAGTTATTCGAATAATTCGTTTATTCGGGTGCGTAGAAAGACCAAAATTCGAATAATTCGTCCATTCGACCGTCTAAAAGTGGCAAATTCGAAATATTCGTTTATTCAATTTGGGAACATTTGACATCCGAATCATGATGGTGTGATGGATATTAGAGAGAGAGTCATAAACATCCACTCACAAGGTCATGCCTCAAAGACTCGTTGGGACCCCCGACGATTCCCGCAAATCGCCTAATGAAATCCTGATATGTCCCGAAGCCGACCTTTGTAGGTGCAAGTAACAAAGGTTGATAATGGTGGCCAGGAACGCATATTAGAGATGATATAAATACAGAGATACATAAATACAGAAGAACTGTCCACTTCTGAAGATGAGGAAGTAGAGATATTTTAGATGATCTGTTTCCCTTTGAGGCTGTTCTAGAGCTTCAACATATAGATTAAGTATAATTCTAAGGTATATATTTCTATTAATATTTGTTCTGAAGTTGGTCAGGGTTGGCAATTGATGTAACGATTTGTGGATGCATTTTTGCACCAATTGTTTGTGATGTATACAGATAATGAAGGATGAGTGACACTCTGAAAGCTATAGTATTAGATGGTATTGGAACGAATATTCGATTCGAAATATTCATTCATTCGGTGAATTCAAAAAGTCGGTTATTCGAATAATTCATTCATTCGGGTGGCCGAAGAAGTCCTACATTCGAATAATTCGTTCATTCGCACATTTTGAAAAACACCTTACTCGAATCATTCAAATGTCCGAATATTTCAAGAAGCCTGATATTCGAATTATTCAGAATTCGAATATTTCAAATTTTACGTTTTTCCAACTATTCGAATATTCGAATATTTTAGAAATCGTCGAATATTCCAATGTATAGTGCCAGCACGTTCACCTCGAGTAATCTCAGTAACGCATGCGGGCACTTAAATTTGTGCCAAGCAAAGCATTTCCTGTCATTGTGTGGAAAGACGGATAGCGCAAATGTTTCAGGGAGGGAAACGTTCCTTTTGGTGTAGATTTTCACCAAAGGCTGTGGTTACGCTTTAAAAGAAACAGTAATGAGTCTTCTTTATTCTTTACTACACCTCTATATGGCGACGGAACGATTATCATTTATCTGCATTTGCGTAGAGTTCAGCAGCCAGTTCAAGTAGCCCTGTTGCCACCAGTCGTTGATCGCCAGCTTCATCTTGCACGATTTCTTTTTCTTTTACATTTGGAGGTAAGGCGAACTGCCGAATATGTGGGCGTACGACCCGCGGCAGCCAACGGCGTGTTGTGTCGGAGATCTCTCTCCACACGGGTAGCACGTTGAAGATGGTTGAGGGCTGGTGGACCGCTTAGCTTGGCAGCGTAGCAAAGAGTGATGAGTCTTTTCTCAGTCTTTAAAACAACAAATCACAGCGTTAAATGTTCAGCATAATGAACAAAGTTCAGTATACTGAGGTAGGTTAGGTCCCGTATAAGCGGTTGCTATTGAGCCACAACCGTACATAGAAAACAAAAAGAAAGATCATTTACTGGCGTGGCGGATTGGAGTGAAAAGCCTGGTCGAAAACAAGCATTCTGGAAAGAGACCCAACTGCGCGCCAGTTTACAATTTTTGGCCACTGTGCGGCGTACATAAATTTTTCTTTTCGCGTCAGATTTCACGAAATTGTACCTCGGTGCAGTTGTCTCCATCTCCGAACTATTGCAAAAGAACGTCGATTTCATGAATTTTCTCGGTGTTTTTTTTTTGCAATTTTGAGACTGAGCTCTAAAGCCTCAATTATGAAAAATCTCAAACAGCGTGACTCACCTTCGTTGTAGTGGACATTTTATTCCAAATAATATCCAAATTTCACTACTGAATTTTCCAGGCAATCATTTGTATTTGTCAACGCATAAGAGTAGATATTTTTTGCGGTTATGTGAAAAATTTACAAATTTACATGTTCCAACGAATCGAACATCAACAGAGCATCCAGAAATTCCAGAAGTGGTACCTCTCCAGTGGTACCATTAGCATAGCGGAAACAATGTGTCAAGGTTAAAGATCGCTGGGGTTTTTTTGCAGCAAACAGTAGATGGTCCTCGATCAAAACAACGCATAATTTTTGTGTCAGTTGTATTTAAACTCTCTTTATTCTAGTTCTGCAGTGGCTTTCTGATTTTCGACTATGTTGCTGTTGTTGGTGAGTTCCTCCACGCCTATGTTCCAAAATTGATAAAAAAATATTTGTAGGTCATTGTAACGCTGAAAGCCGTTTCCGCAGTGGCTCTTGAGCCCAGCATCCTACCTGCGCCTCCATTACCAGGTAAATCCTAAATGAACTGAAAAATCGCTTACAACAGGTCATGAAACTGCATTTATATCAACAGCAAATAACCATTTACAGTATGTCAGCTAACTTGTGCAAATGTGCGTTGCGCTGATGGAACGAAATGTGTGATGGCCGAGCCACAGGATTGCAACGGATGCACTCAGAGACCCTATTGCGTACAGAATGGTATGTACGTCCCTTACATGTTCCTGCAAAATTCCGTTACCTAACTTTTCCCTATCTCAATTAACACTGTCTTCCAGAATGCGACACGTCCTGCATTTGCTCTCGACTGTATCGATGTGTCCTCATGATGTCTGGATGGTAATCGTGCTATACTGTGCGAACAACGCAAGTCTGTAGAACTGTGACTAATTTCAGTTGCCCTCGCAAGGACTGCAGAGGACCTATCTTCACAATTGGACCACCGATCACGATTGGTCCACCGGTGACAGTTAGACCACCCAAGTTCACCATAGAGCCACCAATTTTCACAGTTGGACCAGTACGACCGATGCCAATGGATATGGTGGAGTAAAAAACGTCGGCAGAGCTTGTATTTATTGAAAATAAAGCATTATTTTTGCTTCTCTCTCACTGCTGTTCTTTGGTTGCGTAACATTAAGATGGACTGTACTCAAGCGAAACGAAATGCCTGCTAGAGTGATTATGGACTCCTTTTGCAGTAATTCATTTTTGGATCCAGAATATTGAGTAATAACTGAATAGGGTTGTTGGAAAAGTTCTGCGACACTTTCTGATTCCATTTGTAAAACGCTGAAATCTTGCATCCCGATTCCTCCACCCGAAGGGTACATAAGGGAAAATCGACCAGTCTCTGAGCACCAGTATCTTCAGTTGGCCGAGTCTCCCTACGCTTTCTCGTCTGCTACGAGCTCCTCCGAGGGCATAGTGAAAGTATCGCTGACGCCAATGTGCTGCGTTTTAGGAGGATGTTATTTCCCATTTTGTGGTGTCTTGTTGGTTCTACCACTTCTAGGCTAGCGATTACTTTTAGTTCCCGGTTTCCCCACGTTGTGGAAGCTTTGCTGCTCATGACAACGATGACTTGCAGATCGTCTTGAGCGCAGGACCAGGCAATGACACTCGCGAGGTGGCAATGTGAGTCCCATACAGCCACGCGACAATAGCAAATCACCTTCACGGCCTTGGTTACTGTGAATTTGTCTCAACATGAATACCATACAATTTATGAAAGTCTGGCTAACCGTGCTCTGTGAGAATCACAGGGTCGCTGTTCCTCTATCCCCACAAGGAGGACTTTCTCACTAATGACGAAACTGGGTCTCGCACTCAAGTAATCGGACTACTTGCGGAGAAATGTTTCTGAAACAGGCAAAATCTCAGCGGCACGAGAAGATGGCCCTACATGTTTTGGTGTAACTCACAAGCGATACCCTATTACGAGTTCCTGGATAGTAGCACCATCGCAATGGGAGGTAAATGCTACAAATTTCCGGAAGACGGCAGATAAAGTTCATTAAGAAAACTTTCATAACAAGCGAATGCTGATTTTTTTTTGCACAATAATGCCCGCTTAGTGTTGGAAAATCAAGTAGCAAGGAGATCCTGGGTCTTGGTCCCAAAGTCGTGAGCCGCTTAACATACTCGCATTCTCGCCAGACCTTGCTCGACCTGCCAATCACTTCTTTAGAGCCTTGAAGAATCATCTGACAAAATGGGGTTCAAGAATTGAAGTGAGCTCGAAATCGAGGTGCCCTATTAGAGAACGATGGCAAATTTAAGTAGTTGGATTCCCATTCTTATAAAGAAATGTGTTTCCGAGAAACATGTTGTGAGGGTCACCGAACCGTTCGAACCACCCAACACATGGATGAACAAAAGTCTTAAAATCATTTCCAGTGAGCACCACTCTTCGGAAGGGTTCCTTTCCACTCAATTTTTTAACACATAACGGACAATGCTTCCCATCTGTGGGTCATGTGAGAAGTTCTATAGAGGAGACTACGACCCACTGGTGAGTCTTGCCCATTGTAACCCCTTTCCTTCACTGGAATTCTCCCAAAACAGCCTGTAAGGGGTTATTCCTTCAGCTGAACACGGAACTTCCATCCATTTTGTCCACTAGCTGCAGTATGTCTGCACGCACACTGTAGTTACTTTATACGCATTTTCTCACAGCATCTACTACAACTTTGGTCTTGCGCTTCTTTGGTTTTTACTAATGATCTGTACCATTATATTCGCTGAAATGTACATATATGATCATCAAAGCGTGATATGAATTTATTAGGAATAATAAAACTGCGCAATCACATTCTTTATGGTATTTGCATCACTGGATCGCCAGGCTTCACGATGGCTGTCGCTCTAGGAGGGTCGATAGTGAAGTCGGGTGGTGGAATTGTGTAGATAAACGGAAGTCTTCGGCAAGTCGCTGTTGGGCAGCTGAGATGCGGAGAATTTGATATTTTTTAGGGACAACAGTGCTTTTTCACACAGGAAAAACAAAAAAAAAGATTTTTTACAAGGATTGGTTAGGCTTACCAGTCAGTTGCTATCAGCACACATCTGTAAGGAAATCGGCATGGCAAGACACATGAAGTATCGCATTCTGGAAGCAGTTGTCTTTCGAATGATAGATTTCTGCTCTTTGAGAACGATATCTGTTTTACCTTTCTGGACACATCGAGGGAAGGTTGGGCAACCGACGCAGTCGTCTGTTTCTACCATCACACATTTGTAGCCAGAAATACAGCGCAGATTGGCGCAGCCGATGGAGATGGCTTAATTTTCAGAGCTACTTTTGAATAGTGCAATATGAAATTATCTTAAAGTGAGGGAGGGAGGGGTGGATGTAGTTAGGAAATTTCCCAAGTGGAGCAAAGGAAAACTGAAATAGTATGTTCGTTTTACTAGCAATCAAAAATTGATCATGTCCAACATAAACACTTGGGCTGGGGTAATTATCTGTCAAAGAGCAAATCTGCAGGAATTTTCTAATTAATCTGGAGCGCCCTTTTTTCCGGGAAAAGATGGAAGGTCTTTTGCTGGGAGAACATGACACATTTCTTATATTTTCCTATTTGAATACATATTTAAGGGGCTTTTTGAATGACTCACATAGATTGCTGTCATCCACTGCGATTCCCACAGCAAAATGAAGCAAAACCACTCCAAGCACAAGCTGAAAACGAAGACGCCGAGCTTTTCCGACAGGGAAAAATGAAAGTTTTTTTTTAGCAACTAGTACACCCACCACTGCAACAAACATCACTTCTGAGATTGATCAGAGCAGCTGTAGGCTTTCGGATTTATGCCTTATAACATAGTGTAGCTAATTTGAAATTCATAGTTCCTTCCTGGTTGGTTTTGTTTTCACCAGAGCAATTCGAACCCAGGTCAGAGTTCAGCGCCAGCATTCAGTTCCATAGAGAAACAGAATATTTACAATGCAGATAGGTGTTTGTGTGATCGAAAACCACATGAGTTCCAGGAAAGCGTTGCAGGAACGAGATTTGCAGCAAATGAATATATGGCTGAACGCTGGATACGTTGGATACGTCGGATACGTATGTTGAGGGTCAAGGATTTAAGGAGAACGGAGACGGAGAATCATGGAAATTTGGGCGTAATCAGAGTGTGTTTGGTTTACTGGACCATCACGTATACATTACGATTCGATAAAAGCTCACCAATACGTCTATTAAAGTATTGAAACTCACTCCGAAAAAGGATTAATTGAACTGCAAAAAAAATGAGAGCCGTAGATCCAAAAAGTCGACAATGACATCTTTCGATAAAAACTGCGTCACTATTAGCGAAAAAATGAAAGGAGAAGTGGAAATAAATTTCGTCCCTGTAAAAAGCGAAACGGTTGCAGGTCAGGGGCCGCATGCATCATTAAGAATACCTGGGGCAGGGTCAAGCATGATGATGGTAAAAAGTCGACCCCCAAACGACCCCCCCCCCTTGAGCAACCAAAGATACGACCCCCC
>JARK01001623.1:3579-30794 GCA_000688135.1 Ancylostoma ceylanicum
CCTTCCGGCCACTTTTCGCGTCCGCTGCTGACAGCTGTGCAAATGAAACTATTAGTTTAGCAAACTCTGAATGCGCATGAATTTGGATTGTTACAAAATTTTCCAAGAAATACGAAAAGGCATCCATCATTAGCATGAATAACTCTTCTTCATTCCGTACAAGGGGCGGGCTTCAAAAAAATGTAGGTACTCACGCGGTGAGCTGTTCGAAGAACTGTAAGCGTGACGAGGTCAAGAACCATTATCACTCCGAATAATGCAACACTGTAGCCGAAATCCACGTAAAGACCCAACGCAGTTCCACAGGTTGTTGCTCCAAACGTCCACAGCGAAGAAACGTAGTCGAAGAAGAAGTAGCAGCCAGCTGCAATAACAAATTCCTTGTTTTTTTAGTCACCTTGATTACCTTACAACTAAGACATTTGCGCATTCCAACCGTGGGAGAACCCGCCTACTTCGACTCGATTCAGGCTCATAGCAGGTATTCGCGACTAAACCGAAAATAGTTGGTGAGTGTGCGAATGGAGGAGCAAAAGTTGCTGTAAGGTCACATGCGGTATGGTATACGAGGGCGGGTTGAAAAGTTTCCGGAATGACCCCAAAAGGATTGTCCTCTTCTGAAAATGTTTGCATCACTGCGTTAGTTACATCTTCACATGAATTGACTAGAAATTCCAAGTTTCTGTGAGAAAAGCCTGTTCATGACAAGTCGTTAAACTCATGCAACTTCGAGTGCCCTCAGTTATGGATAAGCACGAAATCCGAGCGGTCATCAAATTCTTCCAGCTGGAGGGAAAGACGGCGACAGAAATCAAATCTCGCCTGGAGGCTGTTCTTGGAAACACGTCACCTTCATTTTCAACTGTGAGTTTCTGGGTTTCGTAATTCAGGCGTGGCCGTAAACGGAGTGAAGATGACTCACGTCCTGGACGTCCAAAATCAGCTACCACCCCAGAAATCATTGACAAAGTTCATGACATGGTTTTGGAAGACCGCCGAATGGAAGTGAATGAGATCGATGAAGCTCTGGGCATCTCTCATGAACGAGTGGTTCATATTTTGCACAACGAATTGGGCCTTAAGAAATTCTCCGCAAGATGGGTGCCGCATTTGCTTACTCCGGAACAGAAGCGCATTCGCGCCCGAACCTCAGCCGAATGTTTGGAAATTTTTGGGAAGAATCCCACACATTTTAAAAGGAGGTTGATAACCATGCATGAAACATGGATCCATCACTACACGCCCGAAACAAAAAGCAGTCAAAACAATGGGTTGGAAACGGAGAATCGGTTCCAAAGAAGGCGAGGACCATTCAATCAGCTGGAAAGGTTATGGCATCAGTCTTTTGGGATGCAAAGGGAATTTTGCTGATTGATTACCTTCAAGAGGGAAATACTGTGACGGAACAATACTACGCATCACTTCTGGAAAAACTAAAAGTAGCAGATGAGGAAAAGCGCCCAGGGATGCTGAAGGAAAAGATACTGTTCCTCCATGACAATGCTCCCGCACACTCGAGCGCCGTAGCTCAGCAAAAACTGGCCAAATTAAGGTTCGAAATCCTTCCTCATCCAGCATATTCGCCTGATTTGGCACCATCGGATTTCCACCTATTCCCAAAGCTAAAAATTTTCTTGGCTGGAAGAAAATTTCAATCGATCCAGGAGGTGATTGAAGCTGTTGATGGCTATTTCGAGGACCTCGAAGAATGTCACTTCCGGCAAGGAATCGAGAAGCTTGAGAAACGTTGGACTAAGTGCATTGAACTTCGAGGAGATTATGTTGAAAAATAAAATATTAAGTGTGTCGGGATATTCATTTTCATTGTCATTCCGGAAACTTTTCAACCCGCCCTCGTATGTAGGTATTTTTGTCCCCGTTTTTTCTCCATTGCCACGTGGCGCCCCGCCCTTCGCGAGGAGTACATAAGTAGGAAGACGAGTTTGAGAGCTCAGTCTTGCCTCCCATCCACTGACCCACCGAGTGCCGGCAGGGGGAGCGTATACGCTTTCGGAGAACTCATTTTTGTAGCCAATGGTCACAATAGAAAATGATTTCCCTTGTTCCTGCCATTCCAGTAGCAGGATCATGGCAGGCCAATTGCAGCAACACGCGCAGCTAACGGCAGAATGGGCACAACTCCGCCCACTTTTGCGTTTGTAGCGCATATGTCGAAGGTATAAGCGGTTTCGGGACGCGTTTTGAAGGCGCGAATACCTGAGAGCGCAAAACAGCGAGAGTGCAAAATTATTCATTCGTTACTTTACGCTTTTGCACTGGTTCTACAACTAGTCGTGTTCATTGTGAGCCAAGATTTGTCTCTTTTCTTCTTTGCTGACATCAGCTTGCACCTGAGGAGCATCATCACAACAACAGGTTCATCACAACAACCCGGTTTAATTGCGGTGATGTGCTTGTTCTCACAAATCCCGTCATGTAACATATGGATCCAAACGAGAAAAGACTGAAATGGACTGCTAAAAATTGTGAATATCCATGCACGTCAGGATATGTCAGAACTAGAAGGCCTCTATGAAGGAACCGCATCGCGGAGGTATTGCCCAGCGCATGCGATCCGGCTGGAGCTAGGGAAACAATCTCTGCTTTGCCACAGCATAACAAGGAATCTCTTCTTCAGTAGTGAAGCAGAAGAAGAGGTAAGAAAAATTGCTTACGATAAAAATATACGCAGAAATATGCAAAGCTAGCCGCTAATATGAAGGATATGACATATAGGGTCCTTCTTGTTGTGAAATAATTGCGATAAAATGTTGGAAAAGATATTGCTGCAAATCTGTTGATTGATATGAATAACATGGAGTGAAAACTTGTCGTTTGAAAAAATAAGGCAATTTGTCCGACAATATCACCAAAATTTTGCCATTCACTTGGCATTCCACTGAAACCACCACTAGTAATCGACACAAAGACCACCTATGAGCATAAAGGTGACTCACAATATCATAACTGGGGCAGCCCAGAACAAGAAAGTCGTCAACACGCCCACGTTTGACAGCGAGTTCAAAGCCATGAGACAACCAAAAGCGTTTCGAAACACACGAAGACGAAGGATAAGGAAGGCTGAGATACCATTTAAGCAAATTCCTATCACAGCTACCTGCAATGTAATAGTCATGAATGCAAACAATTTGGCCAATTAGGCCCCGCCCACAAGGGGCTTATCTATATAAGGCCAGCGCAGCAATTGTATTCGTCGGTTCTCTTCTATCGACGAGACGGATGAAGGATTATGAAGCTCCCCTAGACGTTCACACCACAGGCCGCTCCCGTTACAAAATGAGTTTTGGTCTCTGAACCCTATATAAGTTCGATAACCCTTTTAGGGAAGGGCTGTGATGATGATGTAATGGGAATCGTTATTTGGAGATTAGACACATGCAGGGATACCGTAGTACAAACTATTCCATGTACTGTTCACCAGTAATGAGATTTATGAACGTTCCCGGGAAAGTTGTCACCTGTCCACAATTCTGGACGAGTTTCCGGAGTTAGTTGATTAGACTGTGTTTGAGATATTCGTCTCAGACAATTATGATAAGTTATGGGAAATATTGCTAGTTTTATCATTTTTCGCTCAACAAACTCATCCAATCCGGAGAAGCAGATAGCTGAGAATCGCCCCGGGAACAATGGCGAATCCGCCACAAAATATCACTAACAAATTCCACAAAAGGAATGAATGGCAAGTAAGGAACTCACTATAGCCGTGACTACAGCCAATACAACTCTTTCGTGTATTGTCAGTGCAATATCGCTGCTTCCACGCATGTCGTCAGGCGGAATTTCAGTCACTGAAAATAAAGAGAGCATTGGTCAGATTACTGAGAATGAAGATAAGTAGTCAACGGATAAATTGGTGCAATCAGATGGCACATCTCACAATTTAACCTACTATCACAATCCTATAATCTTAATGTCTCCGTTAGGTGAATTGTGTGGATGCAATGGAATGCAGGAGTACTTGTAATTTACTTCCTCATACAAATTACTGTTTCACAGGGAAAAACAATGTAATGAGGATAACAAGACTTTATAAACAAGCCCATGCGACTGTTCTTTTCAAGTTCCATTCCTGCTATATACGGCGAAAGTTGATGTGGAGGTTTTCGAGCAGTGAGTGCAGATGATTATTAAATTCTCTGGAGTTATTTGAGCTCTATACTCTTGTTCCCCGACTAATATAAGAGTTAATGACTTTGGAAGTGTTTACTACGTTCAGCTAACGGAAACTTCAAGGTCTAGTGACAATAAAGTGATATTAATGTACAGTTATGCATTTTTGTGTTATTGCGTAAAGCAGCAGAAATCTCGAGGTTCCGATTAGCTTTCCTTAAACGAGACTGATGGCCAATTATCTTTGACAGTATGTGCCGCTGTGCAGCACTGTGATGTTAAATTACAGCTATACTCTGAACTTTCGTACCACGGTGGGCCCACCGTTATGCCATGGTTAATATTCGGTATGTCAACCATGGCCAAATGGAGGGGCCACTAGTGGGCCCACTGTGGGCTAACTTGGGCGCTTTTGAGGGCAAACCGGAGGATTTCTGGTGGCATATTGGGGGCTTTTCCACTTTAACATGCATGCGCTTTGTGCGCAGGCGCCTGCCCCGGAGCCCGCGCAGGCGCGCAGGTGCCCGCACAGGAACATGCGCAGGCACCCAGGTTCCCGCGCAGGAGCTTGGGCAGGCTCCCAGTGGACTCCGCGGTCGCGCGCGGATATCCACATCCGCGATGCGTTCGCACGCGACCGCGTCCCACGCATCTTGTCTGACCGTTCGCTGGGCCGCGGTTTCCGCCGGGCCACAGCTGGCTAAACAAGTCCCATAGGGCTCGTCTAGTCTCCACCTAAGCGGAGACAAGATGTCGCTTTCACACCCCGCAGTCAGCTTATATATGGTTTCTATCAGTATCAGCAGCTGTCTAACAATTGTTTACATGGAAAAGTCGGAACATGGAATAACGGTGGGCGAATGGTGGGCAAACAGTGGCCCCGCCGTGGTTTTTAAAAGCATGGTGGACCCACCGTGGGGAAATGGTGGGCCCACCGTGGATTGATAACAATGGTGGGCTAACGGTGGAGCAAACTGGGGCGAACACCGTCATCGTGGGACAAGGGTGGAATAACCTGGGGATAACGGTGGGCCAACCGTCAGTTGGGGATCCACCGTGGGATAACGGTGGGCCCACCGTGATACGAAAATTTAGAGCATACAGAAGTAAGTTAGTGCGCATTTATAACAACCAGCTTGACCGTCCGGCTAACGCCGGACTCTCCGGCTACCTTCAGGCTCGCTTCGCTCGCCTAGCATTCGTGCATACATATACTCCCTGTTACTGAGCGTCGACGCACCGTTCACGCAGTTGTGGACCCGTCCAGCAACGTTCCCCTACTACTGAACGCCACCGCATCGCTTCCTAACCCGTCTCCTGTCATTTTTCCAACGCACGTGCCGGGCAACCCTCATCCTTCTAATTCTTCGTCCTCCAGGCTCATCCGCTTCCTTGTAAAGGGATCGTGCCCTCCTCTTCCCTTTTATATGGTCCAGTAATCACAGGCCAGTATCACTCCTTCCAGCTGGGGTAGAAACGAATTTCGGTTACTAAAATGACTAACATGTCTGAACATGACCAAAGTTGCCCGTAACACCTGTAAATCAGGGTAAAAATTGAAACTTGCAACCTTTTCGCACATAACTCGATGCGCTGAACACGATGGTGTTGGTATTTTCCGTTTTTGATGGCTGGTTCTCATGTACAGACTCACATACACACACATGAATTGCCAATTAAGAAGAAGTAAGATAACTTCATAGGTGAGCATGTTCGAAGGAGTTTTCATGACAAACACTACATCTCAGAGATGCATTGGAGGTCTTTCCGAAAGAAGGACAGCTGCGCACAATTAGGAGTGATTTACCAAATCGAGTGCCTGCTATGAACATTATTTATGTTGGAGAAATTGGTAGAACTGTTAGGATGGTGCATGGGAGAACACATTCGTGCAAACGCCGTGGAAGAACTTGAGAGGCTTATGAATAATACGCGTCCTGAAGAGGAGTTCAATGCAAAACGCTCAAAAAACGCATATCAGCCAAGAAAACCATGGAGAAATCACCATGAACAGATTAAACCACGTTGTTCTATGGAAGGGAAAAAATAAAATTGTTCTGTTCTCCGCTAAGCTGTAAGCCTGCCTGCTTCGATGGAAACAGAAGATTTGTCTACAACTGAAAGCTTTCACTGGCATAGATAGCACAACAGAGATGAGGCAGAGTTCGAGGATGTGATGCTATTCTGCACCAATATTGAAGTCTAAGTGCATCAATGAGCAAGAGAGTTGCCAACGTGGTTTTGCAAATGTCAAAGGTAGGACTTTCGGAACACAAAATTCCCACCAGTAAGACTTTCATGGTCTATGGATTCCGTTGGGTCATTTCATTTCCACCCATGTAGGGACGCCCTCTGCTACGTAGGTAGACCCTGTACGTTTTCGCTACCTCCCCTCCCATGAATTCTTACCAAGACGTTCCTTCACTGTACATCACTTACGCAAGCTGTTGTCAGGTCGAAAAAATACCTAATAACTGGACGAGATCACGAATATATGTTAATAGTGGAGCTTACAATAAGCGAAGTTCTTGATTCAATAAATTACCCATACGAAATGGAGAGAAATTAATGAATGAACAAGCCGAAGCAACCTACTTATATATAGAGTGCACACGCCTCCTCCTTTGTCATGTATGTAACGGGTTATTGAGTCACAATATTATTGGTTTCCCTCGCAGCTTGCCTGCCGCCATTGGATAACTTGCATAAAGAAGGCAGAGCAAACCGCCATGCTCACCACATGTTATTCGCACGAAAACTCCTAGGTGAAGACAAAAACACCATAGAGAATGATTGGTGACTACATCTCAAGCAGCCTAAAACAACTGCTAGCATGAGAACATTTGTTTGGAAGGTGCTAATTAGCAAGGAGATCCGTGAAGGTTCCTATTGCGTTACAAGGAGATCTAAATTCATCCTGATTGACAGCTCGAGAGTAATGCATTTAGACTCGAAAAACAGGCGGATTTCATCTTTGGGTCATGACGAAATTTTTCCTCGCGAGCAAAGCTCCAGATGCTTGAATAAGTGGTGCTCTGTTTGAGACAGATCTGATGAATAGAGAGCGTGAACCAAGAGCTGGAACCACAATTTGTGAATTTTTTGCATGGTCGACACCGCAACATGGGGACGGGCGTTATCCTGCACTAGGAGTGGGCCGATCCTGTTTAACAGTGCCAGCCTTATTCCCAGCATTATATTCCTTACGCATCAGCAAATGAGAGTAGTACTCGGCGATAATAGTGTGCCCGCTTGGGAGAAACTCGTAGTTGATGACTCCAGTTGAGGATCAAAAATTACCAACATCATTTTTAGGATGGTTTGACCTTTTTGGAAGTCTCATTGGAATCAAGCCACTAAAACGGCCTCCGCCTGTTGTCATAAATGACTCACCTTTCATCAACAGTAACAATCCGTTCGAGAAACGGATCGCTGCCGTTTCTGTGTGTCAAAGATCTACAGATTTCAAGGCTCATGTGGTATCCAACTATCCATCTCCTTCACTTTACCAAACTTCTACAAATGGTGCGACGCGGTTGAGCTGCATATGAGTAACTTCTCCGCCATCTCCTGCTCACTCTGCGCAGGGTCTGATTCGACCAACTCTTTCAGGGCGACGTTTTTGAGGATGGATAGCCGACCTGCTTCCATGTTCTCATCTCGTTTGGCAAATCTGACGTACGAATAATCCGGTGTCGTTTCAGAGATGGTGCCATCACACAAAGCTTTATTGGTGTTACTCTGATGTTGAATGGCAATACATTTGGTGAGGTTTGTTTGGCAACCTCGCAGACGAGCTTGCAAACTAGCCAGGCAAACGAACCCCGTCAAATGTATTGCCAAACAAGAAGTCCCGTAAAATGTATTGCCAAACAAGAAGTCCCGTAGAATGTATCGCCATGCAAACCTTGCCTTTTGTATCGCCAAACAAACTTGAACGCGCAAAAATTTTGATAACACCGGGAATCGTACCGTGGTTCTGATATCGGGAGTCCGCTGCCTTACCAACTGCGCCATCCGAGTCGACACCGATGATGATTGAATCACCCACTAAGAATGAAATGAACATATTAACCCGTAAACTGTATCGCCAAACGAGAAGTCCCGTAAACTGTCTTGCCAACAGGATCTCTTGCCATTTGTATCGCCAAACACCCGTAAAGTGTCTTGCCAAACACATTGTCTTGCCAATTGTATCGCCAAACACCCCGTAAAGTATTGCCATAATAACAAAATGTATTGCCAAACACATTGCCTTGCCATTTGTATCGCCAAACAGGCTCTTCACTCATTCTCCTGTAAAATGTATTGCAAAATATTATCCCGTAAACTGTCTTGCCAAACACATTCTCTTGTCAAGTGTATTGCCATTTAACTTCAGAGTATGGACTCCTATACTCGTTGATCGTCCTAATTTAGACTCGTGAAGCAAAATTCCTCTAATTACTTTACTCTTCATGATCTCGTTCTAAAGACTGAAACACAGCAATGCTGCGATGTACACCCCAAAACAGTGCTCCTATTCCCCGTTTTTCGCGTGTTCAATCATTTTTGATTGAGTTGATCGACCTCGAATACCTCAAAATGTAGTAAAAACTCCAGGAAAAGTTTCCGTGAGTGCTGTCTCTAAGGCTCAGCACCAGTCACTCGTCATTTCTGTGCTCACAACAACTGCATCTTCACACTACGATGCTAAAAGCTTGTTTGCGATCGGCAACAAATGTACTACATCAGACAAAGCCCAAACGTAAGCCAAAAAGTACAAAACAATCTTATTGTTATGTCATATTATGATATATCGCTTCTACGTATTACCGCTATCACTGCAGGGCTATTCTTGTACACTGACATGCCCTCTTCATGAGAACTGCTAAATAAGAACGCCTCAAATTATTGAATTGTATTTGGAAGGAGCTGGAAAACGAAACAAAGAAGCCAATTTAATTCAGGGGTGTTCAATCTTTACGTACTCCTACACTGGGAATGTGTCCCAAAGCTGTGAGAACGTTATTCACTGAGCACTTCAAGTACATGCATATTACTGCAAAATGACAAATAGAATTTTTAAAAGTAAATTGCATATGTGGTATCTGCTCAGCAAAGGGCAGTACAAAAGAGCTCTATGCCTGAAAGGATTCTGCAGTTCTACCACAGCGCATGGTAGCAGCAATTGTCAAGCTTTCCATTTCGAAAACATTAACTGAAAAAAGCCGTAAAACTCAAGAAAAAACTGCCTGCAATTTCCTTATTGGTCAATCTCCGCAACCAGCCAATGACAGAGCTCTGTCGCGCTGCTCTCCCGTGTGGAACGTTCCACATATTAAATCTTCAAAATTATTAATTTAGCAAACTGTAAGTGAGAGAATAAACCGTGCGTATCTGGCAATTCCTTCCAATGAAAAAAGGTTATGTCGAATCACATCCTAGCCATCCACACAGAACCTAAACCTTCTCAGCAGACAACCAAAAAGATGGACATTTGGAAACAATTTCACCCTGCCACATGAGAAACTACAGAATACCAATAGAAGCACGTGATGGCGAAGTAGTACAGGGAAGAATGATGGAAAATTCGAGGATGTTCACATTGCCCGAAGATCTTTCCCCAAATGACGTGTTTTACTTCGAACATAGGTGCTTTTTAGGAGCGTACGTCACGGATATGAGGTTATGAAAAAATGAATAAGGAACACTAATGACTTTGAGGAAGTCCCAGACGTTCTTGCCTTCATTCGCACTATTCGCATAGACCAATGAATATCTATAATTCAAAATTGAAATGAACAGAGGTTAATGGACTGGAGCTGTAGAGCAATTATACCCACCCTTACTAAAAACAGTGTGTCACCTCAGAATTCGTTCCTGGGATTTGTATAGTAATAGTACCCTAGTACGGGCAAACTTGTTCTGCTCATGTTATAGTACAATTTGGAGCCAGAGAATATGGTTGGAGGAGAGAGTAACATACGTAATTGAAACAAATCGAATATAGTTCAACAGTCCTGAATTTCAGGATATTTCTGCCTCTTATCTTCATGATTCGATTATCCTTTAATTACACTACATGTAATTACATTATGAATCATATACATGACTTTTCGATGAGGAGTTTTACTAATACTTCCTGCACTTCTGTGGTTGTCTCATCGTACATATATTTGTCATCCTAGGGAGTGAGGTAGTTGACTGTCTTATGTTTAGTTGCGCTCACATGTTAGCTAAGCTCTCGGAATATAGGTAGCAATCACTACCGTGGATCGAAGTTGAGAAACTTTTGACTGTCTGACAATTGATGCTGTTATTATTACATGTCTGTAAGTTTAAAATGAGAATGTACTCTGAACTTTCGTACCACGGTGGGCCCACCCTTATCCCATGATTGGTATTCGGTATGTCTACCATGGGCAAATGGAGGGGCCACTATGGGCTACTGGTGGGCCCACCGTGGACTAACCTGGGCGCTTCAGTGGGCAAACCGGACGCTGACCAGACAAGTCCCGTAGGGCTCGTTCAGTCTCGCCCTAAGCGGAGACAAGACTGCCCCACCGTGGGTTCTCCAAGCATTGTGGGCCCACCATGGAGAAATAGTGGGCCCACCGTGGAAGTGATAACAATGGTGGGCTAATGGTGGATTAATTGGGGAGCAGACACCGTAATCGAAGGATAACCGGGGGAGATGGGACGCCCACCGTGGGTTCTCCAAGCATTGTGGGCCCACCATGGAGAAATAGTGGGCCCACCGTGGAAGTGATAACAATGGTGGGCTAACGGTGGATTAATTGGGGAGCAGACACCGTAATCGAGGGATAACCGGGGGAGATGGTGGGCCCACCGTGGGTTCTCCAAGAATTGTGGGCCCATCGTGGAAGTGATGACAATGGTGGACTAACGGTGGGTTAAGTTGGGGCGGACACCGTAATCGAGGGATAACCGGGGGAAAATAGTGGGCCAACTATCAGTTGAGGGTCCACCGTGGTACGAAAGATTGTTAACGGTTAGGTTTGAAGAAGGTGTTATTGCAGAAGATACACATCGAAGGAGTCTTTACAAAAGCTATATAAGGCAACAAACGAAAGCCTAAAATTATGGAGTCCGGAAAGAAAGCGCTTTTTCCTACCTCTCAAGTCTGAACAAAGGTATAAGAAACTGATGGTATACTTGCTTCCATGAACGTCACCACGACAGTTGATCAGACAGCAGTCCCACTTTGAACAGAATCCGAAGAAAGCAGTAATTTACTCAAACAAATTACCGAAAATTGAGTTCTGTGACAGGAAATTAAGCAGGAATACTAAGGTCATAATGTTCGTTGAATTACAGGAAATGAATATAAACAAAGTTTACTAGAAGAAGAACTATTAAGTAATAAACCGCATTTCTCTACAAATAATAAATTCAAATATTTAAGAAAAAAACAAAAATCAACTGGCACAGTTGAGTCCTGCTCTCGCCCCTAGTTTGTCTCGTCGAGCCTTTGAGTCGACGCTAGCGGAGTCAATCATCAGATGAGTGGGAGATGATAGCCACGCCTCTTTCTTGTGTAATGTGAATTTATTAATGTAATAATGATGGAATATATAATATTAACAGAATTTGCTTTGCACTCTAAATGGCCTAACATCACGGGTGAAACGAAAGAAGCTAAGGACCGGCAATCCTTAGACTTGGCAGTCTGTACATATTTGTGCATTCAAGCCCCTTTTGCAATTATTTGCATTGTTTGGATGTCCACAATAACACAATGCTCAAATTCCTCAAATAAGAACAAAATAACAGCGGACGAAAATATTAGGGTGTTAAGTTGGAAATGCGCGTTTTTGCATTGAACAAATTATTTTTTAAAAACAAAGCTTCAACACCCCAGTCTGAGTTTAATGCAGAATTAGTATTGTTGAACCTTCGACATCTTCCATAAAAATTATGAGCGCTCTACTGTGGAATGTCGCAGCGCCGTGACCTGAAGTAGCGCCACACTCAAAGTTTGGTATCGTCACAGTTTTGGAATTTTTCTCTTCCATGTAAGCCCTAAACGACGCAAGTAAGGGGTCATCTGATAGCGCAAAGTCTGGGCTATTAGGCGGTCCTAAGTGTGGTTCCCGATTCCAGATTTGAAGAACAGGGCAGTCGAGGAATCGATTTTCAGTCACAATTCCGGTTCAGTTACCCAAGTTCGGGGCCATTTTCGAGTAATCCATTCTCTCATGGATTCAGCTCTGTAATACGGCAAAAATTCTCTTAATTCTTTATATGGTCTGCGGTGGTGCTCAGCGGCAGTTTAACACTCTTTTACTACATAAAACAATCGAACGGAAATTCTGAAATTTTGGTCGGTCTCCTTATAAATTCCTCTAAAAAAATAAACAATGAAAGGATGTTCGACAACTCACGTGCGAAAAAATTCTCCATGATTTGCTCTTTCAGGTGATATCAAAAGTTTGACAGAAAATGTTTGGCAACACGTTCATAATGACGTCGAAACTTCAGCGCGCATTTCCAACTTAACACCCTAATATTTGCATATGTTTCAGATTTTTCCATGAAGAAATGAGCGGAGAGATTTCAGGAAATAAAAACAAAGCAAGTAACAAAATTAGAAAAATAGAAATGTTGCTCTCGTGTACTTATTAGGTAACTATTATAGTATCCCATAGGGTGGAGTAGAAATATAAATAGAAAAAGATATGAAATATGTAGAATAGAATAGGATAGAATAGAGTAGAATTGATTACAGGGTGCGTCATAAATATTGACGCACCGGAATTATTTTGTAAATGAGATAACATCCAAAAAAGTCTTATGTATGTAAATCCAAAATGGAGGGCACGTCTTAGTGAACACTACGAATCATTCTTGTTTGGAGTGAGCTTCGTTCTCAAGAAAGCAGCCACGAAGAAATCCTTCATTTTCTTGTTTCTCACTGAAACAGCGTCCTTTGGAAATATTTCCGTGCCGGACTCATTTCTTATCCCAAGATGAATCCATATATACTTTGGCAGGGCTTGGCTCCTGTGTAAGGGACGAAAGTGATGCAGGCCTAGTTTCAAAAATCGAGTTATAGGAATTCAAACTGGCGCAGAACTGGCTTCCTTGTTAACCGAATTTCAGGCTACTGAAGGAGCACATATGGGCTCATAAAGAGCAAGAGCTGCGCTGTCATCCACAGAAAAATCAGAGTCCCAGATCCTCTTCTGTTCAAGATCTGGAACAAAATCTACCAGAGTAGTTGCGGCGCAGAGGCTATGTTCTCCCTCGTCGTCTTCGCGACTGCTTCCGCGAGGAAGGACCCTGCTGCGAACAGGAGTGCATTCATTCTGATCGCCAAGACATGGGCTTTATCACGCATGTGCGCATTTGAAACATTTTCGCATCTCGCGTTTTCTACGGACTCATTTTAGTGCGTCAGTAATTATGACGCACCCTGTACAATGGAATAAAAGCATATAATTACCGTTGCCACTTTATTTTCATTCCACCTCGGGAGAGCAAGACCTTAAATAGGTTCACCAAAAATTCCATCCCGAAAATTCTCCTTGTCCAGAGTAAATTATATAATTCAAAAAACTTCATAACTACACACTTTTGAAAGCCACATCTATGGGCAGTACATATTTCATTCAATTTCATATAGACCGTATGAGACCATATATTCTCACAAAACAAAAAGTCCACAGGATTTGAGGTGGCAAAGGATTTGTCGATGTAAGGACGACGTTCATCAATCTAGAATGGGAAACATTCAAGCAAATACAACGCTAAAGCATTCTTCCAGAAAGTGCTACAGGACTATAAACAAGTTTGTCATTTAGGTAAATGCTAATTAAGATCTGAACCCCAGCGATAGTACTAGTTCAATAAGGAGGACATCTGGGGAAAAGGAACTTTGAGAAGGTCATATCACTTGACCAATAGTGCTTATAAACTTTATAAACTGATTATAAAACAAGTATATTCAGGACGAGATGTTACACAAAATCTCTTTCAGGACCTAACAACGACTAGAAACAGTTAGCCTAGAAACTGTACTCCTGGAATTGCGGTACTGATGAAAACGGGCTAGCCATGAGTCCAAAGGCATTAATTTTCAGGTAGGTTTTACTAAATGGGTAGCAAGCATCACGTAGCGTAACGTGACCAAAGTCATTGGTGCAGCTGCATGAATGGATGAGGTTACCCAGGGTGAACTTGTGGCGCCGGTGCTAATTATTGGTAAATGTGCGGAGGAGTGTGAACACGTTTACTCTGGATAACCTTAGTGATGGATGTGGCCTCTGGTTCTGAATGCATCATTGAAAGCATGAGCATCTCTAGGGATGATTACCCACAGGTGCATATACAACGCCCCGGGACTGAATGCATCATTGAGATTACCCAGGATAAACATGGCGATGCATATGTTAACGATGAATAGAGATGGGGAGGGGGTGTGAACATGTTTACCCAGGGTGATCTCAGCGATGCAGCCGTTAGTTCCGGATGCGTCACTGAAGGCATGGTTGGTCTGATACCTATGGGTATGACCCACGAGTAGCAAGTGGGCATATACATCTTGGGAGTGAATGCACCGTTGACATTACAAGGGTAAACGCATTGATGACCGTGCTAGCGATGGGTAAATGTGTGGGGTGTAACGCGCTTACCCAGGGTAATCTCAATTATCGCTGGTTCCGGATGCATCACTGGAAGCATGACTAATCTGTTACCTATAGGTATGACAACCTACGGCTAGCAGCTGGGTATAAATAACGTCCCAGGACTGAATGCATCATTGAACCTACCCAGGGTAACCGTAGAGGTGCCCATGTTAACAAGCAAATTGGGTGGATTTGTGAGGTGTTAACACGTTTACCCTGGGTAATATCAATCATACATGCGGTCACTGTTGTGGCATTGAGAGTGCAGGTGAAAATTCACCACGGGGTGTGATAACCACTGGCAAAGCTTAAATGTGGTAAGTAGATAGATGGATCATAGATCAGCTCGCACTTGACCCTTCGTTTGGTGAGAAATTTTTTAAATGAATCCCAGAAAGGGTAAACTTTGGAGGCAGTCGTGACTACCACGGGTAAACACAACGATGAATATTACTACTGGTACCGAACGCTTCACTGAAAGCGCATTGTTAGTCTGATATGTACCTTTCAGTATGGCTAACCACGAATAATAGCTGGGTATGCACAACGCGGTGAGAATGGATAAATTATTGAGATTACCCAGGATAAGCATTGTTGACGCCTGTGGTAACGAACAATAAATTTGTGAGTTACTAATAAGTTTACCCTGGGTAAGCCGAATGGGGCATGCGGACTAACATGTGACTTATGTATTAACATGCTGATGGAGAACACGTGAAGGGTAAATTTGAGCACGTTTACCCCGGGTAATCTCAGTAAACCATGCGGGGCAACGCCGCATAAGGGCAAAAATGTTGGTGTGCACCGTGTACAAGGTAAATTCGAGCGAGCTAACACGTATGCCCTGGGTAATTTCTAAGCATATGTGGTAGGTAAAGTGTGGCAGGCTCTGTAGGTAAAGTGCGAGTTGTTACACAGCTCTGATGAAGATTGCTATGTACTTCCGCTGCAACTCTACGCTCCCATTATGCCATAATATCCGGCTATGAGTCAATTCCGCTATCGATATCACCAGTATTTCCGGCTTTTGGCAAATGATTACCATTTACATATTTCCTTGTGGAAAAAGTGCACACCATTATTAGTAGGGAAAATGTGATGTTTTTAGACAAGCTAAATAGGGTACTGTAGCCGGACATGATGTTTCACTGCACTAAATTACAATGCTTCCGCAGAAAATTCAACCTTGCAGGGGCAATTGACACAGACGGGGAGTGCAGAAAGGAAAAAGTAAAAATTAACTATCCAAGAGATCAAGGAATAAAAAATCGGAAGTGGTTTTTCTGTACTAAGGTATAACAGTGCTTGTTAAGGACGAAATGGAATTCCTTATAGCTAACTGTTCATATGATTATAGGGTCCTCACCAGCAATTGAAATTAAATATTTCATTTGAATAGAGTAGACTGGGTACAGTTGTATTTAACCAATTATTAATGTGCACCACGAGGCACCAACTCGAAATACATGTCTGGGTTTCAAGTGTTACGATTTCACAGTCGTAGTGGGAGCTTTTCGAGTTTAAGCACTAATCGTTTAAGCGATAGTCGACTCAACCGAGTGAAATCGAGTCGAGTTTCGAATAAATCGGGGTCCATCGGGGTCGGGGTCCGCCCCTCTCAGAAATTTTCGAATAAATCACAGGTATAATCAATTATAGTCGATCACGGGCTACATAGCGGCTTGTGAGACCTGAGGAATTCTTCAACCGGTACCGGTTCTCTTTTTGTCCGTGTTTTCATGGAATTTTCTGTTTTTGTAAGATTTGTGCGATTTGGTAACTTTTGTTCTCTTTCGTGTTTTAACCCATTGCGGATCACGTGATGCACATGGTGCATCACGGTATCGCGTGTTCGTATAACCATTTGATGGGCATACTGCTTCACGTTGCGCATTTATGTTGGAAATTGCACTTTTTTCTAACGGCTGATTTCCAGAACTACATTATTGAACACAGAAAACTACGAGTCATGCTGGACCGACTGAAGCATAAACATCAATTTGCCGGGAATGCAGAAATATGCTCTGTCCGCAATGTGTTAAAGGCAGCACCAGCGGAAACGTCGACCCGGTACCTGTAGAGAAACCAGGATCGCCGTCATGGACACAGCGGGATTACAACGCCACAATGCGCCAGCTAACGCTATCGTGGTGGGTGGTCTGGCGCAGCATTCACAGGGTTTCGTGGAAGGACGCGTGTACACCTTACAGTGAATACTCGTCCGCGCACTCGACACATGGAAAAGAACACCTCTATTTCTTGCATTTCTCGTGACTTTCATGCAGTTTCATCCCTCATCCTGAGGAAAAGTGATACATAAAACGTGATTGTGACTTACTCACTTCTCAATGTAATTTCTACATTTAAAAAGTCAATAAAATGCATTGTTTCAAAAACCACGTGAACTTCCCCTACAACCTAATGAATAGAGCAATACTATAGCTACAAATCTGCTATGTACATGAGAGAAAATTCTCTCTTTAAGCTCTCTGCGATACTAGGAAAACTGTTACGACAAGAAACAGAGGGAAAAGAGAGAGCATGAAGAGAGAAAAACGAGACGAAGAAGAAATAGAGAAGAACGAGATGCTGACCGAGGTCTGTAACGCTTCCTGAAGTATATCTTATAAGCTAATTGCAGCCATTATCAGAATTATTTGAAGAGAAAAATCAGCCTTTGAAGCCATAGAGGTTTGAACACAATTCTTGCTTATTCCATATTTATTTTGAAGCACTCACTCAGCCGACTGGTTGAGTACTTTACAACTATGAATAGCAAGAAATTGCCTTTAAAAAAGAATATTGCGGCGTGTACATAGAGAACGATTATGTTGTGGTGGGTGGTTGCTTAATGAGCTAGAAGGTGTGAAATTGTGATGCCGAGCAAACGTGTTTACATTGACTATGAATTAGCAGCAATTGTCAGGTCCATGAATTATCAGTAAGGGAAAAAGAATATTTCAGTCTCAACGAATGCTTCCCTCATGAGCGTTCGGGTCCCTTGCCCCTCTACCGCACCGAGGAGCAAGAAGCCCTGTTCCACACGCCGCTAGCTGGCGTGGACCGTTTGCTAGGAAGAACGGATTGGTTGCGACTGCTCACTGCCCCTTCAATCGCCACCGAAGCTCCAGTAGCGGGTTTGGGGATAGTAGGGACTAAATATGTGGCTGGAAGATGGACAAGTCTGTTTAGTGGTGCAGATTCTTCAAGATTCTCTGCACGAAAAACCATGAACGCATCACTTGTGTCTGTGCGATAGAGAATAAATGAATGTAAATGTAAATGTAAAAGGGAATATAACCATGATTCTACATATAACCGCCCAAGAAAGGGTAAAAACTTGATGATTTTGTTCGGAAATAACAGAGAAATATGGAAATAAGATTAGGCATAAGCTTAGGAACTAGTTTCGAAATTGATCAATGTCATTCGTACTGTACTGCAAACGATGATGCAGGTATGATAAATGTAATAATGCACAAAGTAGCACTTTCTTTTGCTATATAATGAGCACTTGATAATTATTGATTCCTGGATAAGTGCATATGAGAAAATATTAGGGTGTTAAGTTGGAAATGCGCGCTGAAGTTTCGACGTCATTATGAACGTGTTGCCAAACACTTTCTCTCAAACTTTTAATATCATCTGAAAGAGCAAATCATGGAAAATTTTTTCGCATGTGGGTTGTCAAACATCCTTTCATTGTTTATTTTTTTAGAGGAATTTATAAGGATACCGACCAAAATTTCAGAATTTCCGTTCGATTGTTTTATGTAGTAAAAGAGTGTTAAACTGCCGCTGAGCACCACCGCAGACCATATAAAGAATTAAGAGATTTTTGCCGTATTGCAGAGCTGAATCCACGAGAGAATGGATTACTCGAAAATGGCCCCGAACTTGGGTAACTGAACCGGAATTATGACTGAAAATCGATTCCTCGACTGCCCTGTTCTTCAAATCTGGAATCGGGAACCATACTTAGAACCGCCTAATAGCCCAGAATTTGCGCTATCAGATGACCACTTATTGCGTCGTTCAGGCCTTACATGGAAGAGAAAAATTACAAAACTGTGACGAAACCAAACTTTGGGTGTGTCGCTACTTCAGGTCACGGCGCTGTGACATTCCACAGGAGAGCGCTCACTCTCCGTGTAGAAGATGTCGAAGGTTCAACAATACTAATTCTGCATTAAACTCAGACTGGGGTGTTGAAGCTTTGTTTTTAAAAAATAATTTGTTCAATGCAAAAACGCGCATTTCCAACTTGACACCCTAATAGTTGGTGACAAAGGTAATTGCTTCCACGTTCTCTTTTCATAAACCATCACCGTTATATTCGCGGAGCACGTGGGTGAGTGTTACCTTTGGCCTGGGGTCTCACAATGATGTATCCAATACGAATTGAAGGCACTGGTAGAGGAGGTGTTTGGTGGATCAAATCGCAAGTTAAGAAAACCGTGAACCACTTTCAGGCCTCTGAAAACGACGTAAAGTCGAAAAGTGGGCCTAATAAACGTGCTCAATTAACAACCTGTGTGGCACAGTATTGAAGAATATCAGTATCTACAAAAGTGATTAATATTTAAAACAAATTATCACATGATCAGTTTGTACGTAGAGGAACGAGTCAACACGTAGGATCCAGGTCTACTTCCCCCGCAGAGTATCAAAGGCAGTCTAGTTAGACCTAGGAGCCTGCCCGTAAATCCCTCACGGGCGGATATCCGATAATTTGTGGACAAATAGATGACTTCCTCCGGAAGGGAAGAATGCAGGGAAAATTCTTTGACCTCTCCTGGCGACAATAGCATCATATCAGGTTAGGAAAAAATGCTAGACTGCCTTCCATACGAGGATACTGAAATGAAAAGTGCTTCCTCCGAGAAAGTGGCTTCCTCTGACGTACGAAGATCCAGAAGGCGATGTGATTTCATAGAGAACGGAATTTTCAAACAATACAATGACCAAAAGCTCACAAACAAACCTCCACACAAACAAGCAAACCTATACCTACGCAACACGATATCAATAGCAAAACATTCTCACAAAAACCCGCTATTGCTCACTCTAGTGGCCTCACTACAATGGTGATTTCTATATTTTCCGGAATATTTTCACACCGTATGTTAGAATGCATGTTACAATAATTACTAAACCTGAGAAAATGAGGTTTGACCAGAATGATCATTGGGCAACCCAAAGAATAACATAGAAACAAAATTCACTCACCGAAATCATGACTTGCGGATGCTGAGGCAGACATAATAGGAGGGGCTCACCTGGAAAAAATTTTTTTGATTTTTCAATGACACCAGGAAAACACCCATAATATTCGGACGGCGTCAATTCAAAAACAGCATAAAAAAATTCTTTTTGAAGAAATAGGAGAAAGGAAAAAGCCTATAAATAGGATTCCGCCATTCGTTCTCCTGTCCTTTCAATTGGAATGACAAGCACTTATGCACCTGTTAAGCAGCCACAAAGTATTAAACAGCTGTTACAGTACAAATAAATCGCCAACTTTTGCGTCCTGCGTCTCCAAACACTCCACAGTCTATAGGACAGTTAATCACGGTAACCATAATTGCTTTACGTGATCAAAGTTCTATGGATCCCAGCCCTACATACGTGGACTCCTGTGGGAGGGCAGTAGAGAAATTTTCGACGCGCTTTCCTGAACGCATCAGGCAGGACCACTGGACAAAAATGATGTACTACATATCTTAACATCATCTTAGGCAATGCTTTTGAAAAAGGATGTTTCGTTTGGATCCCCGAGGTTAGCCTCTCCACTGCCCTGGTTAATCCCGGAGAAATCCTGGTGTAAAAATAGAAAGAATAAAAACATTCAAACACAACTAAACAGGCAAATATTTTTAATGGGAAAATGAGCAAACTAGAAATCCATAGGATTTTGCCAAAAAATATGTTCATGGTGTGATAAGACCGATTAAGTGGAGCTAATGCTTCACGATGGTTTGGAAAATTCTGGAAACGATAGATCCACAATCAAGCATTTGTGATTGTGGGGTGAATTTCGAACAAAACTGCACATAACGGCAGTCCCAAGGCCTTCACGAAAATAAAAAAAAGGAGTGCGAACACCAGAAGTACCCATGGTGCGTCTGCAGTGAATGTCTAGACCTCCGAGCCATATCAAGTCCATAAGAACTTCCTTTGCAGCGAAAAAGATGGACAAAAGAAAACCAGCAGTGTGCTTGTTTTTCATCTGACTGGAAAAAAGCCTGCATCCCGCTTACAGCAATAATAACCCTAATGAGGAGTGATGCATGGGTGAACAGTATTGGTAGAACTGCATGTATGGTAGAAAAACACTACTTATTAGTTTATGAGTTAGAAAAAAACCAAGCTTCTACTGTGGATGGATAGACAATTCGTATACAGCTGACCCGAACGCCTTCTAACTCAAAATCAGGAAGTCTGATAACAGAAAAGAGATGTACTTGCCATATAATATTGAAGTTTGTGGAATAATTGAGCTATTTCACTGCTTCAAAGTACTGGCATTCGACTACAAGGTGCGCTATATGTCTTTTGAGGCAAAGCTCATTATAAATAATTTTTGAAGATACTCCCACATCTCCTAACATTGGTCACTTGACATTTGATGAGGGAAATTGTACTGGAGTAGCGCTATACAGTGGAAAAACTTCAAATTTTACCAGCTTTCGCAGCTTCAAAACCACTGTGGACAGATATCTAAGAGGAGAAAACTCAGATTTTCCTGATTGGATTTTTTGTTTTGTTTGTTTCTGCTGTTTTTTTTTTTGTTCTTAGGCTCAATTAGTTTTATTTGTGTTATTACACTAATCTCTCATCCTTATGAGTAACTTTTTTTCATAAAAAATACACTGTTCTGACTTCGTTTTGAGTTGTATGTGTTAGTAAGTAGCATGGCCTGCCATGTAACAAAAACTAGATTATATTAGATTAGATTTCCGGCTGTCGTGAACCCTCCTCTGATTATACTATGTATTATACTTTGGACCGAATAAAAATCGAATAATTTTGCAACTCTAATAACAATTCAGGAAACAACCTAAACCTCCAGATATTCATGAATAAGAAAGCTCCAAAGCTCTTATTCTCTTTCGTACAGCACTACAGTGGTCTTTAATCTTAGAATACTAGAATTTTCCATACATTCGAAATATTCGATGTTCGAAAGCAAAAATATTCGACTTCGAATAAATCGAAAATTCGAATGTCCCAATATGGGAGACCAGTACAATGCTGCACGAAAGAGAAGAAGAGCACCAGAGCTTTCTCATTCTCGAATATCTAGATGTTTGAATCGTTTCTTAAATTGTAATAAAAGAAACAAAATTATTCGATTCTTATTCGGTCCAAAGTATACTATGTATGTATGAGTAGAATGTTTTAATAGGGAAGGAAGGAATATGAAAGAAAACGAAACGGAGCCTTCTCTTCATTTTTGTTTTCCTTTCAATTATTTCGAGAATTTTGATAGCCAGTCATCTTATTTATAACTCTATGTACTGTATGTATTATGATATGACTTGCTATACAGTTTCGCTCTGACACATGGGTTTCTCGCAGGACAACAATGTCTTCCTTACTATACATGTCTAGGAGCTCGATAGCTGCCATGCCAGTTAACTATAGCATGCTCTACATGGTCGGTAGAAAGTATAGTCAGCCTAAAGGAAGACTATCCCTCGCATATAGAGCAACTATAGCCATAAATGGGAATAGATTCCTGAATGAGAACTCGCAAACAAAAACCCACCACCTATATTCTATCCGACCCTCTTTAGCAGAAACGAAATGGTAAGGACAGCGTGCAAGCGTGTCTATGGTACCAGGTACTCGTCATCAAGTCCGCCTTAGGCTCCAATTAAAGCCGCTTTCAGCAAGTCTACCGAACCGTGAGGACATCAGCAGGCTTTGCTGACTAACTATAAGATGCTTCATATGAGCGGGCTGCAAGTATGTAGTCCATACCTTGTTAAGAAGTCTTGCCAGGATCATCCATAAGATTAAAAACTGGACTATTTCGAGGTTATTCTCGCAAGTGAAAGAAAAGAATTCACGTAAATTTACAATATTTCACAGGGATTCAAGCCGCCAGCAAGTCATGTTGTAACATAAATTTGCTCCGAAGAGGAATCTAAAACAATATAACAACAAACAATATGATACAGATAATGTCTGTATTCGATCCTGGATATAAAGAAGATTATCAATGTTATGAAAATATTTTGAATGAACGAAATTGTAGAGACTTTACAAATAAACAGACAAAAGATAAGGAATAAAACAAAAAAAGAGGAAAGAGACAATAATCAGGAGAACTCCTGGTGGGTGACACACCCAAAAACCGTGGCTTTAGCGGGATTGATAGCATAGAATCGATAGCAATAGGATACTCAAAGCAATGAAAAAAGGGAGCACGCGTGAGAATAGAAAGTTTCTCTACAAGAATGAGTCGGTACGCTTCCTGAATCCTTGTATGTACTGATATTTTCACGTAGTTTAACATAGAACTAATTTTGAACAAATTTTCCGTGTTTTTACCCAAATTTTTGAACAGGAATAAAGTCTAAGATGGTTGAAATGCAGTAACACCAATGAGAAGGAGAAGGATTAGAGTGTAAGGAGGGTTCTCACGATAAGTGACTGTATTCATGAATGTTCCTGGAGTGATTCTGGGCTTCCCCTTGTCTCAAAGTGGACGATTTCTTGACCAGAATGTGAAGTATACTGTTTCCTTTGCTATCACCTCTAGTCCCTGACTGAGACAGTCGCTCAGGCACAGTAAGATCTCTTCCATAATGGAAGAGTGGGTAAGTCACAACTTCCCCGGGTACCTTCGTGAATACGGTTCCAGAATTGTTGATTTCGGTCGATGTTTTGTGAAACACCACCTTCCTAACTCAAAACAAAGCAAAAAATAACCACTGATATACGTAACCTAGCGGGAGAGGTTCAATTGTCTAGACATTCCCTCAAATCGCCTCGGTCACCTCTGTCTAGCTGAACAATACTGCAGGTACTGCACAATACTGTACGTCCACTGTACTTCACAGGGTTACCCAAGGTTACAAATATATTCACCTTTAATTGGCTATTTCAGCGTTGGTTCTGGTTCTATCCAGCTATGGCTGCAGCTGGGAAATCGCCAACGAAACCGTCCACTAGCGATGCAGGTCAAGGAAAAGCACGTATGTTATAGGATTACATCACTATGCTGACATGAGGAAAAGTCTCAAAATCACACTTCCTGACATTCGAGCAGTTTCTACGGCGGCTCATTAAATCCTGAGAACGGCGAAAAGTATTTGAACTACTAATTAGAAGTCAATGAATAGATTTAATAAAATATCAACACAGTTCAGTTTCTGAACCTCATTTCTATTTAGATTTTCTGTTCTACGAAGATCTCTCTTGGTGTTTTTATAGCAGTGAGCTTTCGGTCTGACGAAGGCATTGAATGCCGAGAGCTCACTGCAATAAAAACATCAAGAGAGATCTTCGTAGAAGAGAATATATACCTAAAATATCGACATTAAATGTTGGATTCTACATGTACATTAAAAACACCGCGAAAACAAGAAAAATGTATGACGTTTGAGGGTCAATTCAAGCTAGATGTGTGGATTTAGAATCATTAGTATGTATAAAGTATATAAATAACTCCCAAAATTGCTCTCTTCACATTTCGAAACTCTTAATTTTTTGGCACCTTCTTAGAACTACAATTAAGGTACACCCACTATGTCAAAACCATCCAGGAGTCCTGCCAAGGCAAAGTCTAAATCTCCAAAACCTCGATGTTCGACACCATCAAGGAATGGAGTAGTAGCACAACTGCGGAAGCTGACCAACAACATTTCAAACAAGAAAGAAAAGGAAACCCAGAAGACAACAAGCAAGACCGATAAAATATTGATCACACAACGATCGACTGGCACAAATTTCACTCAGGATTTCAGCCAGGAAGATCGGGATAGGAGGAAAATCGAGTGAGTGTTCGAATAGTAGTCACCTACTAGGGGCGACTCGTTCAAGGCAAGGTTCAGTCCAAATTTTGCTCACCCAGGTTTCTTGTTCCTTGGAATCCGAACCATATGTGTAGCACGTATTTCAAGTTCGAGAGCTGGATGTAAGCTCTATCGCAAGATATGGGACAGAACGTCTGAGGATTAAGTTAGCCATAGGAAAACATGCTCCAGTGCACAAAGGTGCCCGCGTGCCGAATGAGCAGTGACGGATGATGCGCATGGATACATACACCTTAACAAACGCTTCCTAAACCATCCTCATCAAACAAACTATGTGAAGACCTTTGAAAGTGAATTTCTCCTACGACGCCACAATAGACGACATGTGCGCTCGCCGTATAGCGTTTTTTTTTTTTTGAAAACACGTACTATGCAACCATGCAACCGCTATACTGAAATTGGTCGATGGGATCCGTTCCTTGGTGGACTGTTTCAGGGATTTTTCGATTGTTCCCGTCGAAGGCGTCACAGTAAATTCAACAGAAAATCGGGAGACGAAATTTTGCCCGGACCTTGCCTTTAAAGGCAGCACCCACGGAAATTTTCGTCTCAAAAGATTTAGCATATAATTGATGTATCCGGGCTGCTTAACGTTTCCATAAAGCTAAAACGTTCCAGGAACGCCAAAAATGTCCTAATTAAGAGCTCATAAAAAGGTTATCGGCAACAGGAGTGGTCGAGTTGCTCAGGCCAGGGGATGAGAGCCGATATCAAATGATCGATAATGCCGTATCTTTTATCCGATGGTTTCTCGTGCATTTAGGCTCTTGCTCTTACTTACAGCCTTTTTTGCAATTGATCAGAAGAAATATCCATCGGAAAATGTGTGGCGACTAACAAGACCAACGTTGGAAAATGGAAACTCCATGGAATGCTCTAATGGAGGAGAAATGGCTTGAAATTTAAATTTTGACAAAAGTAGTCTTAAGATCAACCATGCAGATATGAACACCATTGAATGCCGTTGGGAAATGTTAGATGTGAATGAAAGCAACAAGAGATATATGGAAAATAACGCGAATGACTCGCAGTGGAAGAAGAACCAGTGAATTTGGGATCTGAGATCGCGGCGATTCCACGTGGTTCCACGAAACGCCTTCTGTTTAACGGGCGGCAAACTCGTCGAAAGTTGTCGCCGTCATGAGAAGTACTGGTTACTGAGCTGCAGCTCTTGTTGTGAGTGAACTGTTTGGGATGTACTGAAGTTTCTGAGAAAGTGAAAATCTGAGAGGCCAAAGTTTCCGTGGGTGCTGAATTCAAGTTACCTAGAGATCCTAAGCTTCTTCTCATTAGAAAAAGGCCTTTACCCACAAGTATCTCACCTAACCAGTAAAATTTGCGCATTCAACCCCGAAGCGACGTAGAATCCCGTGGGATTTCCACCATTTTTCCAAGTAAACTCCAAGTAAACGGCCTTGCTAAAGAGCGTGAGAAGTAATCAACAAAACTCGCAAGAATTCCCTCATGAAACCAGTGCCACAACTAATTTTTTAACGAATTGTCGCAATAAAGGACAACGTGGGAGAAATTTATTCACTTAGCTGAGAATGAAGCTGACAGTGCACATATTCCTTGGAGTTCAGTCTGTTTTACTGAGTACGTCACTAGAACGTTTCTCAGCTTCCCGCCAATTGAACGAGGTTTGCCTCTGAGAAACTGGTGCTCATGAAAAAGGTTAGGATATCGTTCTACCCACTAGGTTAACAAGAACGTTTCATCATTCATTTTTTCTCATCCGGGAATCTGCGCCTGTATTCATGAACGTTGTTGGGAACTGCGATCCAGCCACTTTTCCAGAGAGGACGAGTTTTGAATGTCGAAATGGGGGCATTCTGTGGAAACGACTCGTGTCGGTTAGCAATGAAAGGTTATGGTAAAGATAGCGAAGTGTGACACAGCCTTGCCAAGGTAACTAACTCGTCCACTCTGGGCATGGAGAAGCTTAAAACCTTCCCATTAACTTTCATGAATACGGGCTCTGATCTCGAGGACATTTTCCCGCCCATGTACAGTGGACGTCGATGGCGGTGACCCGTCTGCGGCCTCGAAAAACACGCTTCGCGACCGCACCGCTCACGATGGAATCGTTGCTGTAGTGGCGAATCTGGGGTTATCTCTTTAGTTGTTCATCACATTTGATTTCAACTAATTAGAAAACTAACTAACTGTCAAGAACACCTCACAGTTTGTTGCCCTGGAACAATTCCTGCGCGAGTGGCGCGGTCGCGTCGCGTGCCTTTATAGGGCGCAGAAGGGTCATCGCAGTCGACGCCCACAAAACATATTCTTCCATTACTTATCCATGGAACGTGGTGAGAAACGTTTTGCCCGTTCGATTCCTTCAACCTTCTGGTTATCATTGAACTTATTTCGCCTAGCGACTAGATGGGAAGGTTTACGGGGC
>JARK01001623.1:42879-90243 GCA_000688135.1 Ancylostoma ceylanicum
CCCCCCCCCCCCTACGTCCCCTTCCATTGCTGTATGCTGACCCATCGTTCCGTTTTCTACTCCGCCACTAGTTTCCGCCACTAGTTTTCAGTGTAAAAAGTTATCAACGAAGTCTTTTTTCTTTGGATTTTTGCGATTTTTTCAGAAATCTTTTTATATGCTAAGCTTTTCCTGGTATAGTCTGGTAACCCAGGGAGTGCCCATGGGTGGACTTTGGCTGCAATTACGGTAGAACAGCTTCACTATCTACGCGTCCGTTTTCCTAGAAAGCGTTCATCCACCGTGTGTGGGTAAGGAACCTAACCTTGCGCTCATTACCACTTTGAACCACTGGAAATTAGTGGATTCTTGCCAGTATTGAAGTATTGACGAAGTCGAGGGGCCGGAGAAAATGCACGGGACCAACGAAACTTTTAGGTAATCCAAATACCTCTTCAGCCTAACTGAGACTGTTGGGGTACAACTCCAATGAGCAATACCATGATAATCAACGAACATAACAATTTACGCAGAAATAGGCATAATAAGCCTATTTCTGCGTAAATTGTTATGGCTGTACCGGTCGACAGATCGACTGGTTCGGTCGGAAACAGTAGTGAAACATCGAAATGGAATTGATCATATCACCGGAGTGAAAATTAGGTCGAATCGGCGAATCGCTTGGCCGATATCGCTACGGTCGTAATTGCGGACAAAGTTCTCCTCTGAGCACTCCCTGAGCCAACAGACCGTACGTAATTTCAGCGATGTGGCAGCACGAAATTGTCTTGTTGAAAGCGATGGCAAAATGGTTAAACTATCTGATTTCGGACAAGTGGCCCACGGACGGCGTATCCTGTTACCCTCCAATTACAAAATGCCCGTTCGATGGTTAGTAAGATGCCTGTAATGTCCGGTACATTTAGCTAAATGAAGCGTATTCTTTTCTAGGCAAGCACCAGAAGTTTTGATCCACCGCGTCTACCTGCGAGAAAGCGATGTGTGGTCATACGGCATGGTGATGTCGGAAATTTACAACGACGGAAAACCACCGTTCCATGACAAGACCACTGCTCAGATATTTTCAAAGGTTAGGTGTGCAAAAATCTACTTACTAGCATCCAGTTTTCTAAAATTCATCGTTAAACGTGTTCAAAAATTTGGTTTTCAGATATCTTAAGTTCATAGTTAGATATAACTAAAGAATCTAAAACTTTTCTTGCCATATATGCTCAAAAGAACTTCCCAATGGAACATTACGATTCTCCTATCAGAATTTTTTAAGATTCACGACCCGGAATTTCGACCGCTCCTCCCAAATCTGCCACTATACCCTGATATCCCAGAGGTAAGAGCTATTGCATCGCTGGTTTCATTGGGAAATACAGCTAGAGAGACATTAGAGATAAAGGGAACTTGAGAAAGTGTGTGGCACACAGAGAGATAAGACGGAAAGGTGGGCAGAGTGGGTGCGAATAGATAACTATCTTCATTTTAATTTTTTCTATTTTCATGAAATAAATCTACACATTTGATCCCAAGTATTGAATTTTTTACATAACCATATGAAAAATAGAGTACACCATATTTCTTGAAACCAATGAGATTGCCTGCCAAAACTTTTGAGCCACGTTTTGACTTGCGAGTTGCTTTGTTCGACGTTGAAATTCAGCCCCGTAGAATATCTTGATCCGGGATTACACCTGGATCTGGATACATCTCTGACATTACCTAGGGTAGACGTGTCAAGGTCTTCGTTAAGAAAGGGTGAACCTAGAAGTTACCCTGAGTTAGCTCAATGACACATGCGGCCTCTGACTAGAGTGGTCATCTACCTGAGGGCTTTCATGCTGGGCTTTGATGCGGTATTGAGATTACCCAGGGTAGACATGTTGACGCTCGTGTTAACGACGGGTAAGCCCAGGGGTACTACCACGTTTACCCTGGGTAACTTAGATGATGCATGCGGGCTCTGGTCTGGTTAATATTAAAGCAATTTATACTAGATGCATGTGTTTGACGTGCGTAAGTCTATATGATGAAGGCTAGGGCCAAACGCTTCGCTGACGCAATTCAGACGCACGCGCTTAAATCCTGAAACTACCGCGCATTCTTCTGATCGAGGATATACAAGCTAGGTTGAGCGGTCTTCATGGAAAACCTGCCGCAAATGGATGTGTGCCAAAGACGCGCGACTGACGCACGCCCTAGTATAAACTGCCCTAATTCTTATCCGAGAACGAAGCCCAGCTTGCCAGAAATAATATTTCTGGTCAGCAGAGAGGTTGTTTTTTACCCAAACCATGGTCAGGGTTCCGCTATCTAATATTGGGTCCCTGTCACTTGTTCTGAAGCCTAAATGTCTTTTCTATGAATACATTGCCAAAAGAACTGTAGGGTTGAAATACTTATAAAATAAAACATGAATTACTGTACTGCAACTTATCCGGGTTTTTCAGATCATGCATCAGTGCTGGCAAATAAATGTGATGAAACGGCCGAAAATGCACGAGGTGGCGCAGTTATTGCGTGGATACTGTATACAGTAAGCAATTACCAGCTTCCCTACCTCTGCAGCAGATCATTAAAAAATCCGTATTTCCGCTCTGTCACGGAAAAATGCGACACCCATTGTGATGCAAAGCAAAGGTTCATGGAGAGGGCAAAGAGTCATGGTGTTGGTGAGGTAAGCCTTAAAATCGCATGGCTCAGGCTGCCGCTATACTTCGCGTGGAGTATAGCACACTATGTCGCGTCGCGTGGCGAAATTGGGCTCGCGTCGCTGCGGCGTGACGAGCGACCTTGCGGTAATCAATACGTATCAAAGTCGATGCGAGGTACTATCTCCACGTGAGGAATCACTGCAGGGCTACCACTGCAGGGTAGCCCACAATTTTACACTAAATTTTATGTTATCTAGAGCGCTACCTTTGTATCGCGAACATTCCAGAAGAAATCCTGGATGCCAGCATGTGTGAGTGTGGCCTGTTTAAATACAGAAATGAATCATAGCTTGTATACATAGCGCTGGTTCATGAAAACAGTTTCATAATCTACAGTGAAAATTCGCTGCCGTAGATCAGGACTGCTCTAATACACTAGGACCAAGCACTAAAATTCAGCATTTTACTCTATTTGATATAGTATTGAATCGAAAAACAACTATGAATGATCTTTTAGAAAAGTGCCATTGCATCTACCCAAATCGCTTCGGTGAACAGCAAATCGCTCAGCCTCCAGGTCAGCAGATTTTTATCGACGCAATGACTCAGCCACAATGTTTTCAGTCATATCTAGAAAATATGTCTTTAGCTAGGTATTGTAACTACAAAAGTATGATCAAATAGTAGATAATAAAGGCACGTAGGCAGAAAAATATTAGTAATTTTCCTAGCAGAATTTGGCCAATGGACCACCTAAGTAAATTATATCTGCTTTTCTCGAGTGGAAATTGAGGAATCAAACTCATGCTCATCAATCCACACCCTTCTCAAAAAGATAGACGAATTCCCTGAGTGCAGAATCGCGGCGGGACCTGGACCAGCGATAAGGAGATTGAATAGGTTCTGTCGCGATTCTGCACCTGCAGCACTATGAAACTGCGTGCGCAATCCGTCTATCTTTTCGACAAGGACTGTACCTGGTTCACAATGTTTTAGGATTCTTTGAAATACCTTTTTGTGCTACGTTTAAGAATTTCAGGAACAAAGGGCCGACAGATCAATAACAGTAAGCGTTGTGTATTCAATTAAATACTGACCGCCATATGGTAAGCCTATTATTTCTAGCTACAACCAGCAATGGTGGATGAGAAGGAAGCAGCGAAGGTCCACAGCAAACATCAGGTTCCGTATATACCATACCCTGCCAGACAGAACAAATCGACTCATACTGGAATAGTGGCAACACAGCCGTCGGACATGACCTGTCAACTGCGGAACGGTCGGGAGCCTCGGCGAGCAAAGTCACCCAACAAGGCTTGCAAATGACCGCCTGATTCAATTAATTATACTATGGTAAATTTCAGATTCTTCTGAACTTTTCCAAAAAAAAAATATGAGATTAGCAACCTGCATAGCATGAATCCTTGGTTCTAATAAGCTCTTTATACCACTAGAATCCCCGCGTGCTCTAACGATATCCCCCACATGCTCTATTTACCCATGTTAACTCTTATTCTCCCTCCAAATCGAAGAATATGCTACCTCTCCTTAATCCGAACTCCTTTGGACTATCTTTAAATTCTGGTTCGAATCCTTGAATCTGAAGATTTTTGAGTTCAATCTGGATGATAGAATGGAGTGAAACCTATGGGAACGGATATATAACCTATGCATTTTTCCCCACGGCTAAATATATTGGATACGCGCCCACTATCACAGTGGATAACAATACGAACCTTATCTACATCCCCTCTCCATAAAACACCAGCACGGGGACATTTGTGGAAAT
This sequence comes from Ancylostoma ceylanicum, assembly GCA_000688135.1. Lineage (NCBI taxonomy): Eukaryota > Metazoa > Nematoda > Chromadorea > Rhabditida > Ancylostomatidae > Ancylostoma > Ancylostoma ceylanicum. The sequence goes on from JARK01001623.1 coordinate 47,311, forward strand.
TATAACAGAAAATAAAGACCAAATAACGTAAATGGAGCCATAAATGTTAGTAACTGCTGAAACCAAGGATACCCCACTACGTTCATAAACTGTCTTTAGGGTAGCCATCAATTACCACTATCCACCTTCTTGTATGAACTCTCTAAAAAGAAACTTTAGTATAAAAACGTTCTAGCACCTATTCTTCATAATTAGCGCGTGTTTTGGGAGTAAAAGCTGTCTTCTAAATAAACTAAAACATTAGAAACATGCATTTGCTGCCACATTTCCACAATAGACTTCTACTTTATTAGGATAGAACACATCTGACAACTGTGGTAAACTCACACGTTACCAAAATGTGCTAAGCCGCTACACTTACAATTAATTACCTTACCCATAGGTTTGCCAATATAATCGAACCGCATGCAATCAATATCATAGAAAATCTAACACAATATGGAATCTATTATGCTTTCAGGTTTAAAAATCAAACGAACGAGTTCAAATGCAGATTCAATTCAGTATACGGATCCTGTACAAAAGTATGGCCTGTTATACTGCATTCAATTGTAAATAAAATGGAATAAAGCAGAGGAAAACTTTGTTTGCTTACAGTGGACACTAGCGATGAGAGGATGTACAATTAATTACAGTTTTATCTACAAGCGATTATGCATCCGCTTCGTGTTCAACTGCTTCAACCTACAAGAACAGGCATACACTTCTCAAAAAAAAAAAAAACATGGGACAAACTAAGAAACTAGAACAACTCAAGAATGGCTGACCATTTTCTCCAACTCGTCCAGACGCTCTTGTAATGCCGCTATCACAGAAAAGTATTCCGTCTTGAAATTTTCCAAATCCAGTGTGTATCTAAACAAGCGCTGAATTAGGGTGACACAATCAATAGTTTCATAGTAAACAGGTGATTAGTAGAAAAAACACCCACTGTTTCCACTCGTCCAATCCTTTTTGAATGTCAGATTGAATTCCATCGAGTTGTGCTTCATGTTGTGCAACCGAGCCGATCTTTTCAGCATTCAATACCACCTGAGAAGTCATTGTGGTAACATAAAGAGGTAGGGAATAGATGGTGTGAGAGAAACTCAGATTGTATATAATATAATATAGGGCAAAGGAGAAATTTCTCTCCCAAACTCAATCTTCTGGGTAATATTATATTTACCAAAGAAGCGGTGGCTGCAGTAACCGTTGGTTTCAGGGGTTTTGGTCCACAGATGAGCCAGAAATGTGTGTATCCTGCCGTAGAGTGCATAACCCTACGTCAATGCCAGCCCTAGCCCATGCACTTACACCGCCACAAGCTTTCTTAGCCCTGCAAAGTATTCTGGTGGGCATTTCCAGGGCCAGTATCAAATATGCTTTATCCATTCTCATAAACAGTCTCTAAAGAACGCGATGATGTGGCTTGGATGTTCTGCTATCCAAAAAGAAAACATATCCGCGGACTCAGGTACCCACTCCTTTCCGTCTAGGAAACCTTTACCCACATGACGCCCGGTCGCTAACGATCGTCAACAGTTAACAGCCGCTGCATTTTTCCTCCCACTGCTAAATGTGTGCAATGGATATGGGCGCAGGACCTATAAAGACAATACATATATTGCAAACACGCCCAGGACACATAAATATGGAATCAATATGAATTGCCATTGAAAGTGACCCCGGCGCCATGGTTCTATCATGAATCATCGGCTTGTTATCTATTAATCCAGCAGTTTATCGAACGAGAAACAAAGCTGTTGACGACAAACTAATACCTGAAGACGCTCTTCGAACTCCTTTAACAGTTCTGCCCGTTGTCTGATGAGGCCCTCGCAGAATTCAATGGTAGACAGTCGTTCCGTGAGTGATTGGGTTTGTGGCTGAAACAAACGACGAGAAATAATGAAGATCTCGGAAATACGGCTGTAAACAAACCTTATTAGTGATGCTCTTCAGTTTTTTCAACTTTGTCAACGGAATTTTCATTACCCGGTCAAGACCCAAGCTTGTCATCTTCTCTTGCAGAGAAGCCACATCGAGATCCGCCCTCTTTACCTAAACATAACTTTCCTTTACTAAACTGTGGAAGGAATATATAAATTCTCCAGAAAGATCAGCATTCGCCCGGAAAAAGCAATTACTTTTAAAAATGTTAGGGAAGGAAAAACTGCAACAGCTAATGCTCCAAAGCGAATAAAACGGATAATCGAAACAAAATGACCATAACACCCACATCTGAATAGTCATCAATGCCCAAAATCTTCTCTATAGCTGCTATTCGATCCTCCAATGACTCTTCCATGACCTGAAACAGAACGAAACAACCCTAAAGAAGACGATATGGCAAACAGAAATCAATTGGTCGCTGAGCAAACGGAAGCAGAAAAACGACAGCAGCGCTCCATTTCCGACCTGACGTCTCGCAGAGGCATAGGTCGTAATACACAACTGTTCGCATACAGTACACTATAATTGACGTCGAGCTGGAAGCATCAATTCCATGTTGGTAATGTTGTGTTTCTCTGTGTAAACCTATGTAATTTCAAAAATATTGGTTTGCTTCGTTTACAAGCTGCACGGGGAAGTATGAACTCATCTGTTTGTCCTGTACCTCGTTGTTTATTGATTTATTCGCAGTAAAGTTCCTCTTTCCTTGTTAAGGACATGTTTTCGTTAATTTTTTTTTGCGCCAAGCACATTTCCACAAAAGATACTCAGTATATTCCTGGGTTAAGGTCCGACCAAGCCCCACAATGCAGTCACAGCCGGACCCGCGTAGGCCGAACAGGATCGTGAGGTTTGTTAATTTGATAAACATCGGCTCCCTTTTCTCGATATCATTTTTATTTTTTTAACTGAGATTTCTTCTCAGTTTGAAATTTACATTACTTCCCTCACTGCCCAAAATTCAGATTCAAGGCTGCAGATCCCCAATCGAACAATGCCATCACTGACGATCCTCTTCCAGAATACATGAACGTATTAGGAATGATTTTTAGTATGTGTGGACTGATGATGAGGGTAAGTGGAGTCTTAGCTCAGTGCACTTTGTTGGATTTGTAAGTTCATTAGATCTATACCTTTGTTTAAGATGAAATGGTGTGCTTGGATGGCTCTCTTGTGTTCGTGTGTCAGTTTTGCTAACACGCGATCATCAGACGATGCAAAGCAAATCGTTAGCAGTTTCATGTACGTTCCATTTACTTTAAGCCATATCTTTTATGGGTTTCTGGTACTAGTGCTACTATTATGCCTTCTGAAACGAGATGTTCAACAACCACTACCACATACCTTTCTATAAATTGGCCTGGCTTTGTTTACAGTATTAGATATACTGATATTATGAGGAGCAAATTTAACATTAACAAACGGATCCGTTTTAAAACAAGCCAGTTACGTCATGGTCGTAGAGTGTGTGCTCTTAAACTGTTTTTAGAGGTTTTCTAGGATTTTTCAATCCGTTCAACATAAGGTTAGACTTAACATTAGTCTGTAAGGCAATTCATACTAGGTACACACGCATCCATTTTCGGAGGGTTTTCCATGGAAACTGGTTGCTGCGACATGTACACTTTGAATTGAATAACTACGAGCAGCAAACGCATGTGTCGCACCTTCCTGTGGGATGCGTTAGTGGTTCACTTGCGTCCGTATCTAAACTGCTAAGTTAAATACACATCGCTATTATGCAGAAACCCATTTTATAACAGAGCTGACCTTTTCCAGCATATTTTCACATCCTGCTCAGATTATACAGAAATAACCCCTGATCATAGCTAGATTTGTTCTCAACATGCCAAATGCATGTTCATCCATCTTCGATCTGTTTCCAACACTCTGGGCTCTTTATTTTGGAATAACGTCGAATCTATTCTATGAAAAGGATTGCTGTTCTTTTCTAGGCTTTCCGTCTCGGCCGTCGTCATGAGTTACCTCCAAAATCCTCAGCCAATCATTCCTCCGTGGGCTTCCTTTATGTGATATGTGATAATCATTGTGGTAGAACCTATGCGGCGCCTTTTATTTATTTGTTGTGACTGTATTGATAGTAATAAACTAATATTTCAATACAGTAAGACATTCGACGATTCGAACAAGGTGAGCAGTCTTCAACATTCTTTTACTTGCCCAATTCCTATTCAACAATCACAATTTCAACGCCTGCTGTGCTCTTGTGTCACATAATAGAGAATACATAATAACATACGAGTATTTACGACGTGGTGCGTTCAGGATTAACTCTCAAATGCGCCCGCTATCCTTGATTATACTCATGCAAATAGGGAGCGAAACATCAATCACGAGTAGACAAACCATTGCTGAAAATTTTTCCATAAAGTAATAATAATAAACTTTATCCGGAATTAACATTCAAAATGCAGTTACCCTCACCCGTAAGGATGAGTAGATATGAACAAGCATGGAGTGTTTCCTTAATTTATAGTGAAGAATGACGGTATAAAAATGACCCTATGAAATTCTGGACGAGAAAGGACGACGTGATATATTCATCTTGTAATATACACATTCTTCACAGGCTGTAATCTCTTAGCACTTGCTATACTCGAGTGAGACATATCCAGAGAAATAAGGCCTAAAGCAACAACCAAAGACTGTCTCGACATAAGACAGCGTCCCTAACAAAATTACTGAGCTATCTGCAGACGGCTGTGGATAGCTTGAACAGCAGCGGCTCCTATCGACAATGCACAGATTAACTGCGGCTTTCCTTACATATCAATGTTTCTGGCAGCAAGATTTACGTGTCACGCTTTACTAATTCCCTTCTGCGTCCAATTTCTTGATTGGTTGTCGGCTGGATTCGTATTTATCCAATAGCTTGTCAGTCTTGTCCCACAGAGCGTCCTGTAGCTCTTCGTCTCTGGCCAATTGCACATCCAGGTTTTTCTCATCATCCCAACAAGATTCCCAATATTTGCCGCTGATCTGGGATATGGAAAGTTACTTCCATGCGAGAAAGTGTGATAAAGTCTTTCAAATGTATGTGAAAAAATTTTAAAAAGTGTAGTGGGTTGAAATGTAGGTAAAACCTCACATCCTGCACTTCAGGCGATGCTGCACAGTAGACAGTGGTGGCGGCTCCTTGTGCTAACGACTTGGTGAACGGTTTCGAGACAGCATTCCAGAATTTACCCAGAATTCCGTAGCTTCGTGAAATATCTGCAATGATCACCATGGCTTTGCCATTGGGTAGAACAACTGAATCCTTTCCATGTAAGAACTAGGCGAACATACCTGTGCCAATCATAGTTCCTGGATGGAGGACATACACTGAGATTCCATTTTTATTCTCATCTCTGTGAAGTTTCATAGCCATCAACACATTGCATAGCTTCGAGTAGGCGTAAAGCCTTCAAGAGAAAAAGTTACACATGTACAGTGTGCGCTAAATTTATCGACTTTTGGGGCAGACAGCCCTCTTGCGTTGCGGACAGAGCGGCACGGTTGGGCCCAATTGATACAAAACTCGCCGCTCCGCCCGCAGAGCTATGAGGTCAGCTGCACCATTTTCCAACAAATTTGGCGCCAACTATAAATAATGGAGCCAGCAAAAAAATCTACTTACTTATATCCAAATTCCGTGCTTTCAGTAGGGCATAATTTTCCCAGCTTTTCGTCCAAAGACATCTCAGGCTTCAACTAAAACAAATTTTGACGCTCGCTGAAAGGTAATTCAGAAAGAGAGGTAAAACCGCATAGCGAAGGAAAACCTACCCCTGTATGGTTATGCGAATGCGATGAAACGACAACAATCCTTGCGTTTGATTGCCTCAGAAGCGGAAGAAGCTCACGGACGAGATACTGGTGGGCAACGTGGTTCACACCAAACGAGGTTTCCAATCCATCAATGGTCATCTTCTGCGTTGGTGAGAAAACACCCGCATTGAGGATGAGAGCATGAAGGGGCCTAAATCAAGCTCCAAATCTGAGAAGATTCTCAATGAAAGGAGGTCACGACTCGACCATAAAAATTCAGTTTAGACTAGTCTTGAGTACAGAAATATGTATGTCGCTGTGGCTCTAAAACGGGAAACTGATTTTTTCTGACAAAAATATCAATGCTAAAATGAAATAAAAAAGCCTGGAATGTCGAACTTTCGTGGAACAACGGAACTAAATGCGACTGGTTGGTTGTTCAGTGCCGAAACCTGCTTCCTTATGCAAATTATGGTTAGATTCGAAAATTATGTTAGAAGCAGATGCATGTGAGATAGATGCCTCGTTCAATTCTGAAGTCAAAATCTCGTCAGGAATTACAAAAGCACAGTTTTTTTTTTCAAGAATTATCTCATCACACGCCTTTGTATTAAACCGCATCAATTCTAAGACTAAGAAATGGAATTACTGCAATATAACAATCCCAACCTACCAGTTTTTCTCCTTGTATTCACTTGCCGCTGCTTGCACTGATTGCAATGAACTCAAGTCGCACATTATCATGTCGATTTGCGCATCAGGCTATAATGTAAAAGTGTCTATCATCATTTATTAATATGCAAACTGCCGAAAATCTCCATGTACATCACGATCTACCTACACTGTGCAATAAAAACGAGCAAAATAATAAGCTATAGTGCATTTGTCACATGCATCAGCAGCGGTGATAGAACCGAAGCAAAGCATACGGGGAACTGACAATGAGGTTCTTGCCAAAAATAAGACTGATAAATGCAAAATCTAAAATAAGCTAATGCATATTTTACCTATACATGAGCTTCCTGAACCCGTGGGACTGGGGAAACGACCCCCTTACTTGAAGAGAAACAAAAGAGAAGCAGTACTTTTGCATAGGATATTGAGTATACCACTACCTCGGCTTCGAATTTCGTCTTTGCAAACAATTTAACTCTGAAGATGCAAGCAACAACAGGTAGTGGTGGTGGTGGGGTGGAGGAGGTAGTGAAGGTAGTGGTGGTAGTGCAGGTAGTGGAGGTAGTGCAGGTAGTGCAGGTAGTGGCGGTAGTGGAGGTAGTGGAGGTAGTGGTGGTAGTGCAGGTAGTGCAGGTAGTGGCGGTAGTGGAGGTAGTGGAGGTAGTGGTGGTAGTGCAGGTAGTGGAGGGAGTGCAGGGAGTGGAGGTAGTGGAGGTAGTGGAGGTAGTGGCGGTAGTGGAGGTAGTGGCGGTAGTGCAGGTAGTGCAGGTAGTGCAGGTAGTGGAGGTAGTGCAACCCGTGGGGGTATGGAGCGCATGTGCAAACTAGGAAGCTGCTCACCTTTTCAGCGATTATTCGAGCTTTCAATGCTTCGGATTGAACAATATTCCTATTGGCCATAACGACATGCGCTCCTTTGAGTGCTAGCGCTCTGGCAGTTTCCGTTCCGATTCCTGACGTCGTTCCAGTGATTAGGATAGTTTTACCCGTGAGATCAACATCAGCAATAGTCTGGAATACAAAATTACTGATTTCTAGCACTCCCAGCAGTACAGTTATGTACAGAACGAACCTCGAGAGCATTTGTTCGCGGTCCAAACCTCCTAGTGCGCTCGCTGCTCAACACCGCAGTGCTATTGGCCGGCGCAGGTTCGCTGGCAGTGAGATCATTGGAGCTCATCGCCTCTGTAAAATACGAACCTCGTCGTGAGAACAGATCTGAGGGTGAGTAATATGTCCAATATTACGTTCACAAATGTTCGCGAAGAAAAATAAAATTCATGATTAACAAATGTGAGGATGACGGGTGAAAGGAGAGCTAAAAAGTCGCAACAGCGAATGAGAAGAGGCAAAATCGTCATTGATTTTCACAATTGAAATGCCGAATATGCAGCATCAGTGAAGCTCATAATAGCCGCACCTGAACACATCTCGTCATGCAAAAAGTGGGCCATGCACCTGGACGCGCCAATCATGCGCAAACCTTATCAGAGGATAGGTCACTATCGCATGAGAGGCAACTAAGGAGCAAGGAGCGGTTTCTGGAATGATTGTCGGAAGGGAAAGAATGAATATTCAAAAGGAATTCTCGCCATACTGTGAGATTGTAAGTTTCTGGGGAAACATTATGAACAAACATATGCACCACGTCCAACGCAGCGGCCTCGAACAAGGAAAAAATGACCTTGACCTCAACATGCAACAGGGTGAGTCAAGATCTGTCTCGCTCGTACCTTGGTGAATTTCAGATTTTTACAAATTATTATGGAAAAAATGGAATACATAGACATGGATTGCTTGTTCAGATTAATGAATCGAGCAGATAAAGACTAAACCACAGCAAAGTTGTCATGTGAAGAACTCATGGAAAAATGAGTTCTGCATCGATTGATCATAAGATGACCTTACGCTCGCACACAGCAGTTCATTCTTCACCATGAGTTGAAGTCGATAGCGAGCCGGATTTCGGACAGTTATTATCTAAGTTAGATAAAAGCCGAATCAACCCAAGCAATGAATTGCAGAGTAATTCCAAGCCACCCAGGTCCTCACCGACTTCACAACTTGTGATGATTTCGACTAATAAGAAAAGATCAAAAAGTCAAGAACGATGTCTGATACCGATCAAATGTCTGGATCAGATGTCTAATAAATCATGTACGGATTAACCAAATGTTCACGTGCAGACGTGTACTACATAATTTCTGATTATACATATTTGGCTGGATGTTTCTTTTCTGCCGATAAATTGTCGATCTTGCCTATGAACTAACTAGAGCTTCTCAAGAAGAGCTAAGATCACCTCCATCCAAAAATCTCAACCGCTTATGTTACGACTTTTGCATGTATTCTACACCGCTTTATACTAATACCTCAAATATAAATCGTTAAAAAAACCAAAAAATTAGACAATATGCCGCTCACTTCCGCTAACCGGACCGATATAATTTTGAGCTCCAGAGATGCCGGTTGGACTGCGAATTCTTAAAGTGGCTAAATAAGACTAATAGCATTGTACCAATTTAAGCTGATATGTAATCCTATCGCTAACTACTCCACCTATGTAACATTGATAAAATGCATCGCCGGCGTCATGCAGATTTCTTGCGGATTCATGAGAGGATTCTCTAATGTTTCTAGGTGACTATAAAACCTTGACAGCGGGACAAGCAAAGGTGAGGACCCACCACACTATCACACAACTATGCGCATACTTATACCTCGTATAAAATACCTGCTATTAATGCTACAGTAGCAGTAATTGTGGATACGGTAATGGTAACTCTTTGTATCACAACTACGCTTTCTCAGGATGTGAGTTTTTTTTTGCATTTTCTACGTTTCTCATCCGTCGCTATTCTATCTGCTCTGACTTTCTGCTATTACACTCATTTATAAAAGCATACCATAGCCACAATAGATAGCATAGCTTTGGCAAATCTGGCCACCCAACTTGGTCCGTTATTCAATACAGGGGTGGATTTGCTCTAAATGTCATAGTAGCAGTAGTTGTGGGCACGGAAATGGTAGTGGCAGAAGTAGTGGTAGAGGAGGTAAGGTGGTGGCGGTAATGCAGATAAGGGCGGTGGGGGTGGTGGTGAGGCTAGTGGAGGTAGCGGGTAGTGGAGGTGGTGGTGAGATTGGAGGTGGAGATAGTGGAGGTAGTGGCGGTGGAGGTGGCGAGGGTCGTGGTGGAGGTAGTGGGAAGGGTGGTGGCGATGGTGGTGGCGATGGTGGTGGTGGTTGTAGTGCAAGTTCTGGTGGCAGGGGTGTTGATGGAAGCAGTGACAGTAGTACAGGTAGTGGAGGTGGTGATGGTAAGGCAGGTGGTGCAGGTGATGGGGCTGGTACGGGTGATGGAGGTAGCGGCGGTGGTGCAGGTAGTGCGGGAATGCTAGCAGAGGTGGTGTTGGAGGTAAAGCATTGAGCAGTGAGTGGAGGTGGAGGTGGTAATGAAGGTAGAAGTAGTGGATGTAGTTAGTGCCTGTGGAGGTGGCGGGGGTGGTGGTAAGTGCAGGTTCTGGTAGCAGGGGTGCTGATAGAGGTAGTGGGGTAGTGCAGGTAGTGGGGCTGGTGGCGGTTATGGTGGTGGAGGTGGGGTGGAGGTAGTAGGGATAGTGGCGGTAAGGCAGATAGTGGGGTGGCAGCAGTGGTGCAGGTAGTGAGGTTATGGCGGCTGAGGTTATGATGGTAGTGCAGTGCTAGGATTCATAAGCGCACAATCGAGCGAAACAAGGCTAGCAAACCAGCTTTCGCGCCCGGCGTCTTCTAACATCATGTAGTCTACGGTATAATCAATGACGCTAACCATCGTTGGCTTGCTTGGTTCTAAATTCATGAATCCCAGCCCAGGTGGTGGAGGTAGTGGCCGTGGGGTAGGTAGTGGGGCTGTGGCGGTTATGGCGGAGGAGGTTTTGATGGAGGCAGTGAAGAAAGTGATGGTGGTAGTGGTAATTGTGGTAAAGCAGGTACTGTCGGTGGAGGTGTTGGTGGAAATGGTGGCGGTAGTGCAGATAGTGGAGGTGGTGGAGGTAAGGTAGGTGGTTGAGGTAGCGGCGGTGGTACAAGTAGTGGAGGTTGTGGCGGTGGAGGTGGTGATGGAGGTAGTGGAGGGAGCGGGTAGTGGAGGTGGTGTTGGTGGCGGTAGTGCAAATAGTGGAGGTGGTGGGGGTAAGGGAGGTGGTGGAGGTGGCGGCGATGATGCATGTAGTGCTGGTAGCATCGGCGGAGGTGGTGGTGAGGGTAAAGCAGGGAGCAGGTGGTGGAAGTGGAGGTGGTTATGAAGGTGGAGGTAGTTGTGATGGTAGAGGTCGTGAAGGTAGCGGTAGTAGTGGTGGTAACCGAGATGGTGGGGGTACTGGAGGTAGCGAAGGAAGTGGAAATAGTGTGGGAAGTAGGGTGAAGGTGATGGTGGAGTTAACGATCGAAGTGGTGTTAATGATTGAAGTGCTGATGGCAGTTTTAGTGGTCATAGTGGTAGCGATCATTGAGGTAGTGAAGGCAGCAGCAGTAGCAAAGGAGGTGTAGCGTTAGCGGTGGCACTGAAAGCAGCCGTTGTACAATAGTATGGTTAGTCATTTTAGAGAAAGTATTCATGACAGATGAGCGTTAGGGGTGGTAGTGATGATAGGTGATAGTGCGAGTAATGGAAGTAGTGACAGCAGTGGTAGATAGATGCGGTTAAAGGAAGTGAACTTATTGTTAGCAGATGTAATGCTAGTAAAGATGGCAGTGGTGATGATAATGATAATAGAGACTATATGTAGAACTTAAACACCAATCACAGGTATCATTACTGGCGTCCTTTCTCCTACAGAAATAAATACTCTAACGATAGAGCACAAAACTGTTCGAATTTGTTACTGAAATATGTATTTCTATACAAATCACAATTGACTTTCGATCAGTTGTCTGCAACGATGCTTACAATATTCTCTGCAGTGTAAAACAATGTCAAACGTTAGCAAGGAGCCTAGAAAGTGAGGAAAAATGGACATGAAATCTTGAACAGGGTAATTCCAGCAATTTTCTAATAACTGCAATACAGCAACACAAGCAAGTGACTCCTCTAACGTATACAATAGGCATTGAAGAGCTAGATATGCTAAAGTCGAAGGTATATAATCGTATAAAAATTGAAGCAGTCACCGAGATACGTTCAAGAGTAGAGCAGTATGTGATAGGAATTTCGAGATTGAATGATGAGTTGTGTTCCAACAGATCATGTATGTATGTAGAGAATTGTAGAGCGTTCCTTCCTTTTCAATCCTTATTTCCAGTACGATTATCATCACCACCATGGTAGGGACAACTAGAGAAAACGATAGCCCACTTATAAAACTCAGTCTCGAGATAAAAAAAGGTATGTGCAACTTAAGTCGATGTCCGGTGTATCGGAATAATTCCCAGTAAAAGGTAACTACGATAACAAAGCAGCGGAGTTTTTGTTATGATTTATACATAAGGTATAGTCTGTTTCAAACACGAGGATAGTGGAATATTCCTGTACTTTGCCTGTAACCCTCCAATTGCTGCACACTTTCCCGCGTTCTTTTCCTCCCTGACGTTTCTCCAGCTTTCATACCCAGTGGAACAGACTATACCTCGTGTGAGAAAGAGTCAATCAGCGGGATTCATGCTCACAGCCAGGTTAGGGGCAGAAAATGGCTTTATCCAAATTGTGACTCTGGCATGGAACTTCACAGGTGAAAGGCAGGCCAAATTAAGCTCTTCGACTAGCCCAATTACCTATTACCACCTCACCTTCGCTCCACCTCCGCCTAGAGAAGTTTTAAATTTCCACGAAAATTCGTACCCCTACTATGAAAAAGTTCTCCAAAGCCAGCAAGGGTATATCCGAGCAATCAATTGTAAATTACTGGATTCACAGCAAACTGCGGTATTCTAAAAGGCAGCTCTTTGCGATTTTCCACTCGGTTCGACTCTACGGCGCGCATCAACGTCTCTGTATAGATTATACAGATTTTAATGGAATATGACAATTAAATTATTAATATTACGTAAAGTTTTTCTTTTAAAAGAGTATAAAGACTTACAAAGGCACAATTCATAATTCATTCATAATTTTTCATACCCTTTGAAAGAAAAACCTTACATAAAATTGATAATCTAATTGGCATATTCCGTTAAAATCTGTTAATTCACATACATGAGAATTTACAACGATATATAGTCTCAAGCTGTCCTAATGCAAGATGTGTGAAATGTTTACATACACTAGTTTCCAGCCTCAGTGACTGTCTTTATCGGCTGCCGACTGGATTCGTATTTATCCAACAGCTTGTCCGTCTTCTCCCACAGCGCATCCTGTAGCTCTTCGTCCCTGGCTAATGGTGCGTCTAGACTGGCCTCAGCATCCCAGCACGACTCCCAATATCTACCGCTCATCTGATTAATGAGAAATTAGAATTATATGCCGAAAAAGGATGAAAATTCAGCTTTAAATATCTATCAGGGCAACAAACCAAAAGGCTTGCATAGCATCAAAATTAGGCCCTTCTACTCTGAAACTTACATCAAGCACATCGGGTGATGCAGCACAGTACACAGAAGTAGCTGCTCCCTGCTCTAGTGACTTCGCAAACGGTCTTTGTAAAATTTTCACGAATTTCCCCAGAAGTCCATAACCTCGCAGAGCATCTGTAAAATTTTTTACGATTCTGATTATGAGGGTTTGATTTGCTTCTCAACATTTCATGGAGTAAAACAGCAATTCTAGCAAGAGCCAACCTGTGACAATCATTCCTGGATGAACAGCATACACAGAAATTCCGTTCTTGTTTTCTTCTCTGTGAAGCTTCATAGCCATCAAGATATTGCATAGCTTCGAGTAGGCGTAAAGTCTTCAAAAATCAAAGTTTAAAAAAATCAAGTTATATTGCACGTTAGTAAAGACTTTCTTACTTGTATCCATACTCCGTGCTTTCTGTTGGGCATAACTTCCGCAGCTTCTCGTCCAGGGGCATTTCTTGTTTCAGCTGAAATAGAATTCCAATGAAATCGGTGACTAGACATACATTAATACTTATGAATTCGCATCCAGCTATTAAGAAATTTCAAAAAAAAATTAATAATTACAAGCAGCATCATATTTGAACCTTAAAAAACAACTAAATAGCTTTTTCAGAGAAAGCGACACAATTTTCCCTACAAATGGAATTCGCAGGAGAGGTGGGCACGACTGACAAAGACACTCACGCCTGTATGACCATGTGAGGACGATGAGACAACCACAATCCTTGCGTTCGACTGCCTCAGGAGGGGGAGAAGCTCACGGACGAGGTACTGGTGTGCTACGTGGTTCACACCAAATGTAGTTTCCAGTCCGTCAATGGTCATTTTTTGGGTTGGTGCCAAAACACCCGCATTGAGGATGAGGGCATGAATAGGCCTAAATCAGGTTTGGAATCTGCCAAGGTCATTTGACAAAAATACCGTGACCGACATATCAGGGAGATTTTTAGAATATTTCCACATGAACTCAGGTAAAAAATCAGTTTAAAAAATGACAATTTCAACACATACATACCAGTGCTGATCCTTGTACTCATTAGCTGCTGCCTGCACTGACTGCAGTGAGCTTAAATCGCACATTATCATGTCGATTTTGGCATCGGGCTGAAAAATAAGACTACTAGCGAAGCCTTTCTCACTTCTTAAAAGGGTCAACACTTCCATTAACTTCAATGAAAACCCCATGTCTAATTTTTGGACTGATCCCACACTCTAATTCTAGACAATGACCGAAGTAACGACAGTAGTAACCTCCTCACCTTTTCAGCAAGTATCCGAGCCTTTAGAGCTTCAGCCAGGACAATGTTCCTATTCGCCATAACGACCTGTGCTCCTTTGAGCGCCAGCGCTCTGGCCGTTTCCATTCCGATTCCTGACGTCGTTCCAGTGATGAGGATGGTTCTACCCGTGAGATCAACGTCCGCAATGGTCTGAGAAATAGCTTATGCGATATTCGAATGCCTCAAATTATCCGGGTACAGAGCAAACCTCAAGAGCATTGGTTCGTGGACCATATTTTCGGCTGCGCTCGCTACTCGACAATGTGGCGCTACTCGGCGAGACGGGTACGTTGGCTGAGAGATCGTTGGAGTTCATCGCCGTTATCAGATAGGAGCCCCGTCGTGAAGATGATCCCGATGCTGAATAATGCAATCATTATAAAATAGAAATTCATGAACAGCAAAACACTACGATATGTAACAGCAACAGAGGGCTCTCCCGACAGGAGCAGGTTGAAACAGCATCGAATTTTAAAGATAGAGCGTGGAAACTGTAAGTAAAACACAATAAATGTCGCTGGATTACCGCATTCGTACACATGCAAATCCTAGATTTCGTGTAAGGCTGCGGGTATACTCCTCGACGAGTATAGCACCTAGCCTCGCCGTCGCCGTGGCGACTTCATTTCTAATACGTATCGATTGCAGACGGTCAGTCGCCGATATCGGACCGCCCACAATCAATACGTATCGAAAATGAAGTCGCCCATTCGAGGTGCTATACTCCTCGAGGAGTATACCGGTAGCCTAATCATGAATGCTAGAAAGAATCGCAGAGAACTGCTATCGGCATCCAGGCAGCATTCGTACGCTAGTGTCATCAGAGAATTGGTCGTTTTGATATCAGGAATCCGAAAGAAATTTAAAAAACCAAAAACGCCCGATTGTGGAACGATTTTCTCAAGGAGACTGCACTACAATACCGTGAGATTAAGTATTCCTAAGATAACCATTACGAACCGACACAATAAACCTGGGGCCAGAGTAGGTAAATAATTGAATCTCGAAGGTGCAATCGATTCTGCTGCAATCTGAGGTTTCCAAAGTGGTGGGCCCAATTACATCAACTTTTTTTCAGAATTACGGAGAAGACTTTGCTGCTTCTACATCGATCTCATCCAAAAAAGACTGAAAAAAGCGGAAACTGCAAGGATGGCGCAAATAACTATGGAAAACGATGTTGATCACGGTGAATGAGAGTGGTTGCAAACAAAAACAGCCGCTTCATATCATGCTACGACTCATACGACTGATATGAGTCGGCTGCAGCTAAAACACACCTAGACTCCCATAATTTGAATATGCTAATGCCTTTGATGCCGTAACTTCCATAAATCCTATTGAATAAATTCCAGATCACTCGAGATCCTGTACATGAACATTATTATAGATGCTGCCTTTGAAATCCCCAAGTTTCAGATGCTCTCCCTTCCTGCATCATGCAAATGTGTATAGTGGGTTTCACAAGGGATGATAGTTGGGAAGAAGCAGAGAGGAAAAGAACGCGGGAAAGTGTGGAGCAATTGGAGAGATATGAGAGAAAAATATGTTGTCCGCACGGATACTCAGCTATTGTCGCGTTTGAAACAGACTATAGAAGCAATTCATCCAGAAGCCGGTGGTGGTTGGAATGAAATTCAAAAAAAAACCAAAATGGTCGTGTTTATATGGCGCCACGAACGCAATATGGTACACAAACTCCACATCTCTCAAAGGAGGAATAACTATGATTGCTTGAAAAAGAGTCTTAGGAATCGATAGATGCAGTATGGAGCTGATACCCTGATCTAATTCTCATAGTTCAGAATAATAAGTAGCTGCAGCTTCAGTAACACGGTCACACGTATTCACTTCAGGATATATCCTCTCGGGAAAAATTGAAGAAAAATGAGGCAAGATTTGCACTCTATAATTGAGGAAAACGAACAGAAATGGAGCCTGAGCCGAGCTTATCTGATAATACTGTCGCAGACGTATCAACTGGATGGATATGATGTGGGCTACTATATCTTGGAGTGCTTTCTATATCTAAGAGCTGTATCTAGGTCAACTTCTCCCCATTTCTGAAAGATTATGTATGCTCCATTTCTTAAATTACTTTTTTACTGGTTATGACTACTCTTCAAAAATTCACGTTATTTTTACATCAATGGGTCACAACAAAGCCCTGTTCACTCAGCTCCAGCTCGTCTGCCGCATCTCAGACCGACACGACTTTTTTCTGATGCAACGATAGGGACCAACAAATGCACAGTTCAACCTCTGTGGATCGCCACATACTCGTAGGGACACCAGAGCACTCACATGCAAAATTTATATATCTCTATGTATGCGCCCATTTGTGGAACAATTTGCGCAAGATTTTAACCAGATTAGTGTAGATAAATGTTAGCTGGATACAACTTCACATCTGCGTTTAATTAAAGCGAGCATAAATATGACAAATTCCAACAAACCGTACAGTATAACGCATATCCAACCCCGAACGAAAATAAGAATTAAATTATGCTCACCAAAAAAGTCAGCTACCGAGTCACCAATAACCGAAGGCGACGTCATCGTGATAGCAAGTGAATCTCAGCAAGTGAATTTCCCTGCCGTTTCGGCAGTCTCTCTAGGGGGTATCGGTTGACAATCAGTCACAATCTCAGCATGTGCCCATACACCGCTCAGCAACACAACAGCACTGATGAACGACGACCAGACTATTGAGGGAAAACGCTCGAAAAGTCACGAAGTTCCAAGGAATACTTTTATTATTCGTTGGCAGATGGTTTTTGTCCAGTAAGAATAGCAGAGGGACTTAGCGGCATCCACAATGTCAGTTGAACTGCTATTAAATGGATGTATCCATGCAAGCTTGAAATAAAGTTGTCCCTCGCCACGGCTTCACTTGTGAAATTAGGATTGTGGATTGCACTGTTATATGTTTTACAACAGTAATTAAGTTCAAGACACCTTTTTTCAGGCTGAGAGTAAACCAAAGCGCGTAAAGATAAGGATCAAAGCTAAAAGGCCATTGAGAGGAAGGCCTTCTCACAGAACTTCCAGAGTTATCCCATTCCTCCAAAAGAGTGAGATTCAGAGCTAGTTTCGGTTTCCTATGATAGTATTTTCTTCACAAGCCATGAATGCACGCTTCAGGAATGTATGAAAACGAAAACGCAGCTCCTGAATTTATCCAGGCGCTTTGGAGTAGAGAGTAGAGTAGTGTACCAATGTAAGAGCGTCCTACAACAACAACAAACAACCAATTGCCAATTGCAATACAAACAAAAGAGGTCACGCCCACAATTTATAAGCAAATAGAAACTAGTGGTTAGCACGTAAAGAAAGCGAAATGATCCCAATCACTGTTTGCGAATGCATGGATTAAGATTTTGGAGAGAAAGTGAATTGCCACCACAAACGAACGCTGAGTTCTGCTGTGTATATGAAGCACGGTTATATTTCTTACATGAACAAAAAACACCTAAAGCTGTTCACTGCTTACTAAGGACGAAAAGAAACTAAAGAAAAAAACAATTTTACTAGTGAAAATAACTGGAATAAGCCTGTGAGAAAAGTGAGAGCAGATAAAGCAATGTGCATAGTACAAAAAAGTCAATCAACAAATGAATTTTCACATAATATATGGACAAAATATGACCAAAAATAAAGGAAAAAAATGAAAATTTTCAGAAATGTAAAAACTATTGAGCATGTGCTATTGTATGATTTAACACAGCAAGATGGGGAGTCATACATTAATGGAGAAGTTATGAACTCTGTGATGGGGGCAACACCAGAATCTACTCCATGAAGACTCTGGAGGACGAAATGCTCGGATGAGCTCAAAAGCTCTAGACCATTATGCAGGGTGGCAGCAACCCCTTTCTCAGGCAGATTAAACAAATAAAATTGACTGTGGACATCAATTACCACATGGCTGCAGAGCGAATCAGTAGGAGAGGTAAAGAGGTGACAAAAACAGAGAGGTTGGAGGAGAAGCTCGATCGACCACTGAGAAGCCTGTCTAATTTTGCCAAAAAAGAATCAAAAAGTTGTTGATTTCAGCGGATTTTCAGCCGCTTTTGGTGAGATAGCTGTCTAAAAGCTGCGCCTCTCTCGCCGCCATTGTCAATCACTGCATCAAGTGCCGGAATAGGCCAGGATAGGCTAGGATTTTACAAGACTTTCATATCTGACTCCAAAAATCTGGACCCTTACCAGACTTTATATAGAAGGGATCACAGTTACAGTAACACTTTCAATAAAAAATTATAAGCGGATGGCAGTTGAAGATATCTTTGAAAATCTCAAAATGCTTGAGCATGCACAAAGACTCGACGATGTCCACTTCAAATCAGTGGAAGAATAATAGAAGAAAGAAAAAGATACTTAATCTATACAGAAGAAGCTCCTCACTTCTTTTTTTTTTGCCTGCGCATGAATTGGGAAGAATTTCTAGTAAAGAAAAAAAAAGAAAAAAATGACTAGGTGATCAAAGAGAGACAGGAAGAAAAGAACTAGTGATGGTGACATCAAAAAAAGAAGACAGCTACAGTAGCGAGCAAAAAGATTGCAACTCTCGGTTTTTAGTCTGTAACTTCGTTCAAGGAAAAGCCTGGAGGTTCAAATTTTTATGGGGGTTGTAGGTAGTCATGGGAGTTAGAAATAAATTGGAACCTCCTCATTTCATTGACTTCATTTTTTAAAGAAAAATTTTTTTGCAGAGGTCGAAATCCGTAATTTGACACAGGCCGCAATGTCTCACAAGATGACATCTATCGTTGAGATCTGGTCTCGAATCGCTTCCATATAACGGAGTCGACCAGTTTTCACTAGAAAATGTGCATGCGCTGACCACTGGTACACATCTGCATAGACTATGTGAGCCTAATTCAGCAGTGGTCTTCCATGGATGTTCCCGCCATTTTGGTTCCCTTCATCAGCTCTACCCAGAAGAGAAAGATGCTGCTGACGCTTCTTTAAGTTCTGCCAGAGGTGTTCGGTTCCAATGCCACTCAGTGCTCCCTAATAATTCCGAAATATTCCGGCTGGTTGCAGTGAAGCCAAGTGTGCACATCATGGAAAATAAGTTTTGGATTTTTTTTCTCCAAGTGTGCACATCATGGAAAATAAGTTTTGGATTTTTTTCTATCTCGCGGAGGGAGGTAGCCCAACGATCCTATGAGTGTTAAAGATCCTCCAGGATTACTAGAATATTGCCGTGTACATGACACTTCATGTCGCCATGAATTTGATGAGGTAGGTCTTACAAAGTTCCAATGAACTTCACGATACACCACCGAATTGGGATACTGTAACCTGTCACTATAAAAACCGGCTAATTCAGGTTGTATTGGATGGAGCAAACTAAATGAGACATTTTCACAACAAATAAATCTGGGCTCAGTGTGAAAACTTGTGCGCGGAGCAGGAAAGTACACTCTCGCGTTCTGATGAACAGCACTTCTCACTTCGAGTAGACCAGTTTCGACAAATCCAATGCTGCATTAGTTGTCATGTACACGGCAATATTCTGGTAATCCAGGAGGATCTTTATCACTCATGGGATCGTTGAGCTGCCTTCCTCCGCGAGATAGAAAAAAATCCAAAACTTATTTTCCATGATGTGCACACTTGGCTTCATTGCAACCAGCCGGAATATTTCGGAATTATAAGGGAGCATTGAGTCGCATTGAAACCTAGCACCTTTAGCTGAACATAAAGAAGCGTTAGCAGCTTCTTTCTCTTTTGAGCAGTGCTGATAAAGGGAACCAAGGTGGCAGGAACATCCATAGAAGAGCACTGCTGGATTAAGCTCACACAAAGTATGCAGATGTGTACCAGTGGTCAGCGCATGCACATTTTCTAGTGAAAACTGGTCGACTCCGTTATATGGAAGCGATTCGAGACCAGATCTCAACGGTAGGTGTCATTTTGTGAGACATTGCGGCCTGTGTCAAATTACAGATTTCGACCTCTGCGAAAAAAATTTTCTTTAAAAAAACGAAGTTAATGGGATGAGGAGGTCACAATTCATTTCTTACTCCCATGACTATCTACAACCCCCATAAAAATTTGAACCTCCAGGCTTTGCTTTGAACGAAGTTACAGACTAAAAACCGAAAGTTGCAATCTTTTCGCTCGCTACTGTATCTGTCATAGAAATTTGGTGAAAACAAGGATGCGAGAGTAATATAATAGAGCCGTATAGGAAAGTGAAGAGTGGAAAAAATATGAACACATGGAAAGGAAATTTTTTATTTAAACTCGGTGCGAAATTGTGAAGAGAGGCAAAAAGACGAGCATAACAGATCGCAACATTCTCACAACAGATAAACGACAGGTGTTCATCTGCTAAGGAAATTAGACAAACTGACCGAAGATCAGACAGAATCAGACGTACTAAATGATCTAAAATACTAAATGAACTGAAAATTTACCAATAATGTCAAGAAATCGACTGGCCTAGGAATGAAACTTGTACTTTTATGTTCACGTAAAGTTGGAAGAGGTCAAACTCAACGCGAATTAACATAGCTAACCAATAAAGCAACAAACAGTTACCATATCATGTCTTTGAGGTTCAAAAAACGAAAAAAAAAGCTCAAAAATACGCTGCTCCGCATAAATACGCAACTCCACGTATCCTATGTCCAACCTGACGCCAACTTGCGGCTGATGACTTTGAATCATTTTCTCATTGTTCCCCGCTTTTTCTGGTTTTTGTTCGGGAACGAAGCTGTGTTTCGTTATATCTCTGCCAAGTATGATCACACCACATTGAAATTCATCGGGTTTTGACCTTTGAAGTTTCAGGATGTCCGAGAAAGTAGAGGCATATCTTGCGAAAAATAAGAAGTCTGCGAAAAGTGATGTCGCTGACATCTGGCTGAAGTTTGAGCAGTTGTACTCGAGAAAGTAAGTTTTTTTTTTATTTTCCAAAGCTATCTTCTCCTTTTCCTCATTGGCGCTTCCACTCCTTTTTTTTTTTTTTTTTTTGAGAATACCGCTCATTTCTTGTTATTTACTTCACTTATTTCTTTCTGTTATTTATTCCACTTATTTCCTTCTTTCTCTTTCACTTCTTCCTTCGATAAAAGTAGTAAGAGTTTTGTGGATGAAAACTCATTCCAGGCTCTGGCATCAACTAACTCAGGAAATACGTGCAGCCCAAGCAAATCCAGCGTTCACTGCGTCGCTAAACCAGAAGGAGTTTTATGATGGGTCAGTTTTTCTTCCTTAACAACAATCTTTTACGTTTTGAAAAGTGTTTGGATGGAAATGAATCAGAATAGTTCCCCTTCCTGTTCACCAATGTTTAGATTCATATCCGAGTTCGAACATCGCATCAACGCCTTGCAACTTGTCGAAATTGTTCTACCGATCGCCAAATATATCTTCGATCAGAGTTAGTTTGTCCTTCGTCTTAATTTCAAGTGATTTTTCATCCAAATTATTCAACTTCTTTCGTTCTAGACAAAGAAGCAGCTTATGAATTCCTTTCGAAAATTGAGAAAACTGTTAATAAGGATAAGGTGAGTGTTGGAAAACTACTGGGATTTCCGTTCACGCACTAACCTATTTCAGATCGCTCTCGCTCGTGTTCATGCTGGTCAAATTGAGCTCCGCCTTAACCACAAAGACGCCAGCGATCGCTTAGTCGACATTAAAAAAGTCAGAGTATGTACAACGACTTGGTTTTTGTCGCAGTATTAGTCACTCACCTGATTTGAGTGTTAGGCTGACCATAACAGTTATTTGGATTACCTACACTTAACGAGAATTCAAGGGCGAAATGTCATTTGTAGTCTCTGGCGTCCTATTCTGTATTTCAGGATATGATTGAATCAACTCAGAAGGAAATCGAAAGCTTTGTTGGAGTCACAGAAGCGCACGCACCCTTTTATAAGGTTTGCACAGCCTCTTTTTCTTACCGAGTAGGTGCTGGTGATACTAACAATATCTGGTTCAGGTAAGCGCTATGTATCTCAAGGAGGTTGGAGACTTCGCTGGATATTACCGCGAAGCTCTCAGATATCTCGGTGTTGAGGACATCGGTAAAATGACGCCGGAAGAGAGACATGTACAGGTTGGCGGTGACATTTTCACTTGTACGAACCTGGAATAATGAACAAGTTGGTCTAGGCTGTATTGATCGGTTTCGCTGCCCTACTCGGTGAGAATGTGTACAATTTCGGAGAATTGGTGAGTTTTTTTTTCTGCCTTTCGTAATGGCAAGTCTTTCCTCAAACTGGTTTTTAGCTTGCTCACCCCATCCTCAAAGCACTGGAGGGATCTAGCGAGAAATGGCTTTCTGAGGTGCGCAACTGGGTTTTGATATTTTTCGTAGCTCTTTCAGCACTTTGTTTTCTCATCTTCACAATTCCTTATTTGTTTAGGTTTTATACGCATTTAACTGTGGTGATCTCAACAAATTTTACTCACTGGAGAAGCAGTGGTCTGAATGGGATGACCTGAAGCGAAAGAAAGATTTCCTGGTTGGGAAGATCCGCCTACTGGCTATCATGGAGGTTTGAGTTTTGTTTTCTGATTTAATCTAGTTCTCAAAAGTATGAAAAGGGCACTGAATTTAACCCATCAGCCCTTGGATTTGAATCCATTTGCTTTCTTCCTTTTTTTTCACCTTAGGCTTGCTTGCTTCGAATACCATATTTGTAATCAGAATGAAATTAGGGACTTACTACCCTACTTGCTTTCACAGGGGTATTTATACATTAATCTCAGAATCTTGAGTAACATTACGTTGCTTTTCTTTTGTAACTGATCTACTAGTAAGTAGCATCTGTAAACAACCACATAGACTGGATTTCGATGCCTTACCATTCCATTTTTGCAGTTGGCTCTTGCTCGACCGTCAAAGGAACGTAGAATCTCTTTCAAGGAAATAGCAACAAAATGTCAAGTGCAGAAAAATGAGGTTAGTTGTGAACAATTCGTTATTTTTTTCCATGCCAGTGCTTTGATTCATTTCTTCTTTTTTTCTTCATATTTTTCTTCTTTGGTGTTTTCTTTTCCTCAGTCTTTTTAATGATAAAAAACCCATCAAAACAAAGGTAAAACAACTGCCATTGGTTCAGGTCGAGTTCCTCGTGATGAAAGCCCTTAGCAAAGATTTGGTAAGGGGTGCTATTGATCAAGTTAACCAAGCTGTGCTCATCACCTGGGTGCAACCGAGAGTACTGAACACGAGCCAGGTAATGTTGCGCTTTAACACTGCACTCTATTGCTGTATCGCCTTTTACCCTGATTCAGGTACTGTCGATGGCGAATCGTATTGCAGCATGGAGCAAAGATGTCATTGCTATGGAGAACATTGTTAGCGAGAATGCCCGTGAGATCCTTACTAAATCTTAGGGTCAGCGGACCTCTATCTCTGTTGTTCTCATGCATGGTTTCTATGACGTGCTCCTATTTGTCCAAAGTACCGTGTTCGAGACATGTCCATAATAAGTTATTTATTATAAAAGAGGTCTGTAAAAATGTTTTTATACGTGCGGATAACGCTCAAATGTCAAAGATCCTGGACAAATCGCCTGGAAAAAATCGCTGATACACGGTTTGAGTGTGCAAAAATTAGCAGGATTGGTACAATGAACTCTGAAACAAGGAGCGGGACTGCGGCGCGGTCGCCCTGGTTGTCTGCTGCACCGATGCAGCGGCCCTGCTGGGCATAGGCATGGAGGAAAACCGATACGTCGCGATTTCCCGCTGCTTCGAGAGGTGCAGCAGACAACCAGAGTGCCCACGTCGCGGTCCCGCCCGCCGTTTACGGCCGTTTGGAGTTCACTGTACACTTTCCGGCTAACATGGTCAGTTGGACAGGGTCCAGCAGAAGAAGGCTTTGGCGCTGCTATGCATCCCAAATGGAGGGAACTGTAACCACATACAACTGTCGCTTCAAGGTACTGTGTGAAAATGGTACCTCATAACTTTTTATCACCCAACAATGACCAAAGAACAAAGAATAAGAAGCAGCAATGTTAACACTATACAGACTATTATTATACAGTAGAGAATGAGCTGCCAAAATCTCAAGATAAAACACCGGAACACCATGGAAACTGAGACTATTTAAGCAGACACACATGCTCACGGTAGACCTAGCTCTAACAAGCTGAAGCTGTTCACCCTAAGAACACCATAAAATGACACGAGTCTATTATATAATAACCTTTCTTCATACTGAGTACATCAATGGGACCTCATCAAGACGATAAGCAGCCATAAGTATCGAAAGATCGTTTCAAATACGGTTTAAGGATAGCCTAGTAAAGAGATCTCGCTTACACCAATGACATCGCATTGACGGCTTTGGTTAGGAAAGTCACTCTGAACACCCACAAATAGAAATATCACAGATAGCGTCAACAGAATATCTAGGAGGTATGTTTACATATGATTACAGAAGACACAGTGCAGTTCGGGGGATGGCATAGTTGATAATGTAACAGTTCGAATCGCTTTTCTGTAATTACAAATTTACACATGTGGTGTGTTTCAATAGTAATATTACTCATAAGAACAATAACTGGAACTCAAATCTCTTGTGGCAAACAACCTATTACTCGAGTGACCGAGATATTCAGTTTTTCAAGTAAATAAATCACTTGAGTGGCAAAATTTTTGAGTGCTAATTCGTGTGCCATTGCATTTATAGAAATATGTTTGTATGATGCAGGAATTTTAATCGAAAAAGAAATTGAACATCTAGGTACCAATACTTTTTGAAAGCAGGGTCGACGAAAGGGTCATAGGGCCATGTAGATACACTTCATTAAATCTGTCGATAAAAAGTAATTGAGACGGTCCAAGCTTGCACCGCTTGCGCGAGCCGCCTGTCTGTGGTTGTTGAGCGCAACCTTGCTCAGCTGTCCGAGGACTCTATTCATTAGAATTAAGAGTCACAGTTCTTAACGATACGATCCAAATACACTTTTTTTACAAAGAAAAACACTGGAAACACCTGCGCTAGAATCTGATGACTGGTGTCCTCGAATAGCTAAGCAAGGTCGCGCTCAGCTATCACAGGCAGGCCGCCCACACACGCGCTGCAGGCTCGGCCCGCCTCAATAACTTTCTACCGACTGATTTTGTGGCCTGTAACCGCAAGGATCTAGTAGTGCCGACAGAATTATTGCTGCTCAGAATGAAGTGTATAGTCCTCGAGCAGTATAGCATAGCACGTAACATGGCCATCGGTCCGGCGACTCCATTTCCGATAGGTATTGATTGTGGGCGGGCAGTCGGCGACATCGGACACCACTAATCAATACGTACCAGAAATGAAGTCACCGAAGCGAGCGATGGTATACGCTATACCTTTTGAGGACTATGCCGCGAGAAGCCTCAAGGAAGGGTAAGAGTTCATAACTAAGAAGCTGTTTAGTACCTAGATAGGATGTCTCACAGCAAAGGTTCTATCATGCCCCTTTCATCCAAATAAATTATTATAATTTGAGGAATAAAAAGAAACTCGTTATTTCTATTGATAAGAATCCGCGAAAAGGATCTGGGGCACACTAACCTTATTATCACTAGAGTTTCCTGCTTATCTTGACGTAACTGCGGAAATGCACGACCACACATAAGGTTAGCATGTAGCTGATGAGAATAAACATTGCTGTGACGTCGTCGGTGTTATGTGTGTCGATGGTAAGATTTACAAGACCGGTGAGAATATTGGCTAGTAGGAAAAATACCAATGCAGACTTATTTATAGACGTTGTCAGGCATGGTTGCACACCACACCAAGGGCTGTCATCTGAAAAAAATAAACTTGGATGCTCTTTGTATTCATACAAGCCAAAAACAGAGAAGGAAATGTTCGTACCCACGCAAAAATGTGGGACATTCGCTGCCCAAGCTACCACTGAGAACAACTGCACGCTTAGAAAACCAGCCAGTGCAAATGTTAGCACAGACATCTGGAAATTAAAAAAAAGTCAGATCACAGCGAAAAAAAAAGCCTATCGCCTTCACACCTGAGCAAAGACGTAGGTTACGTTAACAACACGTCTACAAGGAGGTCCAAAAGCGTATTCGGCTCCAAGCTGCATCAGGAAGAATAGTAAGGCAAACACATACAGCCTCCAACAGCACTCAATCCACGATTTTACACGGATTCTAAGCATAACATGGAATAGAAAACAACCTATTCAGAACGTACAGTGAACGACTTACCCTGTCTTGGAGATGAAACAGGCCAATGCATCAGATAAATAGTATATTGTGAGGTAACCCATCAATGAGCAAATACCTTCTGCATTCGCAGAGAATAGGGTGTCTCTCTGATTGTCACCATCCAGAATCCAACTCTGCATAAGAATATGGTTATTTTTTACCACTAAAATTAAACGTGCACCAGGAGGGCTTTACTTTCTAGGAAGCTGTGGATGTATCAAGAAAAATAAATACGATTGTATCTAAAAAAAAAATCAGATAATAAAATATCTGAAATATACAAACGACAGCGAACTACATAGTAAGAAAACACTTTCTAAGATGAAACATCAAGCAAAAGGAAGGCAAATACCTCATCCAAAATGTAAAATAATACATTATGGAGGTGATACAAACAAGTAATTACGAAAGTTTGAAAAAAAATCAAAAGAGGGTGGTAAAAACATTCTTTACCCACCTCATACCCTTGCATAAGCATGGTCTGCTGCATTGTTCCAAAGAGACATGACCAAAAGAGGGGAAACTTCCTTGGTAAGGCATTTGAAACCACCTGTAACATGCAGCTTAAAGCTAGCATAACCACTAACTTGAAAAAGAACAGATGGAATAGATTACCTTGATCACTGCCAGAGTATAAAAGAAATTCCAATGCACACCATATTCAGTAACATGTTGGGGATAGTCTAGAACTGTAAGAATAGTTGTACGCGCCAAGCCTATCAATGGAAGTATCACGTATGACGAACGAAGCCAACGGTTCCAGCTGTAAATAAAGCATATTCTAAAGTCTACCCGAGATGCAAAATGATTACCCAGAATGAAATGTCCAACGAACCCTTTGTGAGTGGTTTTGCCTTCCCAGGAATTTCCTATTTTGAGTCTGTTCGTAACAGCAGAGGCAAAAACAAATCCAGCAACGCCCAGATCCATCAAGCTGTGACCGTATTTCTCTAGAGAAAAAGGCTTTCAGATTGTGGCTTGACTCATAAATTTTTATCTTCTTATAATGCAGGGATACCTGTCTTGGCACAGCGACGAGGGAAAACAGGAAAATCCACTGCTAATATAGCGATGGCCACTGAGACCAACATGCACGACCTGCAACACCATTGCCTTTTTAAATAGCACGAGGAATGCGTGGCAATTAAGCCCAATATGGTCGAGGTAAATCAAATGTCACCCACAGGGGTTAAACAAGAGTAAATAAAATGAAAACAAAACAATCTGACCGAATGGACTCACCTAAAGTACGTGAGGAAAGTAGTCGGTTGATGCTGCTCATCAATAATCCTATTTAACACTACTTTCGTCGATGGACGATCAGGTGACATTAAATACTCGCAGATAACAAATACTAGAAGTGTAGCAAGGCATGCGAAAAGCACAGAAGTGACCAGTAATAGTGACTGCGAAAGAATTGTCATCACTAGTAGCGCAGGAAACACAAGAAACACATAGTCTAGGAAAAACTTGGACCTGAAAAGAAATGCATGAACAAATAATAATTCCTTTCACTGCACACAGTCTTACTCACCAGAACTTATAAATGCTAGTGTTAAACTTTCTACCGAGAAAAATCCATGGTAAAGACACATTCCTTACAACAAGAGCAAGGAAAACCACAAATTCACCGAGGAAAAGCTGGAATATTAGTGAAACACTATTAGGATAACATTCTGTGGTACGAACATTGATTCTAAAGTTCCAGATGAAAGTGGCCCACCTCTCTTTGGGCACAGCCAGTGTAGGTGCCGACGAAGGCAGCATGATCATCCACACGACCCATTCAATTACGGCTGAGTACACATCAAAGAGAGTGGAAGCCTTGTTCTGAAACAGAACATGAGAAACCGGAGTAAAACTTTAAACCCACCTGTTTCTCATCAGAGAAACTCGAAAAGCAACAACAGCCATCAGAAATCAAACGGAGCTTACCGACAAGGAAAAAAAGGAGAATTGGAAGTTGTTTAAAGTGTTTTATCGAAACCTAAAGCATTCCACAACAGAAAATTGACCCGTAATTCTCACTGGCAAGATTATGAAGTGATACATGTGACTAACAGAAAGCTGAGTCAAAGCCTGTCAGGATATATGACTAAGAACCCGGAGTTGTTCAGCCGACCGTTTCGAAAGAGCAGAAAACGCACGCTTTTACAGCAGACTACAGTGAAAAAATGTAGAGCACCAGTGCTGGAAGTTTCCTTACAAAATGTATGCAATAAATTTCCCAGAGCTTCTATGTTCTGGATAAAAACCACCCTACTTAGATGAAAAAAAAAACGACCAAAGCGGCCAGGAATGAAGAGATCAACAGGGCAACAAATTGAAAATACTAAGTCAATTCCTAACAAAAGTTGATTCAGCTAGAAACAGAGTGCATCTACGGTATATTCGTTCCATTCCTGCGCTGACAGCATTCACTTGGTAATGCTGTCCAGTCGTAGACGTATGAATACCGAACACGAAACTCTTTTTCGCATAAAACACGCAAATTCACCTGAAATAAAAAAAAAAACAGTGAAACCATTGGAAAAAAGGCCAAGCACTCAGCAGAAACTGACCAAGTTACTGTACAACTTCTCCATCTCGGCAGGAGATTTCTTGTGAGTAATGAGATACTCATTATTACATCCTCGTGACTTCCACTCTGTATCGAAACGTGGATCGTGTACGTACTTGATATCGAGGCCTGACAGAATACCTTGTAGCCAAAAATAAGTTTTACCCAGCTCCTTGTTTACTCACCAGCCAGCCAAGCACCAACAGAAACGTCTTCGTTCTTGTACATTTTCAATAGCCTTGAATTAAGTGCTAAGTAACGAACCAGTTCATAGGAGAGGACGTAACCACCGCCGAGCTAAAGAGGACGACGTTAAATTCGGTAGAATATTCAAGGCGGGTATATACTTTTATTGCAACGTAACTATCGTCCACATAGAGCTCTAATTTGGAAATCTAAATGTATAAAGAACTGACGTGACACATGAAAGAAACCACAGAGCAAGTGATGAACAAAGGGAGAAAACAAGAGCGGAACTTTGTGCAGTGTCGTAAACAAGCAAAGCAAACGGAACAGACAATACCTGATAGGGTAAATATCGGTCACACAGTATCCAATCCGACTCGCGCCATTTCCCTTTGCGGATAGGCTTCGCTCTACCGTCAAGGAATCCCCAATAGAGGCGAGGGTGCTGAATGTCCTTCAAGGCTTTGATCATAGCTCCAAGACGGACAAACGAGTCAGAGTCTACCTAGAAAATCCGTTTTAAGTGGGAAAAATGGTGAATCTTCAACGCTATGTGAATGTGAGCACAGCAGCATTCTCCGCCACAAGACGCTTCAACGGCACACCAAGAATACTAATGATAACTATGAAAGAAGTCTTGGTGACGTCGCTCCAACAACATGAAGGACATAATGCGTCAAAATAGTTAATTTAGCATATGAATCGAAGAGAAACGACAGTGTCAAGTTTCTCCTGCTCTGCTTATGCTCGTCTATTCACATTTGCAAAGGTTCAACTTCATAAATTTTTATTTCTGCCGGCTATAACCTCAAAAAGCGATCGAACACAGTCTTGGCATACCGTACATTCTATACTACGCCCGAATACTAATGATTCCGCAACAAAGCAAAGGCAAACCTTTAGAACATAGTGGAACTTGAAGTTCTGATATGCGTACTCCATAGACCTTAACGTCTTGAGGGCCAAGTTTGTGTACGCCTCTTCCAGATTATCAATTAAGGCAAGATCACCATGAACTTGTTGCTCTTCCTCCAGATGAAGACGCTCAGTTTCACTGCAAAAGGACAGAAAATGGACGTCACTTGGAGAAGAGGCCGAAATAAAGATGTTCTCAGACGAATTCGCGGTGATAACACCACGCTTAAAGGCAGCACCCACGGAAATTTTCGTGTTGGAGATTTCGCTGAATTTCAAGGTTTTCAGGGACGACGAACTCATAGGCAGTGATGAAATAGAGTGAAACACGCCGGAAGACGAGAAATGAAGGCACTGTTTCCCATGCGTCCACAGCTCGGACGAGTTTTCCGCTGAGAGTATACGAGCGTATTGTCACGAATTCTCGTGGATAGTACGCATTCCATACTCTACACTGTACACTATTTCATATACAACATGATACATTGAGCTAGACCACTCGTAGCATGCCAAGTCAATAGCGTTAACTGGCGTGGCGGACACCAAAACGGCCACGCTCGGCTCTGTGTCCACGGCAGTATCTCCACAGATAGGCCGCTTTTTTAGGTGTTCAAGTTACCATTGTGACTATCTAGCAGCTGACCACATGCAGAATGAATTACCTCGGAAGTGAGGATTTCCGTGGGTGCTGCCTTTAAATAAGTAGGTATAAATTCGTAGACTTGCGAGCGTTTGTTCGACTTCTCAGAACTTCAAAAATAAGTTTTTGAAAAGTAAACAAAAATCCTTCGTAAAGTTGAAAATCTTCACCCCAGTTTCTTGGTTCCAATAGGGAAGCGATGCATAACCACGGCGGGACCTTTTCGCGACAACCGCAGCCATGTGTCTCGAATCACTGCTCGCACCGCACTGTCATTAGGCGAGGACATAATCATGACCAACAAATAAGTCTCGTCGAGTGCTGTTTGTGCAGCTGCTGTTGCCGCTTCAAAAACATCAGTTCAAATTAACAGGAAAAAGTACATAAAGCTAAGAAAACGTACCAGGAGAATCTCTGTGTGGCGTGCGTATATCAGCCATGCCTTCAGGAGCACATGTACAATTATACGATATTATTAAAGTGCATACTACGCAAATACCTATCGCAGCAAATAAATATTTTCGGAGAAATGACATCTGAAAGTGGTATAGCACTGAATATAAGCAAACGAAGTGCACAAAGCCTTGTCAACAGTGCATTTATCTGTACTAAATCATATCACATGCAAATGAAGGACTTAATAGTAATAAAATACGACGAGAAGCAGATGACATGCATAATGAAACCGAAAGTATGCGCTTAACAACTCCAGCATCGACATTAGCCTAGTGAAGCCTTACTCTTCAATTCCTTAGTGATTCACCTCGGTGAAAAACTTCGTCATCAGTCAGCGGATGCTTCCTAACCCCGTAATTACAAAAGCATCTAGGCTTGCGTTCTCATTTTATAGGTATATCCAGCCGATTCGTTTTGATAGTGCGTATGTCATAGCAGCGGCGCAGCTGGCACTGATGCACGCGGCGCGGTTGGCCCAACAGCTGATCCACGATCAACCCGACATCTTCGGTGAGTTTTATCGCTTGTTTTCTTTTATAGTTATACTCTAAGGACTAAGAAGGAACTATCACAAGAGGAAACAAGCAACAGCGGCGTCCTCCACAATCCTTGCAACAAATAAACTAGCGATTTCGCCAAGTGACCTCATGAGAACCAGTGTTACCTCGAAAATATAACATACATAAATAAAGTATGTATAATCAAACGAAAAACATCAATAACGCAGAAATACACAAATCAGCACCGAATGTTTATTCTCTATAATCTCCAGTATAATATTATCACATAATCTATCAGTTCACTAGTCAATGAATACACATACGCCAAAAACTAGTAATACGGGTCGCAATACTTCAGTAAGAGCGAGCATATCAATCACGATAAGAGAGGACAGGAGTATAAATAAACCAATTTCTGGATACGACACTACATAGAAGGTTTTAGCACTCTGAGGCATCTTCGAAACCGTAACTTCGGCATGGAAATGAGACTGAAAAAAAAACGTACTTAGCAGCATAACTGCTTCAGATTACCATCGAATCTGAACTGCACTGTGATGAATTGGGGAATCTCAGATTACGAACGGTTTACAAAAGAAAAATGGGAAAAATTCATATTTCCATAACCGGAATGCTAGCAACTAAATGGATATTGGGCTGGCCAAACTACCTTTCAATAGCTTGCCCAGCGGCAAAATTAAGAATGGTTCTTAACCACGAAGAGAAGTGCACTCATAGATGAAAAAGAAGCCTCATTCCGTTGAAATTGAGTTCAATACCGAAAATACCCGGTTTCAGTGTAAAAATTGCAAGAAAGGGCTAATACCCTCACAAAAACACTACTATTCCGATCAAGAGCGCTACCGGCGGCAGATCTCCATACTTTTTTGGTTTGCGTTTTATAATTTGCGCCATGAGCAATGGTAGCCAAGTAAAAACACTATGCTAGCACTCTTAAACAATTTTTAACGGAAAAACGACATGACTTTTCTTTCATAAAATTTCTGATGCTGCAAATGATGGCAAAAAAGAGAATGATGCAGCGGTGTTCTCACTTGTTTTAATTTTAATTCTCGTATGCCTCCTCAACCGGTAGGACGCAACAAAAACTTCAAAAGGGTGCATCCTCAAGAAACTGCAGACAAAATTCCAAAAAAGGACCGCTGAGAAGGCGCACGCCTCGGGATGAATAATAATTTATAGTCGATTTCATTAGGGAAAATACCTGGAGAGACGTCAAAGAGAAATAGAATGCGGGAAGGTGCGCAACAATGGCGAGAAATGCAACCAATACGCATGAATTATCCACCATTCCCCCTCGCAGCTCAATAGTTAGTGATGATAAGACTACAAGGGTAAGGTACAGACCATTCAAGTTCTAAGAGAGCCTCTGTACTTGCGACGGTTGCCTTTAACCCAACCATAAACCGGAATCTTAACCCCACCAGTTCTCAGTAGCTAAGTTCTCGGACTACTATAAAATATTTGGTGGACAAACACGTGGAAACTACCATTATCACAGATGCTTCAATTCAATTATTGATTAAACCCAAACCAAAGCTTAACACAAAATCTGACCACTTCGTGCCATCGAGAGCAAATAGAAATGTCGTAAACGAGGAATATCTTGAATAAGAGTAAGGAAAATTATGGATACACGTACATGATGATGTACATAAAGACTATTTGAAATGGGAATCCTGTTCTTGCGCAGCTTGTATCATATATCTAACTGCAAACGCAAGTACCACGACGCCTGCAATCACAATTAGATTCGACATGAGCGACGAAAGGCCCGACGACGGCTCGGCAGCACTAAAACAAAGATGAATCTGCCAATGTGTACAGCAAGTTAACCAAGATTCAACAATGAGTTTTAAAGTTATCAACTTCACTGGAATTACTGAACATTCATCCAAACAGTAGGTTTTCAAAACACCATTCTGTTCGCCCGTTCCAGTTTTCTCTTGGAATAACCATAGCATTACCATTACTTTTTAAGTAAGTAAGTAATTAACTCGTCAACACAATCCATATGAAGCCTTATGAATATGTTGGTCGACTACTTTGAAAAAAAAAACACAGAAAAACAAAAAGTAACCTTCGCAGTCGTTCCTCTTCCTCTCTTAACGTGGCCTCTTCTGCGGTATTTGTCTCGCTAAGGTCCTTCTTGATCTCTTCAACAACATCGGGAAACAGATCGCAAAATACACGGTCCTATAAACGTATAATATAACAAATGCAGTACACTTGTTCTGGACCACATCAAATACCTTCAAGTTAAAAGCTTTACTGCGGCGGGCGAGTATTCTCTTCTCTGCATCTGATGATGTGATACTCCCCAAGGTTGGCGCAGTGTCATTCATAAAGGATAATAGACCAGTGATAATGGTAGAAACCTAAATTACAACACTTCCTTCTGATCTACCGAGACATAAGATCAAAATCATAGCCACTCTTACCGTCCAAGCAGGATTCCAAGTATCTGGATGGAAATCGGAGATCGACAAGCATAGCCTTGTGTTTACTTGGAACCGTCCACTGGGTGTAATCATATAGATGGACGGGGGCTTGAAGGGAAAGTCATTCGGGAAAACTAATTTGCCGTGATACACACCACCTGAAAGACACTGAGGTGGTTGATAGCCAAACCACATTGTCAAAACACATAGATCACTCTTTGAAATGTTCGAATATTTCTGTGGATTCAACATCTGAATAAATGGCCGAAGAATCAGCAAATGGTCAGAAGGAAAGAGTTAAGGAAGAATACAACCGAAGAAATAGGTCCAAAAACACCGATTTATCAGAAGTTAACAACGGATGGGTATATGGCGCATTCTGGAGGAGAAGGGCTGTTGTACTGTTATCCCCCCCCCTCTCCCCTGACAACCCAGAAAAAAGTACACTCGGACTTAAAAAGACACTGTTCCCAGTGGCGGATACTCAGTCAAAATTAACCAGCGTGCAGCGCTGTGGCGCAGGTTTGACAGAGCAGGACACCACTGCTGGCAGCGGCAAACGGACAGATAATCGTTGAGCTCGGTCGGATCCAGACAACGCTTCACCCCCCTCGCCATTCCAAAAAATAATATTCGACACTAATGTAGTTAGTAACTATAAAATTTATCAAACATGATCAACACAAACCTTCATAAGGGGTGTTCGGTGCGCCAAATATAATGTAATGCCATTCGAGAATGTTCTCCTGTAATGGAGCTGCTCGTACGAATGGGACGGGTTCCTTCAACAGCTTCGCATAGTCTTTCTTTAATCGTGCTGTTGCTGTTACCGACGCCACCATTGATGTACCTGAAACATTCATTGATTTTGCAGGAAATACAACACCGCGATCAATATAAGACTAAGGAGAATTCTAGCTCAAATCCATGAGAAATTCGTGATTTCTTTTAAAAAAATATCTATCAACGACAAACTTAATGGGGTATTTGCGGGCTACATTTCTGCATTTGGTGGTTCCTTTATAAATCATACTTGGTTTAAAAAGAGCGAAAGTTAACAGCGAACAAGAACAGCAGAAATCGGTTCTCAATATATGAGAGTTCAGTGGTCCGCACCATCTATCCAAATGCACCGTGACACAGAATCGCTCCAGAGCAAAAGCGATGGTATCAATGAAATGTGCGGATGCGCAGACTATCAGAATGCAAAGGCGCAAGTGATGGGGTGTGTGAGAGTTGGTCTGCTCCCCTGGACTGTCTATATGTAAAACTCATTTTATTTATTTAGATTTTCAAACTAGATCATGGAACACATACAGAAATAGGCTTCAAAGCGAATTTAATTGAACCTGACCTAAGCAGCCCCCCCTGCCAATCTACTGAGCCAAATAAATCTCACGGGATATCCCATAGTGCTCACAAAACAATATTGTTACGAAACGCGTACCGTACGAGTACTTGTGCATAAATTCGCAACTCAGACATCCCCACGCTTAATGCAGGACAATTCAGAAACGTCACTACGACGCGCCGTAATAAAATGCGGTACCACAGTTGCACTGTTTTTGAGCTACAGTAACTTCTTTGGGACGCAGCTACACAATTTCTTTTTTTCTCTAATTTCTCCTGAACTATTGCTTCTCGTGGAACTCACCATGATAAAGGTAAAAGAAAACTTAGATATATAACAAAGGTCTGTACGAACAGTAACCTCTGCAAGTCATTCTCAACAAGTCATCTTTACTGTGAACTATTTATAATTTTTCAGGAAAATATTATTACGCAAAATTACACATGTTCAACTAAATACAGCAGCAAGCGAAGAGAGCTCAAAGCGAATAGAAAAAAAAACGTCCACTGAAGAGACGTCCACGTACATAAGACCGCAATGAGTAACCACTAACCACGGTAGCAGAGAAGAGAAATGAACATCTTGGAAAAATCAGCAAATGATATGAACAGCAAATTATTATCAGACGTAAATACAATATATGACCTGTGAAATATTGACCGTGAAGTAATTGCATAATAGCATCTCCATAATTTTCTACGACCTAATAATCGATACACGTGCCATAAGAGGGGCTACAATCAACTATATCTGTATACATACAGTGCAATTTAGACCTACACATCAGCAGGCAACATCAGTGTTCTCTTTCCTGAGAAGAAATGAGCTAAAAGGGCATAACTAGAACTCTTATTAGTAACCATAATTTGCACATATGTTACAAAATTTAACGGTTCATGATCACAAAACAGCTCAACCACGGAAAGCTTTCTTGGGGGAACCATAAGTTCGAGAGCTTACACACGGTAGATGGTTCAAGCTAATTCCTGCGTATGACAAAAAAAGGTAAATACAGAGACCAAATCACTATAATTTTGTGCCAAATTTGGATTAGAATCTTTGCAAGGAACTGAGAGGAACGCATTCATGGACAGGAAAGCGTTCCAGCGCAGGAACAGTGTAAAAATCTCGACAAATCCATGGTCCTCATAACACAAACGATTAAGTTTGAATAACGAAATAATATTGAAATACAATAAAACTACTGCAAATACTAAACAAATATACACATTTCACTTTCAGAACATTTATCTTTAAATCAAAGCAAAAGACGACATGCTACTCCCCATCCGATAACTCAATTACTTCAACTTTCCTCATTTGAGGCTGAAGATGAGGCCGGACACTGTTCTCCTCCACGTTCGTGTCAGCTCGTCGTTTCTTCGCACTTCTCTGTGACAAAGCACTCCTGTGGTCAACGGAGGTAGAAGCGACTTCGGAAGCGGTAACAGTTCTACGATTGGAGAATGGAGTCGATGAACCTACCCCATTTTCATGAGCGAGTTCCTCGAACATCGTTGGAAACATTTTCTTGAATTCTGGACACTAAAACAACAGGCCATTTAGATTCCCTTCCTATCCATGTCATGAATAAAGTGACATCTTCTCGATTTAGTTGTTCAGTCAAAATACACATTCTTCAGCAGCACGCGAGTAAAGAGTATTATTATGATAAGGAAGACCCACCGCAAGATTCCACGCTATGCTGTCATTTGCGTATTTTCGACGAACCGTGTTGGATTCATTCAAGACACCAGCCGCATAAGTTTCCTCGTTCATGAAGCTATGAAGTCCTACCTACAGCCATAAATGTTCCGATTACGGGTTTAAATGTTCAAAAAGCTATGAACAAAAAATGAACAAGGTAAACGACTTACGAGAATGGCCGACACTGTCCAACCAGGGTTCCAAGATTCTGGATGGTAATCCGAAATCGACAAACAAAGCCGCGTATTGGTCACAAACCTGTGATGAGCAGTGGTAAAGAATCGAACACCAGTTCCCAGAAATACTGAAGAAAAGAATAACCTTCCATTCGGGGTTAGCATACAAATAGCAGGAGGTTTCCAAGGAAAATCTGGCTGGAAAACCAATTTGCCATAATAAAATCCACCTAAAATGAAAATTTTGAGGATGCTTCATCAAAAATCGATAGCATCGATTACAATTACACAGACTTCCTTAATAGGCGTTTACTCTACCCAAACCAAAGATTGGTGGAACGTTGAAAAAAGTATCTACTGAAAACTGATCCTCGCCTTCGTAGGGAGTGTCCGGTGATCCTTTGATCACATAGTGCCATTCCAGAATGTTCTCTTCATTTGGCATAGCAATGATTCCATCGATAGGTTCACTCAGCAATCTCTGGAAGTCGCGCTGAAGACGGCGTGTCGCTGTGGGGCTGGGTTGCTCAGCTGGTCGGGGAAATGGGTCGAATGGCTGCACGAACATCCTGCACGCTAACACTAAGATTATGACGGATTTGGAAAATGGATTTAGTAGAGAGCGTATGGATAGAACTGAGAGGCAACAATATGTATGCAAATGAGTTTCGCCTGGCAAAGTTCATAAAGTTTCTTAACGTACATCAAAATGATGATAAGAACAAATAGCCGATTGCGAAAACAATTCATCAGACATCTAGAACAGCTACTGACTGACGTTTATTTAGCTCTCCCAATGTATCGTAATGATGGAACCGAACACTATATAGAACAAGCCAAGCTCTCAATAGGGTAAAGAAAAAACACAAGAGAATAAATAAAACACAAATAGGGTTATCGTATCACCATACAAGTTTGCACTATTATTCACACTGCCGATTGAGGATCTCCCCTGTTACTCAAGAAGAAAAACAAATTGCGAGTCCACAGGAATGTCTCAATCTTCACAATCGTGTTACTTTAGAAACTTCTGAAAGAAATCCGTCCAAGAAAGATCGCGAAAGTTCACTAACAGAATATGCTTGGAATACCATGAGGAAGCCTACTTACAATAAATCACCACCGGTAGAATTAGTTTTACTTGGAGGCTGCGTTGGAGTAGTCCTGCGGACCTAAAATTCATTGAGCTTAGAAATCGAACCACTACAGTGACACAAAAAAAAACTTTGAAATACCGCAGAAGATCCTGGAGGAGGAGGTAGTAGCGGTATACTTCCTCCAACCGGTGCAGGAGGAGGGCGTGGTCGAGCAGGAAGCGGTTGTCCATCAGGGCCCTTCTTCTGAACAAAGAGAAGTAGAAACCCTAACAGCTCCAACATAATCAATTTTGAGCGATTTTGGGGAGAAAAAGTTGTGGAGGAAGTGGACGAGGATACTACGTCACCTTTCAGCACAATTTTGTGAATTTCCTTTGTGTATTCGTCTCAGGATAGTAGTCGCATATAAAAAACTTATTGTTTTTACAATTGAACAAGCTAAATAACTCGTTAGTTGAAAAGTTTAATTGATGTGCGGTGAAACGTTTCGTGCAGATTTCAGAAGTAGACTAATACATGACGCATTATTAGGCCTTCTAGACTAGGATTCATGAGCACATTATCCTCATATATAGAAGCCTGGAACTTGGTCGAATGGCTCGTTTTTTGACTTAAAGGACGCACAGTTTCTTCTCTTCTCAGGACTCAATATGATACGGTACCATCCCTTCAATGCGGCTTGAATGCTCCGAATTTTTGTGATCACCCCTGAATTCTGCTACCACAGGACAACATTGTACTGTGGTCAGTGGCGGGCGCAAGGGGGCGGCCATGCCATCACCCACCTTCCTTGTCACATTCGTTCACAAGTGCAACAATGCAATAATCAGACTGTCCCATTTCAAATGCACGTCGAAAGGTAAAAAAGGAAAATCAGGACAAGATCAAGCTAAAACTTACACCAATGTTAATGGAAATGGTTTGTCCCTCCTTGAAAGCAAGATCTAAGCTTGGTTGGGCAACTTGGCTGGTCTGCTCCAGCTCAGCGGACTTCTCAATGTATTTGAAGTGATCCTGAACCAGGTACTTTCACTTTACAAGATAACGACTACTTCGAAATATAAGCTTCTAAAAACACCACATTGCAATCAAAAGAAAATTCGAGGCTGAATATATTTAGCGTTATTAATTAATACTACTCGTAGCTAAATAATTCAAATTAAGTAATATTCTATCTATTAAAAACGCGTTTTGAGTTAACTTACATCGAAGTCATTACAAACTAAAAGTGGGAGAAACAAATGCAAACAATAAATACATATAATTTGACCAAAACTCAAAAACAACCAGAAATTCAACTCAATTACCTGTAAGGCAACATTCAAATCGAAAGAATCTCCTCGATCTGCAAAACCACATCCAACGAATGCTGTCTGGCCCGCATCATTTTTCAGGCGAATAACGAAATATCGTGAAGAATCGATGACGGGTTCAATGCAAACACCAGGAAAAGCATCAATAGGACACTTCGCGTATAGTGCACCTCAAAAATTAATAGTCAGCCATAATGTCTACTGCAACAGATATTTTGATATCATAAAAAGATTTCACGAAGAAAGGTATTGAAAAAAAAATAAAAAAGAAATAAATAATAATAAAAAGAAGAGGTAAAATATTGGAGGGGGAAATAATTAGAGTAACACAGTTATATGCAGTGCCAGCGGTGTTGACTGCGGAACGTACCTCGCAGTTCAGAACTTAAACAACGAATGCGAAGAGTTTTAGGGAAAATGTAACGAACTAGTGGCTTTGTAAATGCAGTGTTGCCATATTCTATTTGGCGAACGCGAACAGAGTGGCCTTGTGAGCGTTAGTAAGGTTGTGAGCCTGCCGAAGACGACAACGGACGTTGTCGACATAAGAGTCGATAGAGCGAGTCGAACTTGGTTGATGGAGGCCATGCAATTCAAAATTGGCCGTCCTATGCGACGCTCATCGTGCGGAGACAGCTTCTTCTGCCTTCCAGACTTCTGGCGCTTGTACTCATGAAAGGCACTATAGAAAATTTCGCAGACAAGCATTTTTTTTTTTGTAATGAACTCAAATTGTCCTGAAATGTGATAGAAATAGCTTACAAATATCAATTCCTAAGAACTGAAAATAAAGGGTGGTTCCGAAGGTAAGAACATCGGAAAATTCGAAATTAGGCATCCCTTCCAGTTATGAACAGAGACGAGCACTTGTTTCTGTTCAACACCATGGGTTCGTATCATAGCGAAGGAAAATGGGGCGTCACCAGGCTACCGTGACTGGCTCATCAATTAAATGCGCCAATCATAGTAACCTGGTAACGCCCCGTTTCCCCGCATAATGATAGAGAACCCAACACTATAATTCAAGCAGATTCATGCAGATGCTGAATAATTATTAGCAGTAGGATTATAAAGCTGTTTTGAGTTATTCATCCTGATCACAGTTTCATAACGTTCAGTACGAAAACTACATGGATGTGAGTGTTGGTGAACGATTCTTTAATGATGAAGATCATCGGATGTGGAGCAAAACTGTGTTAGTACCAATAATTAAAGGAAAGTATGAGAAGCCAATATCACACGAGGTTCGAGTGATTCACTTCAGTTGGACAACAATTTCTTGAGGAATAAGTTTTACAGAGAGAGTAAGACAGATGGCGACACTGGGCGAACGATGACTCATCGCTAGCTGACTTCAACTACTCACTGCATCACCAAACTATGTTTCGGTCACACAAGTACTCTTTTTAGCACTAAGTGATGCAAACGTGAACGAAGTTTCGCTGTAGCAACAGTTTGATTTCTATAATGAATAGTAATTACCATACGAAAAGACGTATCCACTAATTTTTCAGTTCGGGTGCTACTCTCTTCTTACTTTTCCGTTTTAACACCTCCGTCTCCCATCTACAATTGCTGTCTTGTGCATTTGAAAGCTTCTACGCTCGTCTTTATCCGATTCATACATAAGATGGAACTGATTCAATACGCCGCTCGAACACCCAGTTTTTTCAAACTGTTGCAGAGAAAATCCTCACTTAAAAAGGAAAAAAAGTGTTGGAGCTGTGCAGCTTGCATAATTGGAGTCGAAAGTAGTTTGATATGCATAGTGGAGCGGCCGACAGAGAAGAGGGCAGAAAGGGGGGGGAGGGATGGGACGTGGGAAAAAAAAGCAAGAGAAGGTTTCTGTGTACATAGTAGTACGTACAATACGTACAGAAGATTGAATAGCATTCTTTCCAGGACATGATGAAACAACGCAGAAACGTCGGACCATAATCCATAAATGTACCCACCAGATGTTTTATCTTCTAGCCTAAGTTCCAGCCGCTTGCCGATAGCGACCAATTTCATTCGGCCTGTCCAATCTGGCGCATCCAGCTTCCAATCCGCAGCCCTGTACATAACGAAGTGCCATAGTAACCCATGTAGAGGTTGTTCGTTACAGATGAATAAGACAGAACTAACTTGTGGCCTCGATTGGTTCCAAGCGGGGGAATGCGGTACACGAAGATTTCCGGTTTGACAAGTGCTACACTTTCGTATTCTTCGTCCATTCGTTCGATATCTTAGGAATGCAGAGCGCTAGCGACTAGTTTCAACTATTTGCAATAGGAAGGCAATGGAATGCACAGCACTTTGTTGAGTAACCTTAAAATCACTACATATCTTATTGAAGGATGACATTTTAAAACGAAGGATAGGAAGTGAGTCCGAAATAACGACAACATTTCAGAAGATGTACATAGGACGGTGAGCAGGACGGAATTCGAGTCGAATTGCTTTTAAAACATGAATTCGATTATGTTCGTATGGAATGAACACATAGACATTTGAAACAGGAAGCAGAACACTAAGAAGAAATGCGCGAGGGCGATGATGTAACTCCAATTCTTTGAATGACTAAATGACAACGAAAACTGGGACTTTTGAAGCCAAGAAGAATTTTTATAAACGATCATCAATGTATTATTGAATTTCGCAACAAATAAAATAATAACGACCGTAATGGAGAAAATATTGAGACTGATTAGAAGGAAAACGTGGCTCTCCATGTTTCCTTGCTCATTTTCAAGTCTAGTAGGGCTCATACGGAAGCAAAGACGTTTTTTACGCAACAAATGCAGCAAAAGCGAGCATCAGAACGTGAAAACGAACACTACGGAAGGAACCTCACATAATCGAAACGCAGTTCATCACGCCGGGCAAAATCAATTGCTCGTCATTGCGCTTTTTCTGTAATTGCGACGAAACACCTTACTTGTCGCGATTGTTCGGGCTGGTGCCAGGAAAAAACTGTTGATCCCGGCCTGGACTTTCTGCACTGTATTCACCTTGTTTACTGACGTTTACCTACTCTAAGTGGAAGCAGTAATAGTTCACGATAAGCTAATCACAAAAATAACAAAGTGCTGCTGGAATGATGAAGCGGAGGGATGTTTAAAAACGACCAGGATCTATTTGCACATCAAATCTTAGTCCGCAACCTTGTCGTTCCGCGAAATTTAGCTCTCACCTCTTTAT
>JARK01001623.1:90457-110703 GCA_000688135.1 Ancylostoma ceylanicum
ATAACCCAGCTCAGTCTAACTAAATTCCTTCCTACGTTGTTATATTACCTTCTATTCATCCAAACGTTTTCTTCCAATTCTGCAACTCATTGGGTGTTTTTGAGGACCGGGAAACTACATATGCTGGGTTTCTACCAAATGCTCTCTCTGTTTTATTGCTTATGCTTTGTTTTGTACTTTGCTTCTAGTGATCTCCAAAATTAGTGGTAAATTCAGCTATCGCTTTGAAAATATGTGCTAACATTTTTTATTTTCGTTTGGTGCTCCAAGTCACTGAAGGAGCCCTTCAGCATAGTGTCCCTGACAGATTCTTTGGTCTTCAGTTAAGCTAGTCATCCGAGCCCTGCCATCCGTTGGAACATTCATATGCTACGTTCAGGTTAAAGTGACAAGTAGGATACGTTTTACCTTGGAAACCATCCTCATGACCCAGTCGCGGTTGGGTTTTTTGAGAGAAGTTTTGGACTTTCCTTCTGGATCCCTGGTAAAAAGTCTGACCTAGTCAGAAAAAAAAAATGTAAAAACAAGAGAACCTATTAGTTAGGTCGTTGCAGTGTGTTTTGCTGCGCCCAAAAAAAAAGGTTTGGGTTGTTATTAGATAGGATAAGGAATGGAAGGCTCAGACTTGGGTAACTCAACCGCTAATTGCGCACACAACTAGCTTCTTTAATTATCCTAGAAGTATTCGCATTTTCAACTTTCCAATATTTATCCCTTCTTCAGAGTGCTACATAACCAATACTGACTTGAACATCAAAAAAATTTACTCTATTGTTATAAGGTCATTGCTGCAGTAATTTACAGTCGTCCCAAAAAATACTTGCCTCCGGCATCCACCGCTCGTCT
This sequence comes from Ancylostoma ceylanicum, assembly GCA_000688135.1. Taxonomy (NCBI): domain Eukaryota; kingdom Metazoa; phylum Nematoda; class Chromadorea; order Rhabditida; family Ancylostomatidae; genus Ancylostoma; species Ancylostoma ceylanicum. The sequence continues at coordinate 91,304 of JARK01001623.1, forward strand.
GCTAAGCCGCGCTGCGCCTCCTATGCATTATCATACGTGCTGCGACGAGGCTCAGTCGACGCGCAGTTCAGCGGAAGGCAAGTATTTTTCGGAAAGACTATATTACGCAGTGATTAGGAAAGCCTTCATTCACATATCTGTTTGAGTGATGAACACCCTACTATTTTTCGGGTTTTGGTCCTGAAAGATAAGAAGTCCTGCCTAATATCAAAATAATCGTCGAGTCCTCGATTACATCCTTCAAAATGACGTTACCCTGCTGTTTTTTTTTTCAAAGTCAATCCGTTTTTTCAGCGCCGACCTGCCTTACGAATGGATGGGTCATCAGTGGCTAGTACAAAGGACACGGCTGGCGAAAGCAGTGACACTGCTTCCACCAGCTACCAGCCGTGTAGGTTATCATATAACACTGTTCATTGCTGTTTTTCATGTTATCCGTTTCAGTCCCAGAAATGAGTGCCGAACAAGAGTTCTTTCTTTACGAGCTAGAAACTACGGATTCAGGAAGCATAGGTCTAGTTTTGAGGTGAGCATTATCATATTTTTGTGGTGTACAGGGATGATTTATATGCTCAATCTGTTCTTTTCAGAGCCATATATGATTGCGGCGATGTTCGAAAGTTTAGCCGAGCGCTCGAGCATAGAATCCATCAGTATGACAGGAATATTCAAAAGGTATTGGGTTAAATATTTGGGTATCACCAAATTTGTCAAGTCATGACAGCGGAAGGAAAACGTGGAAGCTGCACCCTTTCGAGAACTTTTTTTTTACAAATTTTGATTTTTTTTTTAATTTTTGATTCTTTTTTTTTGCTAGATTTTTGAAACTTTGTGCTTTAACCCTAGGATTTTTGAGTGTAAGTCTATCAAAATACCATCTTCAGGTTTAGATTCCAAAACAAATGTACGAAGTAAAAAACGCGGTGTTAAAAACGAAATAAAACAAATTATAAAATTTAATGAAGTATTTTTATGCATCACTCATGATAGTGCACAGGCACGCAGCACCTGGGCACTATCATGGGTGATGCGGCGCGGCTCAGCAGACGGGCAGTGCTGTGAGATGCTAAGATGATTTAGAGCGACTGTATAGTATTAGTATTACTGTATAGTTAGACTGTATAGTTATCACGATTACCAGTGTCAGTTCAACTGAAATTAATGTAGTTCCATATTAGGTGTGCGCCTTCCATTATCAAGGTTTCGTGGACTCTATGCGAGAACTCTTGGTACTCAAAGAGCGCTGCGGTGATATAAAGGTAACACTCCTTGGAAGTCTTTTCATTTTCACCATTCACCACCTTACCTTCCTCATTGTAGCACGATGCAATTGCTATTAATGCTCAAATTCAAGCTGCAAGCGAAGATATTTCGAAAAAGAGTGAGGAAATCGTCAAGTACAGGTATACAGCACATTTTTTGCCGTCGACATTCAAACAATGCAATTTTACTCAGGAAATTGGAGAAAAACGCGTCCACTGCTATCGATCAGATATCAGTTTGTCTGCCAGTTTTGGAAAACTACGCCAAGCTTCAGGAGCTCATGCAGCTGAAGAAGTATGTCCTTTAACCATGTTTATTCGTGAATGGAAAAGCTCTTTTTGTTTAGATACTACCAAGCTCTGAAAGTTCTGGAAGAACTAGAGCACACTCACCTTGCTCTCGTCGAAAAGTATCGTTTTACCCAAGTTCTAGCTAAAACAATGTCTCCCGTTCGGAACGAAATAAAGGCCAAGGTGTGTTACTTTTCATAACCTCCTGTATCGGTAATGCCTTTTGATAGACTTTGCTTCTCAGGCATACTCGGAGTTCAAAGACTTCCTGGAAAATGTAAAGAAGGTCGCTTGCAGAATTGGACGGCATGCTAGTAGATGCGTAAGTCTTCCCGCTTTGCCTGGTTTAATATCTGTTTCATTTTTTGAACTTGTTAAGACTGCGGAGCAACACTCTTTCGGAGTCAGTGAGGCTGAGAGAGCTCGAAGATTGCAACAGGAGGCAAAACAGTAGTTTTTATACCCTCATATACTTTTATATGTTAAATTTGTTGCGTTGGGCTGTTCTGGTATAATTTTGTTTGTTCAGGAAGCTCGTTGATGTCGAGATTGCTGTATCAGCCGATGGAAGACTAGTTAAGAAGAGTGCTTCAAATGGTGCTGCTCCTATCCATTGCTCAGATAGTCTTGAGGTTGCTTGCAACTATTTTTCCTTCTTAAATATTTGTTCTGTCCTGCCAAATTTTCATTATTCTTACTGATCTGTAGTGCATGATCTAGATGTTTGAATAAGTGATGTCGTATGAATTATATTCCTAAAAAAACGTTTTAAGGATGACGAAAAGGTGTCAGCACAAGATCTCATCGATTTCACTCCAGTCCACAGGTCAGTTGTATAACATACAGTAGGCGTCAATGGCGGTGACCCGTCTGCGGCCTTGAATAGAACGCAGTGCGACCGCGCCGCTCACGCTAAAACCGTCGCCGCAGTGGCTTATCTGGGTTTTATTGATAGTTGTTCATCATATTTGATGATAACTAATGAGAAACTAACTGACTATCAAGAAAACCCCATAATTTGATGTCCCGGAGAGGATTCTCGCTCAAGCGGCGCGGTCGCGCCGCGTTCTGTTTGAGGCCGCAGGCGAGTCACCGCCATTGACGCACACTGTATGTATCTCCCTTCATTGTTCAAATAATCAGTTTAAAAAAGCTAACAATAAACACAACAAAGGTATGGGTTGCGATATCTGTTATTGATGCTCCACAATTTTCAAGATGCTGCCAAATCTTCAACGTTCTCGGTGCCAAAGAGGAATTTGATCAATTCTATCGCCAACAGCGAAAAGACCAGTGTGATCTTGTTATTGAACCTCCCACAAAGGTAACAGTCATGATTCTTTACTCTAATTCTGTTTTGTTGTTTCCACTCACTGTTTCCACTCCAATTTTTTTCCAGATGAATTCCCTAAAACACTATGTGGATTACCTTGATGAGATTATTGGCTTTTTCGTAGTTGAAGACCACATAATTATCACTGAACCTACGTTGGTCACCTCTTCTCATAAGGATCAGCTGTGGGAAAGCGCGCTAAAGACGATAGTGCATACTATGAATAGTCGTTTCGTAAGTTAATTTCCTTTTCATGTAATGGTCCTAGTATCAGCTTATCGCCGTAAGTAAAAAAGAAAAGAGGTGGATGGATTAGTTTTGAAAGAAAGTGAACATAGAGAAAAGAAATGAAGGTGTTTCCAGGGAGGTTGCCCCGATGTGGAGATGATGTTACGGATGAAGAAGGTCATTCTTCTATTTGCTTTGACCATGAAATCTTATGGTTACGGTATCGCTCCTCTATATTCTCTACTACAGAACTTTAGGTGATCCGGTGTTCATTTCTTTTTCTTTATTTCTTTCTTACATTTATGGAGGAATCAATGACAATTTCTCTGCAGTATTTCTCGATTTCTTTTGTCACTATCATGTCATGTCACTCTATTATTTCCTTTTTTTTTAGGGATCAGTACAACGAAATTTTAATGAGTGAATATTGCGCTCAATTCGAAAGAGATCTCGAGAAGGATAACTATGCACCGATTGTTGTGGAGGATGAGGAACAGTTTAGGGCCATTATCAAGGAGTTTCCCTTCTACAAAAGAAGTATGGAGCAGGTACTCACTTTTGCGTAGTATTTTTTCTGGATTGGTATTTTGCTTTTCATCTCTGATTGAGTGGCATTTATGAGCTTGGTAATCTCTGTTAGAGAAGTTCTTGCTGCTACCATCGGTAGTTTTAATAATTCTATGACTGGTAATGCGGATACTGATAGGTTATCTTATGAAGTGATTTTGTCAGGATAGAATACATGCCTATCTCAGCGTTAGGAGACCCCTTTTCCATTGATTCCCCACGGGCTTCTTTATTCATTTCATAGCTAATTAGCTCTTTAATGCACTGGCATTCACTCAAGCTGATCATAAGGTTCTCTTCTGAGGTCGAAGTTGTTCAACTCCTCAGAATTCACCGTATTTCTTCAGGAACAGTTCCCTCGTAAATTCCCGTACTCGCGTTTTGTCGTTTCTGCTTATTCAAAGGCAAAGTTATATCTTCAAGGATGTTTGAAGTTTATGGAACATCTCCAACTGACCCACTCTGAAATGGACGACACCGTTAGAAGGCAAGCCTTTTTTTACATCCGAGTTTTGAATCCATTTTGCTGCTTGTAGTGCACCTTGGTGTACTACAACATACCAAAAGCAGCGATTCTAAGATTTGGTTTTATTAACTCGTTTAATTTTTCCTTTTTAGGTACGCGAATGTTCTTCTTTCTCGTTGGTCCGGTAGTCTGAAATCGTTTGTGGAAAGGAAACTGTCGTTGGTGCAGGTATGCTGCCATTATTCTCATTACGTGGTTTGGAAACTGTGGGCCTACATCTGGGAGACCTCACATTGTGGACGTGTAGATATAATTTATGCAGCTAATGCTCCACTTATCAGTATTTCTGTTCAGTTGGTACAAATCACGATCAACATTGGTTACCTTGAAAAGTCATGCGAGTCCCTCGGTGTTTATATCACGAAGCTCACAAGCGGCAACGAGCTGAACGTATCGATGACTGCTCATCAGTTGTCGTTGTCCGAGCGAGTTTTTCGGGATGCTAGAAGCGAGGTATGTCTAATGAATTCCCCCAATCATGTAATTTTTGTATGGTTTTGGTACCTCTAGGTGGAGCAACAAATTGAAGTCTGCATAAAAGATAAAGTGGATGCTTTCATAGAACTGGCGCAGTACGATTGGGAGTTGCCGGCATCTTCAGGTTAGCCATAACTTTAACTCGATTAGTTTGATCATTTCCTCATTTATAAGTCAAATGGATTTTTCTGTAGAATAACTTCTACTCCAGAATGTTATAGTTTTGTCTTCTATACTTGTAACTCCTGCAAAGATTCCCATTCTAGGACATGCCTCAGAGTATATAAGCGATCTGATTAATTATCTCTCTACGACGTTCCTATCGTTCACGAACCTCCCTTCCGTTTTGGCTCGGCATGTTTGCATGCAGGTGAGCCATATTATCAGTACACTGTTTTCAGTCGTTTATCTCCCTTTATGTTTATATGAACTAAGTGTTGACCTGTTTGCCTGCATTCTCGTTTTGTATTAGGTTGTGTACAAATTAATTGCGTTTTTTGAAGGATAACTTCGAATGTTCATAGCTCAGTTCAAACGAAACTTTACTGAGCAAAATAAGCACCATTAGAATCTACACATTTTTGCCAACGTTTCACAAGATCATGAATCCCCCTTGCGATAGAAATCCGGAGTCTTGGAGGCAATGAACTCGCGGAAGGCATTTTCAGCATCGGTCTGATTCTTGAACACTCTTCCTTTGACGAGGTTGTCGAGGTGCTTGAAAAAGTGATAATCCGTTGGCGACAGGTCTGGTGAGTATGGTGGATGAGGCAGTATTTCGTAACCCAGGTCGCTCAACTTCTGGGACGTTTTTTGTGAAACGTGGGGTCTGGCGTTATCGTGGAGAAGGATCGGACCTTTTCTGTTGACAACTGCTGGGCTTGCACGCGCCAGGTTCTCATGCATTTTGTCCAATTGTCGACAATAGTTATCCGCATCGATGGTTTCGCCCGTTTTCAGGAACTCATAATGTAAAATTCCCGCAGAATTCCACCAAACAGTAAGCATAGTCTTCTTTTCGTGCAACTTCTTCTTCGGAAATTGTTTTGGGGGCTCATCTCTGTCCAACCATTGTGAGGACCGTTTCCGGTTATCGTACAAAATCCATTTCTCGTCGCAGGTCACGATTCGGTCAAGGAAAGGATCGTTCTTATTCCGCAAAAGCAACTCCGATGAGATCTGGTAGCGCCTAAGCATTTGTTCAGCGTTTAGTTCATGTGGCACCCACTGATCCATTTCTTCACCTTCCCAAGTTTTTCCAAACGCTTGGCGACAGTGGAAAATGACACTTGGAGATCTTCCGCTAACTCACGCACTGTTTTTCGTGGGTCCGCTTCCACCAGGGACTTCAAGGCGTCGTCGTCTAGTTCACGGATCCGACCTCGACCAGGTTCATCTTCAAGGCTTGCGTCTCCGGATCGGAACTTTTGGAACCAGAGTTGGGTAGTGCGTAGTGAGACGACATCTGGTCCCCATGCTTTCACAATATTTTCATGAGCCTCCACTGCTTTCCGTCCAAGTTTGAACTCATGAAGCAAAATTGTACGAATCTGTACCTTGGAGAGCATCTGGATATCCGGATAGGACCAGTCCTCGAATGAGTTGTGGAACAAATGAGAGCCAGAACATGATTAAGCGTTTGATAAGCTTTTGAATGATATGCAACAGTGGCAACATCGAATGGAAATTACATGAAAAACATTAGGTCAAAAACTGATCTGCAAAAAACGCAATTAATTTGTACACAACCTAATACTTAGCAATGTTGTGCTGAACGGACGTTCCTCGTTCTTTATTTTCTGAATACGTATGATCTTTTGACAAAATATGTTGACATTTTCCGGTGGCGAAATCGTCGAAATGGTTGAGCTGTCATGCGAAAAGAAATTTGTTATAGAATTCATCTTGAAGAGAAGGAAGTAATTTTTCATCCAAGCTCCTAAATAAATGGAAGATGTTGAAATAAAAGTGTGAGGTTGTGCTGCAGCTTAGGTTCCTCTATGGAAGCATACGCCGGGCGTCAATAGCGGTGGCCCTTCAGCGGCCTCGAAAAGCACGCGGCGCGACCGCGCCACTCATGATGGAATCGCCGCCGCAGGGGCGAATCTGGGTTTTCTTGATAGTTGTTTATAATATTTGGTGTTAATCAATAAGAAAACTAATTGAGTATCAAGAAAACCGCATAGTTTGATACCCGGAGAGGGTTCCTGCTTGGGCGGCGCGGTGGTGCCGCGTGCTTTTTGAGGCCATGGAAAAGCCATCGCCGTCGACGCCCACTTTACATACATAACCTTGCGCTCCTAATTCTCTATAAGTAATGATGTCAAAAACATACCACTGATTCATGCAAACAAGCATATTTATTTGCAGACTTGCAAACATCTGTCATCAAGACTATCAGATGTCCTGCTGTCTCCAGACGTTCGAGCGATCTCCATGGGAGCCCTGGAACAATTCAGTTTAGACGTCATGCAGTGTGAGATGTTCACAGCACGGTGTCCCGTTGCTGGTTTTGATCATAACACGCTTCCGATGACGTTCGCTCATTTGAGGTAGTTTCTGAATTTGCGTGATTAATTTTGTTCTTCTTAACCTCTGAACTGGGTAACAGCTCAGAACTGGGTATGTTCCCAAAGTCATCATTTAGGCAGTTATTAGAGCTTGTGATGAGCAATGACTGGACATCTTACCTGGCTGAGTACGGGCAAGAGAACGGCACGTATGTACGCGTGAGCGCATCTACGGCAACTCAGCTCCTTGAGAAGTGCGTAGACACATCCCTAACCTATACCTGAATTTAAATTCTGTAATTTCTGATTTACCACATCTTTACAGGATGATAGAGTTCGAGAAGAAAAGCTCTGGATTCTTTGGCATTAATAAAGGCGATCGGAAGAAGCTGCTGGATACAATTATACGGCAGTTGCGTGCACTATCTGCGCAATGATTGATTTAACGTGCTTATAATTTTCGGTGATACTATAGAACCACGTCCACTATAGTCATATTTATTGTACAGCTTGCCTTTTTTTTTCTTTCTTAATTTTAAATTGTTAATAATGTTGCAATTGAGCTGTTCAGATGAATACTTATTTGTTAAATATACCATGAGATTATGTCCTCAGATGTCTAGGTAATACCTGGGCTCTAACCAACAGGAGCAGGAAACTGTAGAATTCAGAAATCCATGATGAGAACTGCGAAAGCTTTGTGAAGTGTTGGTGCGACGCGTCAAATTTGACGTGCTACAAGCATGAATAACTCCTATGTCCTACAACTCAGAAATTCGAGCAGCTTTAGTCTCCGCCAATATAGGCTCTTCTCGCATGTCATTTCTTGGAGAACTGCAGAGGGTACTTTCTCAGACATTCGCTGAATTAGAGCCTCGTGTCATTGATATTGGATTGCTAAAATGGGCGGGGCTGGGGTGTCATTCCAGTTGCTGTTCGGCTGCTATTCGGTCGCTAAAGGGTTGATATTCACTTCTCTATAGGGGCCTAACAGCAATCCAACAGCGATTGAATAGCAGCCGAACAGCAATTGGAATGACACCCCAACCCCGCCCATTTTAGCAATGCAAGTCTCAATGACATGAGGCTCCAATTCGGCGAATGTCTGAGTTACTTGATCAGGAGTGCAAATCGGCGCGCCGTATAGCTGCCGATATGGTCGCCCTATTGGTGATGAAATTTGCGGCCCTTTAGCAGGATTGTGCTGATAGTGTGGCCGCTGAGGTGATGCTAATTTCGGCCTTCTAACCCTAGTGTACTGAAAATGTAGCCCCTAGGTGCCGCAAATTCGGTTCCGAAATGGCCTTTCTAGTCCTACGGTGCTGATATTGTCGCTCGCTAGGAATTTTGGTGGTGCAGTTGCGCGCTCCGCAATATATTCGACGCCTAATGCACTTTTGGCTACGGTGTGCACGCTTCCAGCTGACTTCTATGCAACTGGTTGGTGGACAGAGATGCTATTGTCTGATAGCGATATCCGTGAGAGACAATGACTTCTCATGTCTGCTAGATGCTTCACAAATATTCCATCTCTCGTTGCTCATTTACTTTCAAATTTGAAAGCAATTTTGACAGTTCTTCTCCAGCTCGCTTATTTTTGTGGCTACTCGCACGTGACGTGTGCCGAGTTTCTGACTCAACGCCATCGATCTCAGTGTTTACGTTGGTCGGTGATGCACTTTCTCTTTGTCATCATCTGTTGATTGTTGCGTCAGCGATGTTGTTCATATTTTGTGCTGGAATCACACTCTATAGTGGTGTAGTTGTGTTACAACTGCGTCACTCCAGTCTGCCCAGAGTAATAAGAATTGTAAGGAATTTACGAGTGGATATCCTAAATGCGTGGATTTCCTAGATTCTCCTCGTTTTTTTTTTAAATTTTTTCTCTTCATGTGAAAAAAACTAAAGCAGTTCAATTTCTTTTCCTATTTTTTCATTTCCATATTTTTCATGTCCATATTTCATAGAGAATCTAGTTGCAATTAGTTAATCCAGTGTGTTTTATAATTATAAGACACTCTGAAATTTTCCACTGCCAGCTTTTCTACGGCCCACCGAATTTTTCTCTCCTTGCCATTGAGATCAGCACCTGAAAGGCAGCACCCTCGCAATTCTCCATTCGGAGTTGAACCGCCATTGGTGACACATACTGTCAGCGCATCATAAATGTCAAGCGAATACAAACCAGGAATTACCCACCAAGAATTTCGAATCACAACTACGAACCCCAGACTCATGAACGCAAAATCAAGCGGAACTGGGTTAGCAAACCAACTCTTACGTCCTGCGTCTGTCAACGTTACGTTGTTCACAGGATACCCTGTAACGCTGACTATAATTGGTTTGCGTGGTTATCGTTTCATGAATCTCAGTTCTGCATTACACGTGCTCGTCCCCAGCTACTTTCACAAATGAGCGTGATTTCCGCGTGCCAGGACTCACAAATGTCAGGGGAGCGCGAGTGGAATCACTCTCGATTTCGTGGATTTTCCCATGTGTTTCGCTCTTTGTTTGTCTGTGGTAGTGAGTTCCATGTATTCTGTTCTATTTTTTTTTTCGTTAGGCTCCTTAAGGAAGATGTACAACAGCATACGAACTAGCACCACAGAATACAGCTCCTAAAATGGTAAAACACTAAAAATTGAAATGTAAAAAAATCTGAAAACAATTAAAAAAAAGAAAAAAAAACTGTGAACAAGGCACAATCTGACTCAATCGGCCATGTAGATCCTTCGAAGACTCGAAATCTCGCAAGGGTAGATTACAGTAAATTAACTTTAAATTACCCTTGGTGGTGGAAAGTTTGGGGGTGCTAACAGTTATGAAATGCATAGCATATTCATTGGTTACATTTCATAGATGTGCCATAGATTGTTAGTAACAATATGGCAGAAATCACATATGCTGACAATTTGAATAGGGATATTGAAAATGCAAAAACGGTGCTGTCAGTGTGATTAACGATATTATGAGCGATCCTCCCGACTCTTTTAATAGCCTGCAGGTTTCGAAGCATTAATAGAACTAGATACACTCCTCATAAGAGTTGAAGACCTGTTCTCGAACCAGTTTATAGTTCTAATAACTTGTAGTGGATAGATCGTACAGCTATTTTTGGTTTGTATAGGTCGCTGTCAGCATAGCGAAAGTGCTAGGTCTCACGCTATTTCTGATACTTCCTTTAGTCCAAGGATTTGTTGCCTTATTGCTTTCATAACTTTATGCCAGTTATGTCTCCAAACATATTCTTTCAGTTGGTGTTTTCTTCCTACAATCAGTTCGGTCCTGTTCAACTGATAACTCATTCATTTCAGTGACAACCCTGTTTGCTAGCGAACAGCTAGTCACTTAACGCCGTGCAGTTCCCGAATTTCGTCTCCGATCAATTTCGCATTATCTCGCTTATCATTTCCATTTTCTGCTGGTTCCGCGACACGACAACGCTTGCAAATTTTGCGCCTCCGTTTTCTTGCAAATTCAAAGAGAGCTGTTCCTCATATGTAGGGAAAAATGCACATTCTTATTCAAGAGAGACTGCTCAACTTTTTTTTCGATCAACCGCTGAATAATTGTCAGCGGGATGATCTGTAGCTGTTTGAATGATGGAATGGTTACCCCATCAGATCACATGCTCGAGTATCTTTGAAACTTGGCATTGTCGACTGCTGGTAATATTGACTAGGGCAGGTTATGCCTTCGCTTAGAACTTCATCGATATGTGCTTACGCCTTGTGCCTATACAAACTGATTATTCTGCAGCCCGAACGCAACCCAAACATCGTAACACGTCGAGTAGGAACCCTAGCAGCATCACCTTCCAGCTGCTGCCACTCTCCCTTCAATTCCTGCTCAAGCTTTCCTCCTTGTAGCAGCAGTTTCGGAAGAATGGAAGCAGTTTAGGGGAGGATGGCAGCATCTGGGAAGCTGTTAGGGTTTCTCCTCGACGCATTGCGCTGTTTGGGTTGCGTTCCTAGCACATATTTATCAGAGTAGTTCCTAGCACACATTTATCAGAGTAGTCGCTTAGAGTAACTTATATTCAGGAGAGATCTATGCTTTCTGCTCTATTTTCTTGCTACATTGAATTTCTCACATTTCTGGCGTTTATATTCCTCTCCTTCTGGTATCTTGTCCTGGACCCTGCCCGTAAGAACACTGTTTCGAGCCGTTGATGTGAGCAGTGCCCTTTTTGGCTCGAATTCCCAGGAACAATCGACATGTATTCTGCCTCCGATCTCCGCAAACATTGATAGCTGGTGTTCCGAACATTGCCCATGGGTATGCATACACGTCGCTGTACTTGTGTTGAAAAATGAAAATTTCATTTCAATCGCATAATACATACACGTGACACACGGGCTCCGGTTATTAAATAACGTGGTATGCATACGTGTTTGTACATTTTCGAGATTTTGCCGCCGTATTTGGCTGTTGCTTCCTCGTCTTGTTTATCTATGAATCTGTGATTGCTGTTTAATATCACTTTTAATTGCTATAGATGGAGCAGGAGGATCCGTGGTGGTTAATGCAGAATGACAGTGATAATTCTACAGCCCCAGAAACCAACAGGTCCATTGACGTCTTGTGCGCAAATTGTGTATCACCTCAGGAACCTATCGGTAAGTTACTTTTTTTCATTTATCATTTGCATTTTTGTAGTATTACTCGTTCTGAGTATACCCCTGGTGTTTGGTAATTAAGTTTTTTTTGCAATTTTTTTTCTTTCCTAAGTTTCGTTCTTTCCTAGCAATTCTCGGCCATCTCATCCTGATTTATTTTTCCTGGAAGAATCAGACTGAATTTTGAATGATCCTGCTCACGTGAGCAGCTGGACTATCCACCACTATCGTTTATCACATTCATCTGATCAATATTGTAGTAGTTATGCCCAAAAGCCGTGTCATGCAATACGACCTTGGCATTTTACCTAATGGTCCTATTCAATCTGGTATTGATGGTTGACCAGTTCTAATTTCGTTCTGTTTTTACATTGACTGAGATTTTTCCGTTCATTTTTTCACCTAGGCTTCAGGATTTAATATTGTACGTTTAGGTACTTTCTCACAGTTATTTGTGCTAAAATATTCAAAACCACAAAAAACGACATTCAGTTCCTGCGCTCTGTCAAATTTTCGTCATTTGATCTCTATCTTTTGTAGCATGTATCCGCTCTGGGCTTATTTCTTTGGCTGGCATCATAACTGCGATGGTAGCATTTACAAGAATAATTCATCTTCATACCACTTCTCCATCCCATCTTCGTCTTCTTTTATTCTACATTTTGTGCGTGCACTGCATTGCGGGGTAGGTTTTTCAAGACAGTTATCTTCTCAACCTTCTTTTGGAACCACGTAGTTTTAATTATACTTCAGTTCTTTTGAATGGCTACTGGGCTGGACAACACAGCTGTCGCTCTTCATCAGTTACGCCAAAGCAATTGAGCTGCTCATCATTTGCTATTTCTATTTGGATGTAGCATCAAAAATGATGCACTGGAGCTCTGTAGCTGGCAGGAGGTTCTCTGAGAAAATTAATTGTTTCAGCTGGCTCTTTATCATTGTGATCTTCTTCAGATTGTGTTTCTCGGCGCTGTTCCTCATGTTCACCTATTTCACTATGTTTCTGGTGGTTGGCTTCCTCATCTCAATCGAACCTTGGAGGGATTGTCACGGTAATTTAATTGTTCTGCAGTTAAACTATGTAGGTAGTGGCCGTGAAGACTTCAAAGGTAGTGCTCACAAGTCTTTTTATCTCACTTTCACTTTCTGTTCAGCTCCATACTGGATATGGTTCTCCGCAGGAGAATTTGTAATGGTCCAGCTTATGGTTGGCTCATTCTTCTTGATACTGCAACGAATGAATAGGATATCTGCTGCTCCTAATATACGCAGCAATCAGCGTCGCGACCTATTCAGGTTCGATCTAAATGCTTTTTGCTCTTTTATATTCACTGATAATTGCTCAAGTTTAGCCTATTCTGGACGTTCGAAACGTCCACTTTGGCAGATCTTGGCTATCACGTGAGCTTGTTCTGCCTTGCAGACGACAGGAAGGGTTGTAGTGGAGTCTTCGTAAGTTAATGCATCACTTGTTATACTGGCTCAATTTACTGATTAACGATCAAATTAAAATTTAACGATCAAATTAATAATATGGGTGCTATTGCGTACGTTATATGAGAGATGCTGTCTTATTGAAGCAGGTGAAAGCGGGCAAAGCAATATTGCTGTTAATGTAAATCTACTCGCCATGTCCAATGCAGGACTAGACCATTTGAAACAGTTTTTGATAAAAGGACAGCAAACGACGTTCACCCTGATGGAATGGCCAATTTTAGTGATCAAATATTCTTCCCCTTCGTTGCATTAATATAATACATCTGTAGCTTTAATTTGCGGAAAACTGAGGGGTTTCCATTTAAGTGATTTGTTTTCAGGATCATGATCAGCTACGCTACTCGATGTTGAAGTTTCCATACGATATTGTGTCATTTTTGATGCCAGTATGGGCGATTCTTTACGTGTTTCGCACCACCTCGAAACCCAATATCTATAACGATGACTCCACAGAGGTACGTCCAGTTTTTAATGTCCTACTTTTACTTGCCTCCACGTTTTAAAAAATTAAAAGAAGTTGCAGTCGTTCTATTCTTCACGCGCGTCATCAATATCATCAGTTGCTGATGTTGTGGTAGTAAGAAATTGGCGACGACGTTATCGACCTCTCACACAGGTTTGTCTTTTTTCCTGAGATTTTTCAGTTTGCAGGGCCGGTTACAACAGTCCAAGCTCTTTTTTATCTGATTATTGCCGTTCCTTATGCTTTTCTTTCGGAACATTGTTTTTTTATTATTATAAATGCCGTCAGAACGGCACATTTATGCCTAACTTTACTTTTACAACGTTCATAATCGAAAAAAAAAATGGGAGAAACCTCTAACGCTCACAGAGCGACGTTTTGGTGAACATGCCTATGGATATTAGTACCAGTTGCAGTTTGGAGTTCTAGGAGTGTTCCAATGAAAAAGATTCGGAATTTCCTTCGAAAGGCTTGTACAATTTTATTCTGGATTTCCAAGTAGATATTGTTTGTCGTTACAGTCGTCCCAGCACGATCGCCCGATATTATCTGGACGTCGACCACGACAACCTATCTCAAGCTCTGCAGGACGTCTTCGAGCAGTCAGCTCGGCGCCAACAATAGTAGCCGGTCGGCGCCTGTCGACTTCTCGAAGCCTCGTGAGCAGTCCGCTATATTCAATACCAGAGGAACTGGCCAACCAGGAGCATGGATCAGGAGCCGTGGTGGGTTCTATTGATCGGTTATCAATGGCTCCACTCCCGGATGAGTAGCCAGAGAGTTGTCTAGGTGAATTTCATGACTGCCTAAATTAGAGCATGGTTTTTTCTTACGTCAACAGATGCCGTGATCAGGACTATTGTTCATAGTAGAGAGTACTGATCAGGCTTTTTTACTACCTTCAAGACGAAATGAAGTACGTCTTGCTAATGATTCAGATTCAGTCATGAATTTCGCCATTGATTTTCTGAAAATGCTGTATACTTTCTATATCTGCTCACTTTCACCCAGTGGAATTGCTGACGCTTTTATACTGCTTCTTTGTGCTATTACTCATTTCTAGTCTAACTGTCCTTTTCTAACCATTTGTTCCTCCAAAGGAAAGTATTGGTCAGTCAGTATGCTATACTGAAAAGTATGGGATTATTAGTGTCTTGTACCTTATCTGGAGCGGTTGTGCCTGATCGTTTTTGGAGCAGTTGTAATCGCAATAGTTCATCAGTTTCCTGTCTTCATTTGTTCGTTCTGCATTTGGTTCACTGTCAGCTAGCATTCCTTTGTTTTGTATAGAATATTACTGTGTAGTTATTTCATTGTTATGTTTATTCATTGAGCTTCACTATTCGTCAGATTCTAAACACGGGTTGTGGTCAGATTCATTGTAGTTTTGTTTAGCTTTGCTAAAATTTTGTATATAAATATTCTTTTGTCAGTTTTGGGTACTTTATTTGTGGGGAATGGGATAGTAAAGAGCCTAGAAATTTTATTGGAAAGTTTTAATATCATCACATGAACCCGACTTTTTCCATGCTTATTTTAAATACAACATCAATACATGAATCGAAAACGCGATCGATATTCCTAGTGTCGGTGGCGTTCGTATAGTGTACATACAAAGGCTTTTCATGTTGAATTTCTGGAAGAGGAATTGATAGTTAGTAGGTGCCAGCCTGGCCTACCCTGGAGGCATCGTTGAAATTACCCACGGTGAATGTCTAGACGCTACCTCAAGCGATGGGTAAACTTGTGGGGTGTCAACACGTTTACGCTGGGTGATCTCAACGATGCATGCAGCTCCAGATCATGTTTAGTTAGTTACCTGAGCTAACAAGTCGTTGAAAGCGATCCTGAACGTACTGGGCGGATTCCTCGAATAGCTGGCCACCTGAAATTGTTGATCAGGCACTCCAAGGTAGGTAATGTGCTATGGTTTGCTTCAAGCACTTACCCTTGTAATCCTTGAAGCATACACTCAATGGCGTTGTCATTAATTTCCTCTTGAAGACGTCAATTTTATTCAGGAATAAGATCATTGCTGTCCTTTTGCCAAAACATCGATTGTTGGCCACTCTTTTAAATAAATGCATACTATATTTTAACCGGTTCTGAAATATTGGTCAGCTGTTCAGTTGCATTTTCAGGCTATACTTTTAGAATGATCTGTTTCAAGTTGATTGCTATGTGAATCAATCCGCGGCGCGGTGCGAGTGGTTGATACAAACGGGCCAGGTAGGGTCCAGGTGCTGACGCATTAACTTTTTAAATGGTATAGAAGGTAAGTACCTTTTGCGTCTCGCCATCGTCTTCAATAAGGTTATACGCAGAAATTTCAGCGATAAACAACACTCCACTAACATTATCGAAACAATGGATCCATTTTCGTTGTTCAGACCTCTGACCACCCACGTCAACCATCCTGAAACATGAGACTTTGAGGTTAGTTTGGTTTTGCATCATTGAGAACATAACGTGGCATCTGCACTGACCTGAGGACAACATGCTTATATGGAAATTCAATTTCATTGATACCAGATGTCGGTACCCTTGCTCGAATCACGTCCATTTCGTTAGCGCGATAGTCGCTACCACTTATTCTGTCCAAGTCGTCCAGGAAACTAAAAGGAATTTTTGGGCAATTTTCACTGGAAATTCCTTACTTTGAGATATAAATTAACCAATTAATTTATGAAATTCACCGAAAAGTAAAAGGCAGCAATTAAAATTAGGGGACAGAATATGTAGTGAGTTCATCCTGTCGAGACCCGCGCGATACAGCGCACTGGGCCGCGGCGCGGTTCTCTGGCTGTCTGCCGCACTTTACGATCGATACTCTAGCTTTTTGTCCCAAATTAGTTGCGCCACGGCGAGATGTACTGTGTTGGGCGGGCCTTCACACCAGGGCTAGGACTAGGGCTAACTAGACCAGCAAACCAACTTTCACCTTCAGCATCTTTTTGCATTACGTAATTTATACGACGAACCGCTAACCATATGATTCACTTGGTTATCTTTTCATGGATCCCGGCCCGGAAGTCCCCGTATAGGGAAAAGAGCCGATAATTGAAAAGGAGCAACTGGTAGTCTGGTATCCCCCAGGGGATGTGATCACCCAAACAGTTACTGTATTACTTATTTTCTTAACAAAATTGATGTCCTAGCCTTTCCATCCCATTATTATAGTACTTCTATACCCTCGAGTGTATTTCTCCACTTGAATTGAATTGAATAAGTAAACAAAAAAATTCAAAAACAAACAAAAAAGAGAAAAAAAAGTATGGACTTACTATTGAGCCGAATCCAACAGTTCAATTTCATCTTTCCGCAGCAGTGTACTTTTGATAAATTGTGAATTGTATATCAGTGAAATCGCTCTCGACAATTCGTAGCTGAGTTCCACTTCGGACGGTTTCACTTGCTGTTTGTAGGCGTCGAAAAAGGAGATGGCTTGCTGTAATGTTAAACTTTCATAAGTTGTCAGAGCTATGGTGAGAAAATCTTGGGGAAACGTAGGGAGTTTTGGCATTCTGATACCCATTAATACTGTTGCTGAATATCGCTTCAAAGGCTCATGGGACCCCCCTTTTCTGCATGTCCTCCGGGGATTATTTTCAAGGATGAGGATGTTTTCTAAGACTATGAATACTATCCCGTGCAAGCTTTGCAATTCTGTTAAGGTCAATATGATTACATGAAATGGGTGTGGAGCGTTACATCTGGATAAACCGTGCTGCCGAGCACTGCGATTGGTCAATTCATGTGACCGGCCAATCGCAGAGCCAAGAAGAGTTGTTTGGGGGAGTGTCCGCTCTTTGCATCCATGACCACCCCAGGCGTGATTTGTTGATAATATGCAGAAGTTCATAGAGTACAGTACCCAATCGGTAAAGTACTTCACGTGCTAGGATGGACACTATTTATCCTATACGTACTTGCTATACTGTTAAATTTACACGTTTTAATGCTGTAATTCTATTTATTTTATTTTACATAGTTTAAGTTTCAGAAGCGTGGCCTACCTTTAACCTCTCATTATCATCGGGAGAATAGTTGAAGTGTTCTGCAGCCTTCAACAGCTGTGTTATGGCCTGTACAACATTACTATGAACCAAATATCGGAAATTCACGTAGTCAGCATCGGTGAAACCATTTAGATGTAAAATCCTGAGGGAAACAAGGTATAGGTAGAGGAAGTGAAAAAAATTAGTAGATGTTAAAGATTCCACATGAAAGATAAGCATCGATTGGAATCCGAATCCCCCTTTTTTTCCTTATTTTTTATCTTCGGATTTTCAGAAATTTGATAAGCAAATAATGAGTCTGAATATTATATTGTGGATTACTCGAAGTATTTGCAGGTAGCACTTATTGTTAGTAAAAATTATTGGGAACAGTCACTCACTTCATTTGTTTGAATATTGTGCTTTTTCCAGAGCCAGGTCCACCTAAAACAGAGTTCTGTTGACTTGAAAACGAATCAGTTTTTTTTTTGAATTTTTCCATTCAACTGTGCAATCTCATCAAATCATGAATCTCGCCGTCTTACTGAATTTGAAAAAAATCTTGTCAAATCCTCCTATGTATCTAAAAAAATCTAAGAAAAAATCTTGATTCTGAATCTCAAACAAATCTTATCGTGCACCCTGGAAGTGAAATAAATCATCCAACCTAACAACAGAATTTTGAGCGTTTTCTTTTGCAACTGCCTGTCCCGGTCGATCTGTGCCTCGATCATTTGATTTTGTCGCGACTGCCATCTTGGATTGTCGTCGGAGCTTTTGCACGGACTCGTTAGTCTGAAATCATTGTTCTGCTTCTTTTTACATCGAGGGTCAAATTGCAGAGTAAATTTTCCGAGAAAAATAAGAAAATATATATAAAAAATAGGAAAATTATGTGGAGGGAATAGGTGATGGGGAAATCTGCAATTCCTTCCGACTATTGGTTCCTTTCTGAACTCATAGCGTGCCAGCGAGAGAAAGTCGTCCTATTACGGCATGGCAGGGCACACATAGCCCAGGGTAAACACGTGAATACCCTCAAATTTACCCATCCTTCGTGTGGGCGTCAACCCAGAACAACCTCAATGGTGCTTCCGGGCCCAGAAGCTTCCTCTCAGCATTTTATATTGAACCGACTTTTTTTTCTTCAGATTTCATCCTGGTTTTATTTTTTTCTAGGATTCGGAAAAAAAGTAGGTCCATTTCTATCACCACATCCTCTCTACTGAGCTAAATACTACACATGTAAAACTATTTAAAATAATTGTAAGTTGAGATTGGGTCCTTCTTAGTTTTGTTTTTGACTTAAATACGCGTGGAAGCTCTGGGTAGACGAGGAAATCGAGAAAAATGAAGGTTATGGAGGAAATTAAGCGGCTGAAAATTAAAAGATGAACAAGTAATTAGTGTTAGTAGTGAAAGTATGAATGCAGTTCATATATGAATTAATAAATTGAATGTACTTGAAATTATTCAAAATTACTCAAGATTTTTAGATATTTAAAAGGCTGAGGAAAGCCGAGACTCAAGAGTAACCTCACAAAAATTACATAATTTCTAAAGAAATTCCTACAAATTGTGTAGATAACTCTCAATGGCGGACGAAGGCTGGGGGGGGGGGGGGTTTTT